>CM059429.1:115341816-115681816 GCA_030390025.1 Squalus acanthias | reverse complement strand
GTGGACACCTCTTTTTCTGCTTTTACCTATATGATGGGTGGTGCACCTCCAGCAAAAAAGTTGCGCACGCACACTGTCCGCCATATTAGATATTTTGGCACCGTTTTGGCGTCAACCACTTTCTAGGCCAGCGTCAGTTATTGTGTTGCAGCTTTACAGAGTGAAAGAGTTCTTTTTACGTATTTTGAATAATTCCAGTAAAGCAGTAAGCATTTTTTCTGTGATTCTTGGAGCAAATCATTTGTGCTTTTGTTAGCTTATTTCCTTAACTTATCATTTTCAGATGTTGGGTAGAGGAGGATTTGATGCTACTTGTAACGAAAATAAGAAATTATAGCCCTACAGAAATTTCATTCGATAATTTAAAACCCAAGTTTATTTTTCTTTGAAACACATTAATTACAGAAAATTAATGTGGAGAGTTACTGTGTCTCATGCCAGAATGTTGCAAGTAATTATAGTTTATGATTATGAAAATTTGGGTTTAGCCATATTGTTTTCTTGGCTGTACATAAGAGAATCCATTTTTAGTTAATTAATGGGGATTGACTCTAATCCTAAAGGACACTATAAATGTTTTGGTGAGACTGATTCTTGTGAATGACAAGTTGTTGTAAACATCTAGTTTACATTCTAACACATTTCCATCATTCCACATTGATAACTATCTTTTAGCACTGGTCTTCGAAATGATAGGTAGCACCAATTTAGCAAGAAATAGGCATTTTTCTGAGATATTTGAAGTAAATCATTTATGTTGTCGTTAGTGAAGCATTGCATTCACAATCTCAATAACATCCTCAAAATATAACGATAAATGAAAACCATTCTTTGAGATTTGGTAATCCTTAAAATCGCAGAATGATTGCTACACAAATGAACTAGCCCAAAAAATAAAACTATCGGAAAAGGCCATCTGCAAACCCATTCTTTAAATCTGTACAGTTCTTGGGGTGGAAATATGTTTCTGCTCAATAGGTGGCATTCTGGGTGCTCAAGGCTCAAGGCTCACCTGAAATTGAGCATCGAGCCTCATCAGTAGTTTGCTGGCGAGCTGCAGACACCAATCATGCATCCAGAGACAGCTTGCCGGTTCGGTGAAGACAAAATTGGGCCGGCTGCTTCCCTGGCAGCAGCCCTCAGGTAGTTCCTGAAAAGGGGGGAGGGGAGTGATCAGGACGGAACGATTGGGAAGGAGGTGAGCAATCAGGAGGAGGAATTGGAGGCTGGCAAAGGTCTTTGGGACTGCTGTGGAACCGAAAGGAGCACTCCTGCTTCTTTCGGCTCCACATTCAGGTAATTACTTTCTTTAAAACGTACCTTTCTGGTAGCGGCCTCCAGCGGTCCATTTAAGGACTGCTGGTTAGACCGCATGTAGACATGGTCATTGACCTGAAACATTAACTCTGTTTCTCTCTCCACAGATTATCGGGAATGATAGCATAGTGGTTATGTTACTGGGACTAGTAACCCAGAGGCCTAGACTAATGATCTGTGAGACATGAGTTCAAATTCCATCATGGCCACTGGGCAATTTAAATTCAGTTAATTAAATAAATCTGGAATAAAAAATCTAGTATCAGTAATGGTGACGATGAAACTACTGGATTGTCATAAAAACCCATCTGGTTCACTAATGTCCTTTAGGGAAGGAAATCTGTTGTCCTTACCTGGTCTGGCCTATATGTGACTCCAGACCCACAGCAATGTGGTTGTCTCTTATCTGCCCTCTGAAATGGCTGAGCAAATCACTCAGTCATACCAAACTGCTACAAAGAAGTATCACCACATGGACTGCAGTGGTTCAAGAAGGTGGCTCACTACCACCTTCTCAAGGGCAAGTTAGGATGGGCAATAAATGCTGGCCTTGCCAGCAATGCCCACATCCTGTGAACGAATAAATAAAAAAAAGATGCTGACTAGTATTTCCAGCATTTTTTGTTTTTATTTCAGATTTCCAGCATCCACAGTATTTTGCTTTTGTAGACATGGCTATCCTGAATGCAGCAAGCCCGGCACCGGCTGAGTTCAGAGCAGCCCAATTTTGGGAAGGGGGCTTCAAGTAGGCCTGAGGCCCCCTATTTGCATATGAAAAGGGCTTAACGCCTGTTTCAGGTGCAGGCCCTGGACGCCATTACTGGAGCCTTTACAAATATGACAGGTGCCACACGTCTGGCGCAGAATGTGTGTGCACCCGCCGCCTGCCATATTGGATGCTTAGGCGCTTGTTTTACACCTGTCAATGAATTTCTAGGCCCTTGTGTTGGTGACTTTTTCATACATTCTAATCAGGAATTTCACTGAGAGAATATTTTATAGGATAACCTATCCTTGGATCACCATACCATATGTTCTTGAAAAAGTATCATTGTATGCTGGGGTATTCCCCAAGCGTAGCTTTAAATATAACTATGGTTACTTCTACTTTTATGACCCATGACAGCTGTAATTAGCAGACAAATTGCAAATATTTCTAGATTAGTGGCCAGCACTGCATCTAATGGGTCACTACCATTAGTATGGACATAATTGCTGAAGTTTGCAAAGTTGTATCCTTGAAGATATTTTTTCACTTGCAGTCAAGTTTACACAAGAACCATTTTTAGGACATTATTTTACAGCAGTTAACCTGTGGTAGTAAAAAATCACACCTGAAACATTAACTCTGATTCTCTCTCCACAGATGCTGCCTGACCTGCTAAGTGTTTCCTGCATTTTCTGTCTCTGTTTCAGATTTCCAGCTTCCGTCGTATTTTGGTTTTGTTACTATAGTTAAGTAGTTTATTATCTAGTTTTTGTATATTTCTTTAAATTTGTCCTGTCTATAGGCAATGGTAATCTATCAGTCATCGTTTAAAAAAAAAGCCTTTCAGTTAGTATCGTTAAATTATAGTTTTGTGCAACTGATGCTAGTAGCTAACTACCATGTCAACAATAGTCTTGATGTGTACCTGGGCATTTTTTTTTATTCATTCATGGGATGTGGGCGTCGCTGACATGGAAGGCATTTATTGCCCATCCCTAGTTGCCCTTGAGAAGGTGGTGGGGAGCCGCCTTCTTGAACCGCTGCAGTCCGTGCGGTGAAGGTACTCTCACAGTGCTGTTAGGGAGGGAGTTCCAGGATATTGACCAGCGATGATGAAGGAATGGCGATATATATCCAAGTCAGGATGGTGTGTGACTTGGAGGGGAACCTGGAGGTGATGGTGTTCTCATGCGCCTGCTACCCTTGTCCTTCTAGGTGGAAGAGGTCACGGGTTTGGGAGGTGCTGTTGAAGAAGCCTTGGCGAGTTGCTGCAGTGCATTTTCTAGATGGTACACACTGCAGACACGTTGTGCCGGTGGTGGAGGGAGTGAATGTTTAAAGTGGTGGATGCGGTGCCAATCAAGCAGGCTGCTTTGTCCTGGATGATGTCGAGCTTCTTGAGTGTTGTTGGAGCTGCATTCATCCAGGCAAGTGGAGAGTATTCCATCACACTCCTGCCTTGTGCCTTGTAGATGGTGGAAAGGCCTGCACCAATGTCCTGGGTTGAGATGATTGGCCTCCAACAACCAGTCAGGAGGTGAGTCACTCACCACCGAATACCCAGCCTCTGATCCTGCTCTTGTAGCCATAGTATTTATGTGGCTGATCCAGTTAATTTTCTGGTTAATGGTGATCTCCAGGATATTGATGGTGGGGGACTCGGCGATGCTAATGCCATTGAATGTCAAGGGGCGGTGGTTAGACTCTCTCTTGTTGGAGCTAATCATTGCCTGGCACTTGTGTGGCGCGAATGTTACTTGCTACCTATCAGCCCAAGCCTGAATGTCGTCCAGGTCTTGCTTCATGCGGGCGTGGACTGCTTCATTATCTGAGGAGTTGCAAATGGCACTGAACATTGCAATCATTAGCGAACATCCCTACTTCTGACCCGATGATGGAGGGAAGGTTGTTGATGAAGCAGTTAAGATGGTTGGGCCTAGGACACTGCCCTGAGGAATTCCTGCACAATGTCCTGGGGCTGAGATGATTGGCCTCCAACAACCACAACCATCTTCCTTTGTGCTAGGTATGACTCCAGCCAGTGGAGAGTTTTCCCCCTGATTCCCATTGACGCCACACTCGGTCAAATGCTGCCTTGATGTCATAGAAGCATAGAAGCATAGAAGATAGGAGCAGGAGTAGGCCATTCAGCCCCTCGAGCCTGCTCCGCCATTTAATGAGATCATGGCTGATCATCCAAATTCAATACCCTGTCCCTGCTTTCTCCCCATATCCCTTGATCCCCTTAGCCTTAAGAAATATATCTATCTCCTTCTTGAATATATTTAATGAATTGGCCTCGACTGCCTTCTGTGGTAGAGAATTCCACAGGTTCACCACTCTCTGGGTGAAGAAATTCCTCCTCATCTCAGTCCTAAATGGCTTACCCCTTATCCTTAGACTGTGACCTCTGGTTCTGGACTCCCCCGCCATCGGGAACAACCTTCCTGCATCTAGTCTGTCTAGTCCTGTTAGAATTTTATAAGTTTCAATGAGATCCCCTCTCATTCTTCAAAACTCGAGCGAATATAAGCCTAATCGACCCAATCTCTCTTCATACGTCATTCCTGCCATCCCAGGTATCAGTCTGGTAAATCTTCGCTGTACTCCCTCCATGGCAAGAACATCGTTCCTCAGATAAGGCGACCAAAACTGCACACAATACTCAAGGTGTGGTCTCACCAAGGCCTTGTACAACTGCAGCAAGACATCCTTGCTCCTGTACTCGAATCCTCTTGCTATGAAGGCCAACATACCATTTGCCTTCTTAACTGCCTGCTGCACCTGCATGCTTACCTTCAGCGACTGGTGCACAAGGACCCCCAGATCTCGTTGCACTTCCCCTTTTCCCAATCTATTGCCGTTCAGATAATAATCTGTCTTCCTGTTTTTGCAACCAAAGTGGATAACCTCGCATTTATCCACATTATACTGCATCTGCCATGCATCTGCCCAATCACCCAACCTGTCCAAATCATACTGGAGTTTCTCTGCATCTTCCTCACAGCACACACGCCCACCCAGCTTTGTGTCGTCTGCAAACTTAGAAATATTGCATCTAGTTCCCTCGTCTAGATCATTAATATATATTGTGAATAGCTGGGGTCCTAGCACCGATCCCTGTGGTACCCCACTAGTCACTGCCTGCCACTCGGAAAAAGACTCGTTTATTCCAACTCTTTGCTTCCTGTCTGCCAACCAATTCTCTATCCAAATCAGTTCCTTACCCCCAATCCCATGTGCTTTAACTTTGCACGCTAATCTCTTATGCGGGACCTTATCGAAAGCCTTCTGAAAGTCCAAATACACCACATCCACTGTTTCTCCCTTATCTATTCTACCAGTTACATCCTCAAAAAATTCCAGTAGATTAGTCAGGCATGATTTCCCTTTTGTAAATCCATGTTGACTTTGTCCGATCCTGTCACTGTTTTCCAAGTGCTCTGCTATTACATCTTTTATAATGGACTCTAGCATTTTGCCCACTACCGATGTCAGGCTTACCGGTCTATAATTCCCCGTTTTTTCTCTACCACCTTTTTTAAATAGTGGGGTTACATTAGCTACCCTCCAATCCATGGGAACTGTTCCAGAGTCTATAGAATTTTTGAAGATGACCAGCAATGCATCTACTATTTCTAGGGCCACTTCCTTAAGTACCCTAGGATGTAGATTATCAGGCCCTGGGGATTTATCGGCCTTCAATCCCGTCAATTTCCCTAACGCCATTTCCCTACAAATACTGATTTCATTCAATTCCTCCCTCTCATTAGACCCTATGTTCCCCGACATCTCTGGGAGGTTATTTGTGTCCTCCTTTGTGAAGACAGAACCAAAGTATGTATTTAATTGGTCAGCCATTTCTTTGTTCCCCATTATAAATTCCCCTGATTCTGACTGCAAGGGACCTACGCTTGACTTCACCAATCTTTTTCTCTTCACATATCTATAGAAGCTTTTACAGTCAGTTTTTATGTTCCCTGAAAGCTTACTCTCATATTCTATTTTCCCCCTCTTAATTAATCCCTTTGTCCTCCTTTGCTGAATCCTCAACTGCTCCCAATCCTCAGGTTTGCTGCTTTTTCTGGCCAATTTATATGTCCTCTCCTTGGATCTTATGCTATCCCTAATTTCCCTTGTTAGCCACGGTTGAGTCACCTTTTTTGTTTTATTTTTATGCCAAACAGGGATGAACAAATTCTGTAGTTCATCCATGCGATCTTTAAATGTTTGCCATTGCCTATCCACCGCCAACCCTTTAAGTAACGCTCCCCAATCCATCCTAGCCAACTCGCGCCTCATACCATCGTAGTTTCCTTTATTTAAATTCAGGACCCTAGTCTCTGAGTCAACTACTTCACTCTCCATCTTAATGAAGAATTCTATCATATTATGATCGCTCCTCCCCAAGGGGCCTCGCACAACAAGATTGCTAATTAATCCTTTCTCATTACATAATACCCAGTCTAAGATGGCCTGATCTCTAGTTGGTTCCTGTAAAGGGCAGTCACTCTGACCTCACCTCTGGAATTCAGACTTTTTGTCCATGTTGGTATCAAGGCTATAAGGAGCTCTGGAGCAATGTTCCCTTTAAGCTCCCGCGCAGCTGGCTTGCCAGCTTTTCATGGCAAAAACTACGCATGCGCGGTATTTTGAATGGGCCACGCACCCAAAAAAAAGTTCACAGTAACATTGGTCTGGAGCCGTGTGGTCCTGGCGGAACCCAAACTGAACATCGGTGAGCAGATTATTGGTGAGTAAGTGCCGCTTGATAGCACTGTTGAGGCGGTAATTGGCCGATTTGGATTTGTCCTGATTTTTGTGGACAGGACATACCTGGGCAATTTTCCACATTGTTGGGTAGATGCCAGTGTTGTAGCTGTACTGGAACAGCTTGGCTAGAGGCGTGGCTAGTTCTGGAGCACAAGTCTTCAGCACAATAGCCGGGATGTTGTCATGGCCCATAGCCTTTGCTGTATCCAGTACACTCAGCTGTTTCTTGATATCACGTGGAGTGAATCGAATTGGCTGAAGACTGGCTTCTGTGATGGTGGGGACCTCAGGAGGAAGCCGAGATGGATTATGCACTCTGCACTTCTGACTGAAGATGGTTGCAAATGCTTCAGCCTTGTCTTTTGCAGTCACATGCTGGGCTCCACCATCATTGAGGATGGGGATGTTCATAGAGCCTCCGCCTCCCATTAGTTGTTTAATTGTCCACCACCATTCACGATTGGATGTGGCAGGACTGTAGAGCTTCGATCTTCTTGGTTGTGGGATCACTTAGCTCTGTCTATAGCATGCTGTTTCCAGTATGAGATACTTCACAAGAAATTCTGTCTATTCATTGTACTGCAGAATAGCAGAATAATTATAAGTGGATTTCACACTTCATTCAGCCTTAATCTGTCACATTAACACCACCTCTAGCCTTGCATATCTCTTAATGTCTCTATGTCTCTTCATCTCCCCCTTTGTTCCTTTATCCCCTCCCCCTTTTCCCAGCTTTACCCTGGCCTTAAATCTATTTGATTTCCGGCTCTTCCCAGTTCTGATGAAAGGTCATCGACCTGAAACGTTAACTCTCTTTCTCTCTCCACGGATGCTGCCTGGCCTGCTGAGTTTTTCCAGCGTTTTCTGTTGTTATTTCGGATTTCCAGCATCCGCAGTATTTTGCTATCGTGTCAGAATAATTATATCAATGTTTCCAAGCAGATCGAAATAGAATTCACACTCATGTTAGTAAGCTGACTATGACAATCTGAATTGTTTCTGTGGTTACACAAAGGTACGCAGTGTAATTGGTATAAACACAGCTGTGATTCTTATCTTTTGGACAAAAATCCGTTAAGACTGATGTAATAAAAGTAACAATGCACATCGATCATCTTTTCGATCCCAAGTGTAAAACTAAAAACTATTCAAAGCATGATAGTGCAAATGCTGAAAATCTAAAATAAAAACAGAAAAAGCTGGAAATGCACATCAGGCCAGTCGCAATCTGTGAAGAGAAGAGGCAGTGGGGTAGATCTTGACTTTGTGTGATAGTGTACAACGAGTGATAGCGAATCGACAGCCCATTTAACATCGCTCCCGATTTCTATTTCTATTGACTTCAAAATGCCCTCAAAAATTCACAGAACTATCTCTGCTTCCATCCATGGGAATTGACTGTGTGGTGATTGAGGGGATTTGTATTATCCACCCTGGTTAGATGCTAAATCAAGAGAAACACCCATGGGCTAGATACCAATGTTCCAGCTGAAAAGCATTCTTGCAGAGCACATGAGAATGAGACCCACCTTGTCTGTTGATGTAGTGGTATACTGTGGTATTTTCTATCCAAATGCACACTACTCAGCTTTGAATTAGTAATTGAAAAAACTAGCAATGATGAGACATTAAACCGAGGCCCCATCTGCCCTCTCAGGTGGGCATAAAAGATCCATGGGACTCTTTCGAAGAAAAGCAGGGGAGTTCTCCCCGATGTCCTGGCCAATATTTATCCTTCAACTAACATCATTAAAAAAAACAGATTATCTGGTCATTTATTTCATTGCTATTTGTGGGAGCTTGCTCTGCACAAATTAGCTGCTGTGTTTCCTACATTACAACAGTGACTACACTTCAAAAGTACTTAATTCGCTGTAAAGCGCTTTGGGACATCCTGAGGTCGTGAACGGCGCTATACAAATGCAAGTCTTTTTCTTTCAATATTAGTACTCCTGCCCATAATTGATATGCCACATAAACTGCTCCAGAGGCCATTTTGCCTGTGCCTAATTCTCCTGGAAATGTGCTCCCCAAACTGAAAATGATGTATCTATCACTGCTATCAGCTATAGGGGAATCAGCTGAAGAGGAGCACCCTGAAGGTCATTGTTTCACTGAACTCACCATAGGAGATCCTGAGCTGATGCATTCAATATCTGAATCAGATGAAACAAGAAAAACCTGTGGGTGGACCACTGTCTGAGCAGAAGGTCTCTTATGAACAGCCACACATTGGTAACCACAAAGATGGCCAGTGGCATCAGCCCTAATAGTCATCAATAAGTCTGAGCTTTGATACATCATTTCCACCTTTAGGGGTGATATGAGAAATGTGAACCTGTTTAAGGGCAAGAAAACCCTCCTCTGAACTAAGCAAAATTTTTGTCCCAGTTGTTACATAGAATCTAGTTGAGGCTTGTTGTGATTGATTCTCATAATATTGAACCACAACATATGAAATAATCCCCATGGAATGTTAATGAGAAGGTACATGTTGTATGCAATCTGAGCTGTTTACACATCATCTGGATGCTTTCGTGCCAGTGTTTATTGGCATGACACTGTACCAAAGGTACATTTATGTCTAACATCAATACAATAACAAACTCCTTATAATAAAACTCCAGACTCAAAATTGTTCATTGTGATAGATACAAAAGCAGTCCATTGAGTTCTGCTGGTGATTTAAATAAAAAAAATGAACAGCCCAAATTTAATGATTTTTGACAGCAGTCACCCACCCAGGTCAGTAGTGGCTGGGGGTTCCCTGGGAGTTATAAATGAGCAGCAACAGGAGAAGAAGAGTAATGGGAAGGACCGTAACACAGTCCTCTAGAGGCAATGCTGGTTTGATAGGGTATCCAAAGTACTTGAGTCCCACAAAAGGTTTTCTGCCCTGATATAATTTGTTTCCTCACACTTCAAAAGTATGGAACTCCTTACTTCCCTCAAACTTGCCTTCTTCCTATAGACTTCAGGCTTTTAAAACCCAAGCTTTATATCAAAAAAAATCACTATTTTGTCATCTATTTTGCCTTTGCTTTTACTCATTTCAACCTTGGTGGCTTCCTGTACTATGAGCGGTCCTTCAACTTGGTTTATCAATTTTTTAAAGTCTGGAAAATGTTCAGATTTTACTCTGTGTGGATCTTCCATCGTGAGAGTGGATCATTTAGTAGCTGAGGTCTTCAGTTGTGATGCCAGGAGTATTATCCTGAAGTTCAGACAACAACGAGCAAAGGGTGTTGCATCTTGATGGGAGGGTTTGCCAATTTGTTGTCTCCCATTTGGTGGGTAATTGGCATATTGCCCTTACAGAGATGCACCAGGGTATGAATGTATCTCAGGCACAACCACACCACTCAAAACCCCAGCCTGTTGATGTGCTGTGTGGATTGACCTGCAATCCACCTGCTGAGTTCATTCATCCTGCAAGTGGGCCCCAAACTGTACATCATAGAAACATTTTGGAACAACAGGAAAAAGGTTGCCACCTGGTACGGGCAACACACCCAGGTAGCTGGGGCTTGAACCAATGCTTTGTGCACAAGCACATTAGACAACAGAATGCCAAATGAAAAAGAACGTCTATGACATCTAACCTGTTTAAAGAGTACATTCAAAATTATTTGCTCCATTTGATAACATTAATTGTTAAGTCAATGTAATATATAATTTTAGTGGGGGCGATTTTCGCCAGATACTTTCGGCACTAAAGAGCCTCCAAGGTGGCCAAGATGGGGTCTTAAGCTGCAATGCCAGTTTAGCCCGCGTTTAGCGCAAGATGCCATCTTGGTCAAGGAGTTGAAGCCAGCACTAGGAACGGCCACCCGGATGCTCATTGAACAGCTGATTGCCACTTAAAATGCCTGCTAGCGCTCATTAAAGAGGCTGCACAGCATTTTGGTGGCTAGCGCTTCAACTAACACCCTCTCTTAACAGCGACCAGCTGTTGGGAGTGAACACAGCGTTGATGTCGATTTCAAGCGCCACTTAAAGGGATATTCATCATTTCATGTTCATTGCTGCTGGAGCTGTGAAGAGGACCTCTGAAACACATCGGGAGACTTTCTCGGACCTTTTGTCAAGACTTCACCAATTCTCGAGCAACATTTATTCTGGAAATTCTCTGAGGACTTCATCAAAAAAGAGTAAGTGCTGTGCTACTCCACCTTATTGGACACCTTATGGGAGTCACGAGGAGAAAGGGAGTGCTTGGTCATGGGGATCTTGATAGGGGTCCCCTTTGGTCTGAACGAGGAATGGGAAGAGGACATGAGGCCAGGCAGAGCAGCACCAGCTGCTGCAGGAGAGAGGGACAGGAGGGTGAGGAGGCATCCTTCCCCCCCTGATATCCCTCCTCCTCGGGACCTCCTCCACCAGGACCTCCAGTGCCACATCCGAGAACTTGTGCGCCCTCTCCCTCGGTCCCTGAACCATCCTGCAACGTGCTGCTGTGTGCCAACCAGAACACTCCACACCTTCAGAGGAAGTGGGTGCGAGGAGCCCATATATACCGCTTGACGAAAATTGCGTCTAATCAGCACTTGAGTGCTAAACCTGCAGGTTTCTGGTTTTGCACCTCCAGGCAAATTCAAATTATGGTATTCTGCAATTAGGACCAAAATTGTGTGCTAAATCCAGACTTTCAAACAGGCATGTCTTAGTAGCACTGCACCCATTAAGCGCCTGTTTTTACCCTTTGGCCAAAATAACCCCCAGTATCATTAGTGATCAGCTGTGGATTACCACTGAATAAACTTGCAGTATTTACATCACAATTATTAATCCTTCAAAGAATATCATCACAGATCAACTACACCAAACTCCATAGCCACTGCTGTCTGCCAGCTTCACAATTTCTTTACGACTGACCAGTTTATTTATTTTATTATTTATGCAGGAGAACAAAACTTTCATAACACAAACTAAGATTACTACATGTTTATTTTCAGACTTGTTCAAATATTGTGTAATTTACCAATACCATTTTAACCTGTCATAAAAGTTGTTCACCAAGTAGTGCAGTAGACTTTCCTGCCCCCAGCTATGCACAATTTACATACTTAAGTGACAATTTTGAAGCTTTCTGTCAGCCTATTTTGACTAAATTCCAATCTAATATTCTTCAAGAGACTTCAGGAAGACATAGACAGGCTGGTGGAATGGGCAGACACGTGGTAGATGAAATTTAACGCAGAAAATTGTGAAGTGATACATTTTGGTAGAAAGAATGAGGAGAGGACATATAAACTAAATGTTACAATCCTGAAGGGGGTGTACGAACAGAGAGACCTGGGGATATGTGTGCACAAATCGTTGAAAGTGGCAGGGCAGGTTGAGAAAGCAGTTAACAAGGCCTACGGGATGCTGGGCTTCATGAAAAGAGGTATAGAGTACAAAAGTGTGGAAATTATGATGAACCTGTATAAAACACTGGTTCGGCCCCAACTGGAGTACTATGTCCAATTCTGGGCACCACACTTTAGGAAGGATGTGAAGGCCTTAGAGGGTGCAGAAAAGATTTACGAGAATGATTCCAGGGATGAGGAACTTCAGTTACGTTGATAGGCTGGAGAAGCTGGGGTTGTTCTCCTTGGAGCAGGGAAGATTGAAAGGAGATTTGATCGAGGTGTTCAAAATCATGAGGAGCCTGGACAGAGTAGATAGAGAGAAACTGTTACCATTGGTGGAAGGGTCGAGAACCAGAGGACACAGATTTAAGGTGATTGGCAAAAGAACCAAAGGCGACATAAGAAAAAACTTTTTTACGCAGCTAGTGGTTATGATCTGGAATGCACTGCCTGAAAGGGTGGCGGTGGAGGCAGATTCAATCACGGTTTTCAAAAGGGAGTTGGATAAGTATCTGAAGGAAAGAAATTTGCAGGGCTACGGGGAAAGGGCAGGGAGTGGGACTAGCTGAAGTGCTCTTGCAGAGAGCCGGCACAGGCTCGACAGGCCGAATGGCCTTCTTCTGTAACCATTCTATGATTCCAAGACTAATTTGTTCAAATGTATGCAAGGATTAATCACAAAGAAATGTGGTTTTCTTTTCTTATTGTCAATACCTGACACAGTTCAGCTGTATATTGAGCTAGACTGTACTGTTTAAACACAGAAATTAGTTTTTAACTTGCTTTTCAGTGTCATACACATGAAAGGAGAAGGAAGTAGCTGTGGGGTAAATCTTCAACTGTTACCTGGGTGTAAAACCGGTGAGGTGGATTGGCTGTCCATTATAGAAACCGCCCCATTTTAATATCCATTGAAATTAGGCAGCTTCTATAACAGGCAGCTCAACCACACCAGCTGTACACCCGGGCAGTGAGTTGAAAATCTACTCCTGTGTGCCTTTGTGTGTGTTGGGGGGAGAGGGGATGAGGAGGGTATTTTCCTTTATTTCAGTACTTTGGAAAAACATTAACAACCTTTTACCACAAAGGAGGTATTCCAAGTTTTGGTGTGTTTTTTTCAGTCACTGGAGACCTGTTGTTAGGGCTTTCCATCACAATGGGGCAGGGGCAACAGTGACTACAGGAGTATCAGCAAACAATTTCACAGAGAATCACATCCTTCTTGCTTCTGGATGATAATCTGGATATTTCTGAGCTGGAAAAATTCAGTATTGGCCAAGAACACAGCAGTACCCAACAAATACTGCATTTTTCCAGTTTGGGCTCTTCCCCATTGACACCAAAGCCAAGGACGCTGATGATTTACAAGATTGTCCACATGGCCATTTGTGGATGCCCCCAAGACCAGGAGTGTAGGTTTCTGCTAAAACCCAAAGTTACAGTTCTCGATGAGTTGGAAAAAAGTATTTAAGTTACAAATATCTTACATGTGGCCGGAAAATAAAGTATTTTTCACAGAAACTACAGGGGCATTACTTTGCAGTGAAAGTACTCCACCCTGCACTTTCCTTCTTTGCGGTTTTGAGTTTTGAATTGGGTGCATGGGAAGGGTGGAGCAAAATATATATTTAGAAATAATTTTGATCTAAAGTTGTATGGAGGATACACACAGGGCACCTGTTCGATACAATATTTACCCAAAAGGCGAACCAGACTAAACAATGTACAAGTGACTAAGTCATGAATGTGTTATGGTGTTGGGGCAATCTGGAGACAAATGTGGTCCTTTGTTTCTGTTTCTATGGCATCCTTACCTTTTATCCCTAAAAATACTAATGCATTTTCCTTTTCATCATTTATCCTCCTTTTGTGTTCTCACCTCGTATTTTAATTAAACTATTATCTATATTCCATCAGTGCTGACCACTTTCTCACCTTTTTAGATTCCTTTCTTCTTTTTGACCTCACAGGTATTGCTATCTATTGCCTGCCCTCTTAATTCTTTAAAAAATATACCTGATGTGTACAACAGTTGATAACGGCTTGTCCAAATTCATCAATAGCTGCTCTTAGTAATACTGAAACCCAGATAATGCAACTCATTCAACTTGAGTAAAGACAGAGTTTATTATGAGACTCTTTACAATAGAAAGTTGGTCCCTATAATCCATATATTTGCACAAGTAATGGTTTTTGTGGCTTTTGCCATTAAATGTTCCATACAAATTACAGCAGTTGTAGCCATATATAGGCCGGATGGGGGATCGGAGATCGGAGGCCTCGTGGTGGGGGGGGGGGGGGGGGTTTCGGAGGCCTTGGGGGAGAGGTCAGGTCGGGCGGGGGGGGCGGAGATCGGAAGAGTCGGGGTGTTTCCGATTGCGGAGGGTTGGCGCGACAGGAACGCTGGATCCAGCAGGTAAGTGGAAAGGCACTTACCTCCTGGATCCAGCAGTCCTCGCCGCCCTTTAGCTGGCGGGTTCTGATGCCAAGGAAACCCGCCTGCCCACAGTTAAGTTTAAAATGGTGGATCATCATGAGGCATGGAACCTCATTATAATATTTAAGTGCCAACTCAACTCCTACAAGCGGGTTGGGTACCCGCTCCCCGTCCCGCCTCTGTTAAAACCGGAAGTGGGTGGGTTGGAGTCGGGTTTCAGATTTTTAACTCTTCAACCTCCTACCTGGCCGCAACCCACCTGTTTTTGGGGTTAAAATTCCACCTTGCGTGTCTCAGTAAGGATTCTTCAATCTGATTGGTTGAGGAGACACTCCGTAGCTTGCCGTGTTCACACAGGTCCCAGATCTCCTGTAGAGAGCGGTGCGCTGTTTTGGCTCTCTATCGCAAAAAGTCTGTGGGCAATTGTAAGTGTAATGAACGTTTGTTCAATGTTGACCGAAAAATCCAGGCCAATATGACACAAATTTGAGAAAGATATATAAAGGGCTTCATTACCCTTCATAAAAAATGCTTCTTTGGAATAAAATAAATATTTTAGGTTTTGAAAACAAAGTCTTGTGGACTGCAAAGTGAATTTTGGTAGTTTTCTTTCTTCCCATACTACTTTCAATATCAGCAGAATATAGCAAGTTGTCTCTACAAAGTAAAGAATTAATATAAACCAAGTCTGCTAAAGCAACAGTAAATATTAGAGGTAGTACTTTTAGTTCCGGGTCTGAAAGTTGTGTGTTCAAGCCTCACTCCAGGGACTGGAGCACAAAATCTAAGTTGACACTTCAGTGTAATACTGAGGGAGTGTTGCACTGTCAGAGTGCTATCTTTCAGATGAGATGTTAATCTGATGCCCCATCTGCCTGTTAAGGTGAACATAAAAGATCCTACACCACTATCCAATGAAGAGCCGGGGAGTTCTTCCAGTGTCCTGGCCAATATTTATCCCTCAACCAACACCACGGGAAACAGATAAACTCATTGGGGGAGAAATTGGCTAACTCCTGAAAACGGACGTGGGGATCGCGGTACACAATCAACCCGCACCCACTCATTGCGTTGCAATCATGTAAAGCAGCAGGCAGCACGGTAAATTTGTGCTGCCTGCTGCTTTACATGATTGCTGTGTGCAGCCAGCGCTACCTCCGCTGTTCATCGGCCGCACGCATCAGCAGGGAGCCCCGATATCATGGGTGGCTAGCGCTACTTAAAGACAAACTGCACTTCTTAAAGGGAAGGTACATTGTGGCTGCAAGAAGTGGTGGGAGTCATTTGAAAACTGAATCTGTGCTCTGATACATTCAGCATAGAGTCATAACGGCACAGAAGGAGGCCATTCGGCCCATCGAGTCTGTGCCGGCTCTCTGTAGAGCAATCCAGTCAGTCCCATTCCCCTGCTCTATCCCCGAAATGGCTGAACATATGAGAGATCGTGCACCAAGGTTTTCAGACACTGCACTGGAGGTCTTGGTGGAAGAGGAGGAAAGAAGAAGAGATGTCCTGTATCAGGAGGGGGGCAGGAAACCCTCCAGACACATGCTCAGGAGGCAGTGGGACGAAATAGTGACCTCCCTTATGCAGCAGTGTACTGCAAACTGCGAGATGTTGCTTATATCTCCAGCAGCAGCCTGGAAGGAACCAGACGCATAAAAGTTAAGAGCCACGGTCACCTAGACAGCCACAGGCAATGCTGTCCTTGACCTGCTTTGAGGCTGCAGTTGTGGTTGTAGCATTTGGCAGATTTCAGTCACAACCTCTTTAGTGAAGTGAAGACGTCTCAAGCATTGGTCCTTGCTGAAGTTGAGGTAAGAGAATTGCTCCCTAAAGACCCTCGGCGGATATGGCCTCCTGCTGAGAGCTGTAAGATTTCAGATCACAGGTCACACATAGATTACCCAAAGTCGTAGGACTCATAGGTCATTTTATTAAGGAGCAGCAGTTCAAATATAGTTAAATCAGGGATAGACATAGTAGACATACAACCCATAACAGATGAGAACGGTTTACAGGCCCCGGAACAGACGGACGTTGAGGCAGAACGGTAGTCTTGGATCCCTGCAGCCTGCGGCAGCGGTCTCTTCCTCTTTGGTCGTCTCCTGAGCTGGCGGAGGTGTTAACCCGAAGCAAGCATGCATCCACCCCGGGGAAGCTATCCCCCCTTTCTGCCTCTCGGCTGCCCGTTTATATACCTTATTTTAGGAGCTGGTGGATACCTCACGTCAATCACTTGTTTTAATCACTTTTACCCATTCAATTGCCCATTTACAGAGGAATAGGCACCTGTAGCACATCCCTCCCAGTCTTACAAGACCATCCCTTTGCTTATCTCTTGCACTTTCTCCTAGACAGCTTGTTTATCTTACTCAACCCCTTATCAGCCCTAGTTATGGCCACTCGTAGGCCTGTTTTGTGTTATGACCTGGCAACGACAACAGCTGTATCAGCAGCTTATACTGGCTGCTCAGCTCGGATGAGCTTATTTGTTTTATAAAGCCATTATTTCTTATAATTCACAATTTCTTCCAATTCACAATTTCTACATGGTGTATGGAAGTGGGGAAGGGATTTGGAAAGAAAGTTTGTAAGCGATCTCCCTAGAGACAGTGAAGTAAGTATTTTCCGCTGGCTCCGAGAAAATAAATTAAAAGTATTTTCCTTGTAGGAATAAATAATTTATTCCCCTCACATAGCAAAGTTGCATAAATAAATCTCCTCCCCCTCTCTCTTCTAGTAGCTTGTCCTGCTCTGCGTGGCCTCTCTTCATTCTCCCAGTCAGGCTCAATTCCAACAGGAAGGCCTACCAGACCACCCTTGTTTGGAAGCAACTTCTTCCAGCACAAGCTTTTAAATGAACAAAAAAGTACATCAGCACCAGCCAGACCACTCACTGTACACTATTGAAACTTTAGGCAAGTATAGGAAAGCTCTAAAAATGCGTACAATTGCACCAGCAGCCAGAAGAAATAATCCAGTAATTAACCTGTAAGTAGTTCATGATCCCTTTAAATAGTGCTGGTGGGGAGTCCTTCAAGCCGTTTAACATCATGTTCAGCTGTGCGAGGTTAAGACATGGCATAGGCTGGAGCGTGGCGTTTGAAAATGGCAGCACTGGCGTCAAATCAGCATTTCAGACCGATTGATATCATAATCTGCCTGCTCTGCATGCTGCCAGTGGTCATTAGCTGCGCATGCGCAAACCCCTTTACCAAGATGGCGTCCAGTGTACTTGTGTGCGCACGCATCGCGGGCGCCACGTTTGAGCCTTAAGAGGCCGCGTAGCGCCTAAAAAATGGGGGCTATACTGCCCAATTTCTCCTCCGTCATTTATTTAATTGTTGTCTGTGGGTCCTTGTTGTGCAAAAATTGACTGGCATGATTCCTACATTAACTATACTTCAAAAGTAATTAATTGGCTGTGAAGTGATTTTCTGAGGACATGAAAGGCGCTATATAAAAATAAGTTGTTCTTTCCTCTTTAGTGTCCTAATTTTAAGCCTTCAATTCTTTTGAAGTCAGGTTTCCAGACAACTTAATGATCAAATTATTCATAAATATAATGCCTCAGTCAAAAATAGGATTATAAGCTAACTAGCAGATCTCCTGTGACATTGCTTATGGTGAGTTACAGGTTACACCGTTGCAAATTGGAGGTGTGTTGTTGGTGTATGGAAGTGGGGAAGGGATTCGAAAGAAAGTTTGTAAGCGATCTCCCTAGAGACGGTGAAGTAAGTATTTTTCGCTGGCTCCTAGAAAATAAATTTAAAGTATTTTCCTTGTAGTAATAAAGAATTTATTCCCCTCACATAGCAAAGTTGCATAAATAAATCTCTTTGCTGTCCAATCTTGAATAATGGTACTCTCCTCCCAGAATTTGCACATTTTTGCTGTTTATCTCATAGCTCAAAAATAAAAAAAATACCAAAGAAATGTAGCTGGTATGACGATTTAGAATACATTACAAAATATAAAGATTAAAGAATGCCAAATTCCAAAAACAGCAGGCAGCACCAATATAACATGCTGCCTTCAACATAATGAATGGCCGTGGGTTAATCACGTACCGTGATCCCCACGCCCGTTTTTGGGGTTATCCAATTTAACCCCGATAGTATTTGCTTCAATGTCCTACTAAACATCTCCAGTAGCCTTTTCCTCTGAGGATGGTACTGGATGGTACAGAGCTGATCAATGTGGTACTGCTTCCACTGCTGCATGACCTACTGTGACGTAGGGCTGGATTTTGCCAGCCTTGGGGAGGCGGGTTTGGAGGCGGGACTGCCAGGAAAATGACAGAATCTGGGGCGGGTACCCATCCCGCCCCCAACCCGCTTCCGTGCCATCTTCCCAGGACTCGGGTAGCCGACCCGCGCCGGGTCCCGTCTCCTGAAGGCGGGAAGGGGATTACAGCCACTTAACTGCCTGTTAACAGGTAGTTAACAGGCAGTTAAGAGGATTATCCCCATTTTTCCACCAGAGGCGCGGGCTTCCCGACGTCGGGAAACCCCGCCAGGGTCACCGAGGCGAGCAGTCGGTCTGCGGGGGTCTGCGAGGTGCAAAAGTGCGCTGTGGAGGTAAGTGATGGGTGCAAGTGTGGAGAGGTAAGTATGTGAGGTGAGTGAAAAGTGATAGAAAATGTTTACTTACCTTTGTTTCTTCCTGCAGGCGTCAACAGTTGGGGAACCGGAGACTCCCGCATCTCACCGGCAGAGATGACAGATGGCTGCTACATTCTCCAATTCTGCTCACAAAAGAGGTTTGATAAGTCTTGAATACAAGGACTTATCAAACAACAGAGAATGTCAGTGTTTGACAGCGTCACAGAGCTTTTTGACAGATGAAACGTCATACGCTGATGTTCTCTGTAACCAGCTTCCCCTTAATTGGCCTGCTAAACCCACTGGGCAGGCTTAACAAGGTCAATCAAGGGAAAATAGTGTGGGTTGGCCACAAGTCAATGGAGGCAGGACTAAAACCCGACAAGTAGCAGTCCCGCCTCCAACGTGCCCCCATTGGCAAAATCACCTCCGTAAATTCAGTATCCTAGTCGGACAGAGCTTTTTTCAGAAATTGTAACATTGACACTATTACTGAAAGAAAGAACTTGCATTTATATAGTGCCTTTAATGACCTCAGGATGTTCCAAAATGCTTTACAACTAATGAAGTACTTTTGAAGTGTAGTCACTGTTGTAATGTAGGAAACGCAACAGGCAATTTGCACACAGCAAGGTTCCACAAACAGAAATGAGATAAATTACCAGATATTCTGTTTAGTGACATTAGTTGAGGGATAAATATTGGCTAGGACACTGAGAGAAATCCCCTCCTCTTCCTCCAATAGTGCCACGGGATCTTTTACATCCACCTGTGTGGGCAGACAGGGCCTCGGTTAAACATCTCATCCAAAAGAAAGCACCTCCAACAATGCAGTGTTCCCTCAGTACTGCACTGAAGTGTCAGTCTGGATTACGTGCTCAAGTCTCTGGAGTGGGGCTTGAACCCACAACGTTCTGACTCAGAGGTGAGTCAAGGCTGACACACTAGAAGAGCAGAGACAACTACCTCTGTGTTAACTGACGTGAGTACTACCACAACGAGATATCTGGATAAAAAGTCAACCAGCATCAAGATATACCTATTCCCTGAGCTACTATTAACTCGTAATAGTCCCACTATATCTATGCCCACGCTTTTCAAAGGTTTGTTAATGAGTAGGGTTTGTAGCCACACTTCACTTCAATTCGTTAAGTGGCAAATTAACTTTAACCTAGATAAAAGTGAGGTGATGCATTTTGGTAGGAAAAATAGAAACATTACCTACACCTTAGAAAATAAGAAACTGAATGGGGTAGAAGAGCAAAGGGATCTAGGGCTACAGGTGAACAAATCATTAAGAGCAGCATCGCAGGTCAGCAAAACAATTAAAAATGCTAACAAAGCACTGGGATTTAATTCTAGGGGTATAAAATTCAAAAGTAGTGAAGTTATGTTAAACTTGTATAGGAACCCTGGTCAGGCCGCACTTTGAGTACTGTGCACAGTTCTGATCTTCATACTATAAAAATGACATAGAAGCACTGGAAAAGTGCAAAAAAAGATTTACAAGGATGGTACCAGAACTGAGAGATTATAACTACTGGGGAAGATTGAACAGGTTGGGGCTTTTCTCTTTAAAAAAGAGAAGACTTAGAGATGACCTGATAGAGGTCTTTAAAATTATGAATGGGTTGGACAGGGCTGATGTGGCGAGAATGTTTCTACTTGTGGGAGAATCTAAAACTAGGGCCCATAAATGCAAGGTAGTTACTAATAAATCCAATAGGGAAATAAGGAGAAATGTCTTCACTCAGAGTGGTTAGAACGTGGAACTAGCTATCACAGGAACTGATTGAGGCAAATAGCTTACATGCTTTCAAAAGGAAACTAGACGAGTATATGAGAGAAAAGGGAATAGAAAGATATGCTGAAAGGCTGAGATGGAATGGGAGGAGACGCGTGAGGAGTATAAACACCAGCACAGATGAATTTGGCCAAATGGCCTGTTTCTGTGGTGTGTATTCTATGTAATTCTCTCCCACTCTTTAGCCATTTTCTGGCATTGGTTACATATTATACATTTGTGTCAATCCTTGAAAACAGTTATTAAATAAAAATTTAGTTGTAACTTACACTTTATGGGGGAAAAATTCAGTTGGTTGCGCCTCCCGTTAGCGCCTTAAGAGGGCGCTAATGGGGCGCAAAGCATCTAGCACCCGGGCGCGGCGAAGTTTGCGCCGCTCGCGAAATTAACTAGACATTTTGCGGCGGCGCTAAACACTACCGCCACGATCTCCTGCGCCGGCAGATCATGACGTCACTCGAGTGTGCAACGCCCCGGTATCGCCCCGGAGCGGATATTGAGTGGCGCCCCCTGCCTTACCGCCTGACGCTAGCAACGACAGGTTGAGGGGAGCGTTCTGCAGTCATGAAGGGAAAGGGGGAGCGCTATTTAAAGGTGACTACTTCCTGCCTTTTACTGTTGGTGCCATTTTTGAACTACGCATTCTGAGAGAGAGAGGGAGAGACTTCTGGAGAGATTCAACGTTGTGTGAAGGAGTTTTGGGTACTGAGCAGCACTTTGCAGGTTCATTTTGATTTTCCATTCCTTGTATTGATTTAGCAGAGACTGTGGGGGCTGCACTCTGAGCTCTTTGCCTGGTACTCTCCATTGTTCTTTCCAGCACATTTGATGTGCAAGTCTCTCCAGGCCGAGATTCAAGGCTGCAATGAGTAGGATGTGGATGGAAAGCAAGATTAACCATCCCCTTTAAGAACTGGCCCGTGCCATTGTGTGTGTGTTCCATTGCTGACTGACATTACATGAGCTTCGCCAGCACTCTGAGTTAGCGCCTCACTCCTCGGCCTTTGCGCCTTAAGACAGGTGTGCAGCGCCTGATTTAGCGCTCCACTCACCTCCCGGGGCGTTAAAAGTGAAGTTTCCAGTCAGTGGCGATAATTAGCGCCAGGCGCTAATTTTTGCGCCCGGACGATATTTGCGCCCCAAATGGGGCGCGACTGAATTTTTCCCCCTATATGTTCTATTCAGCAAAAGAATGCCGTGGGATACTCTTTACAATATGACTACCACTATCCGCTGGCACACTTCTGCTTCCTTGCTATCAATTTATTTTGGACTTCATTTTCATTTCAATAATCCTTCCTTGTGACTAAACAAACCTGCTGACTCACAGTGTCCTTCATTGGGTAGCCCATACATTCAGACCTCATGCTGCCTGTAGCTGGAGAGCAGTCAGCAAAGGCTTAGCCAGATCTGCTCAGGGCAAACCTCTCAGGCTCCCTGGATGTCTACACCCTGAGTGACATTGTGTGAGAGATTCTCTACTCCTCTGCATGCTTCTAATTTTCAGGGCAACCACAGCAGGCCCTCCTTCCCAGCGGGCCTATCCTCTACCCTTGTTCAGGTGATGGGAGCCTTTGCTGCCGTACAACACAGTCAGCATTCATGAAGAATTGTTTCCTAATAAAACAACTTAGATCAGACTTTAGAGATAATCAAAGCCTTTGATCAAGCCTTCTAAGCTTTCTTTTCCTGGCTTGGCATTTGTTTTCATTCTGCCTATCTGAAAAACACCTTAGGACATTCTTTATATTAAAGGTGCTCTATAAATGCAAGTTGTTGTTCAAACATCATATAGTCAAATCAACATGACTCCTATCTCACATTAACCTGTCCAAAAATTCATTATCAGTTTAGTGAACGGCACCTCCTTTGCTCCTAAAATACCACAATATGGGCATTTTTTCCCTTCGATATCCATCTAAAATGTAGGCATGCTAAAATGAGACTGTCCCACATCACATAAGCTGGGTTGTTCAACCATTCACTTTAGTGAAGTGTGAGTAATACGCCATATTCTGTGGGATTTCTATTGCTCGGTCTTCATAATTTCACAAAAACTTTAAGCAACAATTAAACTTATGCTTATGTGCTTCTGGAGTGAGGCTCAATTAATTAAGAATTGCATGTTTACTACATTGTAATCTGCACTTGACCCAAGTACTATGAAAAAAAAGTAAAGAAAGACTTCAATTTCTATAGCGCCTTTCATGACCTCAGGATGTCCCAAAGCACTTTACAGCCAATGAAGTACTTTTGAAGTGTAGTCACTGTTGTAATGTAGGAAACGTGGCAGCCAATTTGCGCACAGCAAGGTCCCACAAACAGCAATATGATAATGGCCAGATAATCTGTTTTTTTAGTGATGTTAATTGAGGGATAAATATTGGCCAGGACAATGGGAGAAAAACAGTGATCAATACACCTACATGACAATAAGTGGGACTTAATGTGGAAATGAAGGTCGCATATGGGTAATGCTATTAACTCTTGCTTTATTAAAAATATCAATGAAACAAAGAAAATATTCAGTCAAATTAATGAATGCAATGAGAGGTTGCACATTAATTCACGCTGCTCTTATGTTTAAAGAGCAAAGTAGCACTGAACAACAGGGCAAGAAATGAAACGAATGCTGGCCAGCTCCAGAAAAATCTTTTGAAATCACAAGAGCAATGTATAAAGCAAATAATAGGGAGGGAAGTTATGCAAGATGCTGGTCCTCAGGAGATTGGAGGGCTACCTGATATGTGTGTTATGATTATTCTATTATTTGCACTCTATATTATATCAACAGCACTATACATGATGATTGTGCACAAGTGCTCATACAAGTGTTTCTTAATGTAACAAAAACTCAATACCCAAATGGATAAGTGCGCTTATGTATTAATAATGAACCATCTTCACAGAACATGGAGAATCCAGTGCTCATCAGGGTGCAGCTGCACAGAGGCATTCATCACAGCACCAAATGTCATCACCCACATTTGAATCAATCAACAATGCAGATACAGACCTTTAGCTTGAATTACTTACTGATTTGGTAGAGCCAGCACAAGGTAATGCAGAGGTCACAACAAAGAGTTATCAGAGGAAGTGATTACCGAAGGGTCAACAAATGCAGCATACGACACCTATTAGAATTTTGGCCACATTCATGTGGGGCATATTTCAAGGCCACCAGGCCTCTCTCCTGACCAATCCAAGCATCTGAAGCATTGCTTTAGACCCTTAGGGCTGGATTTTCTCAATGGAGACGAGTTGGAGGCGGGACTGCTGCTGGTCGGGTCTATGTCCCGCCTCCATCATCTTCTGGCCAACCAGCGGGATTTTCCCCTGATTGACCTTGTTAAGCCCGCCCTGCAGGCTCAGCGGGCCAATTAGGGGGAAGTCACTGACAGAGCACGTCACAACGTTTGACGTGCTATCTGTCAAGACTTCTTGAAAGAAGAAATGTCAGCGTTTGACAGCTCTGTGAAGCTGTCAAACACTGACATTCTCTGTAGTTTGATGAGTCTTTGTGTTCAGGACTCATCAAACCTTTCAACTTTGTAGATTTCAGATGACTGTTGGTTCGGAGGATCCAACAGCCAGTCTGTGAAATCGATAAGGAAGATGTCGGGACTCCCGATCCAGAGCGGATGAAGGCTGTAGGCAGAAACCAAGGTAAGTGAACATTTTTTAAACTTAACACTCACCTTACATACTTACCACTCCACACTTGCACCCATCACTCACCTCCACATCTTACTTTCAGGTTCCTCTGACCCCCGCAGACCTCCTACTCGACTCCTCCAACTCGACGGGGTACCCCGAGGTCAGGAAACCTTCACCTAAAAAGGTAAAATGGGTCTAATCCTTTTTTCTGCCTGTTAACTACCTGTTAACAGGCAGTTAAAAGGATTTAATCCCTTTCCGCCTCAAGGAGACGGGACCCGAAGCAGCACATCTTCCCGCCTCCTGGCAAAATTGACACGGCAACGGCACACCCAGCCTAGTCAACCCTGCAAAGTCCTTCTCACCAACATCTGGGGACTTGTGCCAAAATTGGGAGACCTGTCCCACAGACTAGTCAAGCAACAGCCTGACATAGTCATACTCACAGAATCATACCTTTCAGCCAATGTCCCAAACTCCTCCATCACCATCCCTGGGTATGTCCTGTGGCCGGACAGACCCACCAGGGGTGGCAGCACAGTGGTATACAGTCGGGAAGGAGTGGCCCTGGGAGTCCTCAACATTGACTCCGGACCCCATGAAGACTCATGACCTCAGGTCAAGCATGGGCAAGGAAACCTCCTGCTGATTACCACCTACCGCCCTCCCTCAGCTGTTGAATCAGTACTCCTCCATGTTGAACACCACTTGGAAGAAGCACTAAGAGTAGCAAGGGCACAGAATGTACTTTGGGTGGGGGACTTCAATGTCTATCACCAAGAGTGGCTCGGTAGCATCACTACTGACCGAGCTGGCTGAGTCCTGAAGGACATAGCTGCCAGTCTGGGCCTGCGACAGGTGGTGAGAGAACCAACACGAGGGAAAAACCTACTCGTCCTCACCAATCTACCTGTCGCAGATACATCTGTCCATGACAGTATTGGTAGCAGTGCCCACCGCAGATTCATGGTGGAGACGAAGCCCCGTCTTCACACTGAGGACACCCTCCATCGTGTTGTGCGGCACTACCACTGTGCTAAATGGGATAGATTCAGAACTGATCTAGCAGCTCAAAACTGGGCATCCATGAGGCACTGTGGGCCATCAGCAGCAGCAGAATTATATTCCACCACAATCTGTAACCTCATGGCCCGGCATATCCCTCACTCTTTCATTACCATCAAGCCAGGGGACCAACCCTGGTTCAATAAGGAGTGTAGAAGAGCATGCCAGGAGTAGCACCAGGTGTACCTAAAAATGAGGTGCCAACCTGGGGAAGCTGCAACACAGGACTGCATGCATGCTAAAAAGTGGAAGCAGCATACTATAGACAGGGCTAAGCGATCCCACAATCAACGGATCAGATCAAAGCTCTGCAGTCCTGCCACATCCAGTCGTGAATGGTGGTGGATCATTCACCGAAGCGTACGAGAGCATAGGCCTTACACTAAACATCCATAACACAAAGGTCCTCTCCCAACCTGCACCCGCCACACAGTACTGCTCCCCGATTATCAAAATCCATGACGAGGCCTTGGACAACGTGGATCACTTTCCATACCTCGGGAGCCTACTGTGAACAAGGGCAGACGTCAATGACGAAGTCCAACACTGCCTTCAGTGTGCCAGTACAGTCTTCCGTCGCCTGAGGAAGAGAGTGTTTGAAGACCAGACCTCAAACCCAGCACCAAGCTCATGATCTACAGAGCAGTAGTGATACCCGCCCTCCTTTATGCTTCAGAGACGTGGACCATGTACAGCAGGCACCTCAAATCAGTGGAGAGGTACCACCAACGCTGCCTCCGCAAGATCCTACAAATCCATTGGCAGGATAGGCGCACCAACGTCAGTATTCTCGCTCAGGCCAACATCACTAGCATCGAAGCTTTGACCACGCTTGATCAGCTCCAATGGACGGGCCACATCGTCCGCATGCCCGATACGAGACTCCCAAAGCAAGCGCTCTACTCGGAGCTCTGACACGGCAAGAGAGCCCCAGGTGGGCAGAGGAAACGCTTCAAGGACACCCTCAAAGCCTCCTTGAAAAAGTGCAACATCCCTACCGACAACTGGGAATCCCTGGCCCAAGACCGCACAAAGTGGAGGAGAAGCATCTGAGAAGGAACCGAACACCTCGAGTCTCTTCGCCGGGAGCAAGCGGAAGCCAAGCGCAAACAGCGGAAGGCGCACACGTCAACCCAAGAAACCCACCCACCCATCCCTTCAACCACCATCTGCCCCACCTGTGACAGAGACTGTAGGTCCCGCATTGGACTCATCAGTCACCTGAAAACTCATTTTTAGTGTGGAAGAAAGTCATCCTCGGTTCCAAGGGACTGCCTAAGAAGAAGAAGAAGAAAAAGCGGAAGCAGTATACTATAGACAGGGCTAAGTGATCCCACAATCAACAGATCAGATCAAAGCTCTGCAGTCCTGCCACAGTCGTGAATGGTGGTGGATCATTAAACAACTAACGGGAGGAGGAGGCTCCATGAATATCCCCATCCTCAATGATGGTGGAGCCCAGCACATGCGTGCAAAAGACAAGGCTGAAGCGTTTGCAACCATCTTCAGCCAGAAGTGCCGAGTGGATGATTCGTATCGGCCTACTCTTGAGGTCCCCACCATCACAGAAGCCAGTCTTCAGCCAATTCGATTCACTCCACGTGATATCAAGAAATGGCTGAGCGCAATGGATACAGCAAAGGCTATGGGCCTCGACAACATCCCGGCTATCGTGCTGAAGACTTGTGCTCCAGAACTAGCTGTGCCTCTAGCCAAGCTGTTCCAGTACAGCTACAACACTGGCATCGATCCGACAATGTGGAAAACTGTCCAGGTATGTCCTGTCCACAAAAAGCAGGACAAATCCAATCCGGCCAATTACTGCCCCATCAGTCCACACTCAATCATCAGCAAAGTGATGGAAGGTGTCATCAACAGTGCTATCAAGCGACACTTACTCACCAATAACCTGCTCACTGATGCCCAGTTTGGGTTCCGCCAAGACCACTCGGCTCCCGACCTCATTACAGCCTTAGTCCAAACATGGACAAAGGAGCTGAATTCCAGAGGTGAGGTGAGAGTGACTGCCCTTGACATCAAGGCTGCATTTGACCGAGTGTGGCATCAAGGAGCCCCAGTAAAACTGAAGTCAATGGGAATCGGGGGGGAAAACTCTCCACTGGCTGGAGTCATACCTAGCACAAAGGAAGATGGTTGTGTGGTTGAAGATCAATCATCACAGCCCCAGGACATCACTGCCTCAGGGAGGTATCCTAGGCCCAACCATCTTCAGCTGTTTCATCAATGACCTTCCCTCCAACGTAAGGTCAGAAATGGGGATGTTCGCTGATGACTGCACAGTGTTCAGCGTCATTCACAACTCCTCAGATAATAAAGCAGACCATGCCCGCACGCAACAAGACCTGGACGACGTTCAGGCTTGGGCTGGTAAGTGGCAGGTAACATTCGCGCCACCCAAGTGCCAGGCAATGACTATCTCCAACAAGCGAGAGTCTAACCACCACCCATTGACACTCAACGGCATTACCATCGTCGAATCCCCCACCATCAACATCCTGGGGGTCACCATTGACTAGAAACTTAACTGGACCAGCCACATAAATACTGTGGCAACAAGAGCAGGTCAGAGGCTAGGTATTCTGCAGCGAGTGTCTCACCTCCTGACTCCCCAAAGCCTTTCCACCATCTACAAGGCACAAGTAAGGAGTGTGATGGAATACTCTCCACTTGCCTGGGTGAGTGCAGCTCCAACAACACTCAAGAAGCTGGACACCATCCAGGACAAAGCAGCCCGCTTGATTGGCACCCCATCCACCACCTTGTACATGAGTCACTGAAAGTGAATGTGCAGGTGCAGGAAGCCATTAGAAAGGCAAATGGTATGCTGGCCTTCATTACAAGAGGATTTGAGTACAGGAGTAAAGAAGTCTTACTCCAATTATATAGGGCCTTGGTGAGACCACACCTGGAGTACCGTGTACAATTTTGGTCTCTTTACCTAAGGAAGGATATACTTGCCATAGAGGGAGTGCAACGAAGGTTCACGAGATTGGGATGGCGGGACTGTCATATGAGAAGAGATTGAGTAAACTAGGCCTGTATTCTCTTGAATTCAGAAGAATGAGAGGGGCTTGATAGGATGGATGCTGGGAGAATGTTTCCCTTGGCTGGGGAGTCTAGAACCAGGGGCCACAGCCTCAGGATAAAGGGAAGGCCATTCAGGACTGAGATGAGAAGAAATTTCTTCACACAGAGGGTGGTGAATCTTTGGAATTCTCTACCCCAGAGGGCTGTGGAGGCTCAGTGATTGGATATATACAAAACAGAAGTCGATAGATTTCTGACTAGTAAAGGCATCGAGGGATATGGCGATAGGGCCGGTGAATGGAGTTGAGGCAGAAGATCAGCCATGATCTCATTGAATGGCGGAGCAGGCTCGAAGGGCCAAATGGCCTACTCCTGTCCTATTTCTTATGTTCTTAACATTAACTCCCTCCACCACCGGAGTATTGTGGCTGCCATGTGTACCATCTACAAGATGCACTGCAGCAACTCGCCAAGGCTTCTTTGGCAGCACCTCCCAAACTCGTGACCTCTTCCACCTAGAAGGACAAGGGCACCAGGTGCATGGGAACACTACCACCTCCAAGTTCCCCTCCAAGTCACACACCATCATGACTTGGAAATATATCGCCGATCCTTCATCGTCGCTGGGTCAAAATCCTGGAACTCCCTCCCGAACAGCACTGTGGGAGTACCTTCATCACACGGACTGTAGGGGTTCAAGAAGGTGTCTCACCACCACCTTCTCAAGGGCAATTAGGGATGGACAATAAATGCTGGCCTTGCCAGCGATGTCCACGTCCCATTAACGAATAAAAAAAAACCCTGTGTCTCCCCGGATTCGGTTTAGAAAATACGGTCACCCTAAGTTAGAGAGAGGTGGTGTCCCGATGGCGGGGGAATCCCGATCGCGGCGGGGTGGGCAATGGTGGTCGGGGGGTCCTGAACGAGCAGGTGGTGGGGCGCTCCCGATCGCATGGGGGGTGGGAAGTGGGGCTCCCGATCGACAGGGGGGTCCCCAATTGCGTGGGAGGGGTGTCCGATGGTGGTTGGGGGGAGCATATGATGGTTGGGGGTTCTGATGTGGGGGGCGGGGGCAGACAGGTTGCGGGGCGGGGAGTAGCTTGTTGGGCTGTGTGGAAACACTCCTGCTTCTCCTGGCCCACAAGCAATGCTGTAAAGACATTGTGGATTGAGCCCTTCTCGCCTCCTTGCACCTGCCGGGTTTCCCAGTCGAAATGAGATAAAAATAGAATGACTGTTAAAATGAAGGCAGGGAGTCTAATTATAATATTTAAATGACCAACCCGCTTCCTGCAAGAGGCTTGGTCGCCCGTCCCTCATCCCGCCTCCATTAAAACCGGTAGTGGGCGGGTTTGAGGCGGGCTGGGTTCATGTTTCAGATCTTTTAGCATTTTAACCTCTGACACGTCCCTAACCCACCCGTTTTTGGGAGTTAAGATTCAGCCCATTGTATCTAATTTTTGCAGAAGTATCATCAGCTATAATTGCACCATGTAGCCCATATGTCCAATTAACTAGTACAGTATTTCATCTTTTCTTCTCCTTCAAACAGCTGTGTCAAATTTGATTGTCTCAAAATGAAATCATCATGCTTACTTACCAGAAAGCATACGTTCAGGTGCATAATTTCTGGTGACAGTCACATACCATACGGACCATCAGGTAATGGTAATCTTTGGTATTTAGATATCTCTCAGGACTGTTGGTAGGTGCAATAATGGCTACATGCATGCAATCAATCATAGCATGTATCTTGGGGAAACAAACAATGTGATAAAACTATGGCTTCCTCTTTTTCTGATACTGGCTTCCCTCCTGAAATGCATGTAACTGGGTGCTTGTCAAAAAGAGGTGTAGTTACCTCCTTAATGCATCAATATCATCCAACTCCTGTAGTATCATTATGGTTGCCTGGAATGAGTCTCTAAGATAAAAAATTGAAGTCAGTGGAGATGGTTGATTGCCCCTGCAGATCATCGTAGAACAGATGTCACATTGAGTCCCAGCCTCCCTTTTGAGCCTGAACCTAATCATGCACTGGTTCTACATAAAGTCCAGATAGCTGCATCTTGTATGGTAGATGCACTGACTGAAGTAGATTGTTCTAAAAATGCTGCAACTCCTACGCCCATTGTGTTCCCCGGCTATCATCTCCTCAAGCTCCTACTGTGCTATGTACCTACCATCAGTGGCTACTGTACCAACAGGGTGCAGATGAAAGCATTGTGTACTATTCACATTTAGTAGTGTAGTTTAAATTTTGAAACTTGCCCTTCCTTCATGCAGCTATATCGCATGTATGATGTGAGTAATATTCTTAATCTTTGTATTTATTCCCCCATTCCCATGCAAAACAGTAAGAGTTTCTCTTGATCGGTCTTTAACAAAGGATTGATGGTTCATTGAGACCCATAGGAAACATAGGAACAGGAGGAGGCCATTCAGCCCCTTGAGCCCATTCCGCCATTCAATTACATCATGGCTGATCTGTACCTCAAATTAATTTACCTGCCTTTGATCTATATCACTTGATACCTTTACCTAATAAAAATCCATTGATCTCAGCCTTGAAAATTTCAATTGGCTCAGGCTCCACAACCTTTTGGGGATGGGAATTCCAGATTTCCATTACCCTTTGTGTAAAAAAGTGTTTCCTGTTTTCACTTCTGAAGGGCCTAGCTCTAATTTTAAGATTGTGCCCCCTTGTCCTGGATTCCCCCACCAAAGGAAATAGTTTCTCTGTATCTACCCTATTGAATCCTTTTATTCCTTTAAACACCTCAATTAGATCACCCCTCAACCTTCTCAACTCAAGGGAATACAAACTACGTTTATGCATCCTGTCCTCCCTTTAAGCCCTGGTATCATTCTGGTGAATCTGCATTTTACACCCATGATCGCCCCTCCCCACCCCCCAAAGCCAACATATCCTTCCTGAGATGCAGTGCCCAAAACTGAACGCTGTACTCCAGATGGAGTGTGAGCAAGGTTCTGTACAACTGATACATAACTTCCTGTCCTTTGTATTCCAGCTCCCTTGAGATAAAGTCCAACATTCCATTCGCCTTTTTGATTACTTTTTATACCCATGCACTAGCTTATAGTGATTTGTGTACATGGCCACCCCAATCCCTTTGCTCTTCCACAGTTCCCAGTCTCTCACCATTTGCAAAATATTCTGATTTGTCTTTCTTGGATCCATAGTGGATGGCACCTCATATCTCTGGCCTTATGTTTCTGAGTCTCTTCTCTGCTAACATGTAAGATTTGCCTCTGAAAGAAATAAGAATTTCCATCTTTGATTTTGTATAATTCAAATAGTTATGTACAAAATGGAAGACAAGAGACAGTCAGGCTTCTCTTTCACTAGGTACAAAATGAAAAACAGGAATGCAGCCAGGCTAAGAAAAGGCTAATTCTCTTCTAATCAGGATTCAGTTAGGATAAAAATTCTTTGATCTAGGTGAAATTGAGTTATATACTATAAGGTCTATGGACGATGGGTACTTGCACTCAGACAGTGTGCGTTTAACTTTTTATTAGAATTTCATGTAATTGTCTTCCTCACAGTGTTTCTTTGATCATTATTGGTTGATGTTTATTTGAAAAACTTCAATGAAATGTTTCAAGAAAAGTTTGGGAACTTCTATATCATTCTATGCAGGATAATCTCCTCTAAGAAAGTTAGAAGGAAAACTTGCTCCTTTCACATCCTCAAGGCATCTCAAAGCAATTCACAGCCAATTAATTACTTTTGAATTACTCTACAATCAAAACATATGTAATAGGCAAAATGATTTATACTGTTTTGACATTATCTCGATCTATGTTCCGAACGTAGGCTCATCTCAGCATAGAATCATTGAATTCTAACACAGAAGGAGTTCATTCAACCTATCATGCCTGTGCCAGTTCTTTGAAAGAGTTTTCCAATTAGTCCCACTCCCCTGCTCTTTTCCCATAACGCTTCAAGTTTTTCCTTTTCTACAATATATCTAATTCCCATTTGAAAGTTACGATTGAATCTGCTTCCTCCACCCTTTCAGGCAGTACATTCCAGATGATAACAACTCACTGCGTAAAAAAAATTCTCCTCATCTCCACCTTGGTTCTATTGCCAATTATTTTAAATCGGTGTCCTCTGGTTATCCATCCTCCTGCCACACATTGCCTGTATATTTTAAATATCTATCTATATATAGTTATTCTTTTGTATACATCACATCAACATTAAATTTATAGGGTGGCACATTAAACCTGTTTTCAGTATAAAGAAAAATGTAATGTTACACTTTTCTATTGGTTTAAATAGGTATCTGAACAATACTAATTTGCTGAAATATAGGTGAGGAAAGATCCTCCTGAGAAGCAACTAATTCAAATGCTGCAACTTAAACTAATCACATTGTTCACTTTATTTTTCATTTTGATTTCTGTTCCAAACAGAATAGGTTGCCTTAAAATAATATTTATACTGTAAGAAGCATTAAAAAAAATCGAGGCAATGTCAATCAAATGTTAGAAACCCTACAAGAAATTTAGCCCAAAAAACCCCATCTCCTCTCTATGGGCCCTGTGACTTCAGTTTTGCTTCATTCATCTCTTGTGGTCAAATTCTGAGTGAGTGAGTGAAAGAGATAGAGTGAGACACACACACACACACACACACACACAAAGATGTATCATGATAGTCGTAGTTTTCCTCTTGCTCCACGACGGCCCACATCACATATTGACGAGCCAAAAAATTTACAAACATTGGTCAGGCAGCAGTGGCAAAAAAAAATCCCCTAAAAATTTTTGACCGTGTTTTATGCAGTTAAAGTCATTCAATAAAAAAATCTTGAACTAAAGGTGCTGCTTATGATGAGATTTTATTTTGTGTCGCTAAGTTTGCACTGGGGCCAGAAAGGATGCCTGTAAAGTGCTTTATTGTTGAACTTAGTGCTAAACCATGGCAAATGACCATCTGTTTCAGGTGCTGTTCATTGGAGTCTCGATGGTGGGGAAAACCTCCCCCAGTGCAGTGCCTCAAAAGTGAAATTCCAGCAAGAACTAGAAATCCATTGGTAAGTGGGGGGGGGGTGGGGGTTGGTGAGAGAAAAATTACTTTTTCTAATTATGAAAATAATTGAAACAAAGGATTCTGGGCAGGCAAAGGGAAGAGTAAAAAGATGAAAATAATGCGTCTTAAGCAAATACAGTGAGAGCCCATCGCTTCTATTTCCAGTTTTTCTCCCCCCTTTTTTTCTTCTTTTCTCTTTACCCCTCCTAGATCCTTCTTCTCTTGTCATCACGCCTTGTTTCATTTCGCCCCTCTCGGGTACTCTGCTCTCCCAAATCCTTACTCCAACCCTTCAGCACTCCTCAACCTTCCTAATGTCCTGCCGCCATCCCAGGCTTGACTCCCTCTTAGATAAGCCTACAGCTTCCCTCTGTGCCTTACTTGGCATCCTCCAAAGGGCCCATCGAGGAACTCGTCGCTGCCTCCTTATGAGCAGCAACCCCAACTCTCCCATCCTACTCTCATGCCGACCTACCTGCCCAGCATGCCTGCTGGGAGCTAATCTTTCCTACCACCTTCCTGTCCCACTCACCCCTCCCAAAGCTGATCCTGTGGATTTTTCCACTGGATCAGCTATCACCGCCCCTCTCCGCATCTCCCTCCAGAATGTTGTGAACAAATCCCTTACCATTTATGAACTTAGTGTGGACAACTGCATCGACATCATGGCTTTGACGGCAACCTGGCTGAGGGGTGATGATACCTTCCCCCTAAATGAAGCCTCCCTGCCTGGCTATACCTTCCACCACTTGTCCCGCCCAAACCGCCGCAGTGGCAGTGTGGCTCTTATCACCAAATCACACCTCAGTCCATCCCTCTACTCCTCTGGCACCTTCTCCTCCTTTGAGCATCTCACCTTGTTCCACTCCTCTCGCCTCTCATTTAAAATCCTTGTTCTCTACCACCTACCCAAGTACCATGTCAATTTTCTCACTGAGATATCTTCACTGCTTTCCTCCCTTACACCGAGCGACTTCTCATCCTCGGTGATTTCAACCTCCATCTCAACTCATCATGTTCTCTCTCCTAAGTTCACTGCCCTCCTATCCTCCCTTAATCTCTCCCTCCATATAAACTCCCTTACCCATATTCACAGTCACCCTCTTGACCTTGCCATCTCACGAGGCCTCGCTACTCCCATTGTGTCAATCACAGATAAGGCCATCTCTGATTATTTCCTTGTATCGCTCTCCACCCACATCCCCCTCCCAACCCTACTTCCTTCTGTGTCCGCCCCTGGGAAAAACTCTCTCCCAATTCACTTACAACTGCACTTTCAAAATCCCAACTCTCTAGCCTTTGGCCCGCCATTCACCATGACATTTCTGCAGCTACCGATCTGCTGAACCACACGCTCACCTCCACCTTTGATGCCCTAGTCTCTCTTACCCTGGTCGTTCCCCCGGAACAGCCCTCATCTCCACACCCTTAAGTCTAAGGGATGCAGACTTTAACGTATATGGCGGACAACTGGTCTAGCCATTCATCGCCAGATCTGGCTGGATCACATAAAGCACTACCGGGTCCTGCTCTCCTCGACCAAAACTGCTCACTATTCCAGGATCATCCTGGAATGCAAAGATAACCCCCGGCTTCTTTTCTCTACTGCAAACTGTCTTCTGTCTTCTTAAACCCCTCTCCCCCGCCTCCTCCACCCTCACCTCCAACAACAAGTGTGAGGAGCTCATGGACTTCTTTGTCACTAAGATTGAGACCATCCGTTCAGCTGCCTCTGGCACTTCCCACCCTTCCCCAAGCCCACCGGGCCAAACTTCCTCTAACGTTCCCCGCGGCCCTAGCCCATAACTCGCATCTTTCTTTAGTTTCTCTCCCATCTCTTCTCATGCCCTCTCTCAGCTCATCATATCCATGAGACCCACTTTCTGCTCCCTTGACCCTATTCCCACTATACTGCTGACCACCCAACTTTCCTTCCTGGCTCCCATGTTAGCTGATATTGTTAACGGTTCTCTCTCCTCAGGTACTGACTTCCCTCCCCTTCAAAACTGACGTCATCACCCCTCTCCTCAAAAAAATAACCCTTGACCCATCTATCCTTGCAAACTACCGCCCCATCTCCAACCTCCCTTTCCTCTTCAAAGTCCTTGAAAGTGCTGTTGCCTCCCAAATCTGTGCCCATCTTTCCTGGAACTCCATGTTCAAATCCCTCCAATCAGGTTTCTGCCCCTGTCACAGTACCGAAACAGCTCTTATCAAAGTCACAAATGACATCCTATGTGACTGTGACCATGGTAAACTATCCCTCCTCGTCCTTCTCGACCTGTCTGCAGCCTTTGAAATGGCTGACCACGTCATCATCCTCCTCCTCCAATGCCTCTCCTCCATCGTCCAGCTGGGTAGGACTACACTTCCCTGGTTCCATTCTTATCTATTCAGTCGTAGCCAGAGAATCACCTGCAATGGCTTCTCTTCCCGCTCCCGCATCATTACCTCTGGTGTCCCCCAAGGATTTATCTTTGGCACACTCCTACTTCTTACCTATGCTGCCCCTTGGCGAGATCATCTGAAACCACATCAGGTTCCACATGTACGCTGACAACACCCAGCTCCACCTCACCACCACCTCACACAATCCCTCCTCTGTCTCTAAATTGTCAGACTGCTTGTCCGACATCAAGTATTCGATGAGCAGAAATTTCCTTCAACTAAATATTGGGAAGACCAAAGCCATTTTCTTCGGTCCCCACCACAAACTCCATTCCCTCGCCACCGACTCCATCCCTCTCTCCGGCAACTGTCTGAGGCTGAACCAGACTGTTCGAACCTTGGTGTCGTATTTGTCCTCGAGATGAGCTTCCGACCACATATCTGCGCCATCACTAAGACCGCCTATTTTCACCTCCGTAACATCGCCCAGCTCTGCCCCTGCCTCAGCTCATCTATTGCTGAAATCCTCATACATATCTTTGTTACCTCTAGACTTGACTATTCCAACATATTCTCATCTTCCACGCTCCATAAACTTAAACTCATCCAAAACTCTGCTGCCTGTGTCCTAACTCGCACCAAGTCCCGTTCACCCATCCACCCTGTGCGCGCTGACCTACAATGGCTCCTTGTTAAGCAACGCCTCGATTTAAAAATTCTCATTCTTGTTTTCAATTCTCTCCATGGCCTTGCCCCTGTGTATATCTGTAATCTCCTCCAGCCCTACAACCCTCTGAGATATCTTGCGCATCCCCGATTTTAATCGCTCCACCATTGGCGGCTGTGTCTTCAGCTGCCGAGGCCCTAAGCTCTAGAATTCCCTCCCTAAACCTCTCCGCCTCTCTACTTCTCTTTCGTCCTTTAAGACGCTCCTTAAAACCTATCTCTTTGCCCTAATATCCCCTTATGTGGCTCGGTGTCAAATTTTGTTTGTTAACGCTCCTGTGAAGCACCTTGGGATGTTTTACTACATTAAAGGCACTATATAAATGCAAGTTGTTGTTGTTGTTGTGATCCTCCAGGCCCCACAAGAAAAGTCTGGACCTTGTCTGCCCCAGGGTCCTACTCCTTCCCACCCATAAGACCCTGCCGAAACCCATCCCCCCGCACCTTACCCGAGTGCCAGATACCTGAGCTGCCTCTTTCCGCAATTGCGCAAGTAAATCTTAGGGAAAGGTGTGTGAATGAGATTGCATTTGAGTACCTCTGTTCCTATCCGTTTGCAGAATGTCAGAACCTAGAGCAGCTGGATACGGCAGGCACTTTAAACAATATTCTAAGGATGTTGCAACAGATTTATTTGTTGAAGTCTTTCAAAACAAGGAAACATTGTTTGAGGTTACCACACCACCACTATTCAATGCCACAAAGCCAACTCTATGCTCTGTAACAGATCATGGGACACATTTGAAGACTAGCCTCAGGGACTAAAACTCGGCATTCTTGGTATCATCTTAGTAAATATCTTATGCACCCCCTCCATGGTCTTGACATGTTTCCTAAAGTAAGGCAACCAAAACTGGACATAATATTCTAATTGCAACTTAATCAATGACTTGTTTAAGTTTAGCAGTACCTCTTTGTTTCTGTACTCTAAACTCCTATTTATAAAATCTAAGATCCCATATGCTTTTTTGTAAAACGACTTTATCAAGTTGTCCTTCCACATTTAAAGATTTATGTATCCAAAACCCAAAGACTCTCTGCTCCTGTAAATTTAAAGTTTTACCAATTAGTGTATATCTTCAGTCTTTATTTTTCCTCCAAAAATGTATCATAACAATTTGTGCCTCTAGCTCACCAATTTTATTCACAGTATTTTGTACAAATGCCACAACCAACAAAACATTCTGATCCGAAGCATGTAACATTACTGTAGCAGTATGTACAACCATGCCAACAAATATACTGTTTCGGTGTGAACTCCTACAACTCCAGTATAAGCAAATTGCGCAATAATTGCATGAACATGCAAATCAGTATAATTTTTTTTTTATTTTCAAAAGATTCACCATGGATGTTACTTTATCTACATTTCATGAGGGAACATACATACAATCTGAAAACAGTCGATAACTCTTAGTTGCTTTGCAAAGGCACGGTATAATAGAACCCATTTATGATAATATCTGCTAATATCACATTTATTTTGATATACCCTTTATGTATTTTTCGATAAGATCAAATTTCTTATAAAGTCTTGATTGTAGATTTCAGTTTTTTTTCCAAATTGAGGTCAGTGCGACCTGGACCTTGATTACTACCTGCCTAGCAGGCTTTCTTTGCAAGTGGCAACAAGTATATGAATAGCAGGTTATTATTTAACATGTTTTCCAAATCGTCAAGGATATATAATGGTAAAGGTCGTGGTTTGCAAAAATTCTACAGTTGAATAGAATGCCTAATTGGTGCAACTTTCAAAATACTGCTACGAAATAGTCCTGCACACAATATGTAATATGTAATTCTTTTAATTATCCAAATTGTTAAAAATATCAAGCTTTTCCTGCAATAAAAGCCAAAGTTTCATGACAGATAAGGACGGTGAATCAAAATTACACATATACATAGGGCCCTGGCGATATCAAGAAAACATAAATAGAGTTAAAATGCATATTTCATCTAGACTATTGCTAAGTATAGGCAACTTCTGGTATATGTTAGTGTATATGGTCATTCCCTACCCAAGTGAATTTTCAGTCTCAGTTCTCAATTTCAGCACAGCTAGCAGGTGAGGCATCAGCTGAATGTGAGTCAACCTGCGAGATCATCACATGCCTCATAGCTGCTAGTTAGGGGGCAGGATTGGCAGCTACCTGGGAAGTGGTCACCTGCCAGCCCTCTCAGGTAGGGAAAGGACATGAATGAGAACCAAGGTGGGGAGACACATATTTTGAAAATTAAAAAAGGATTTTGAGCAACTGTAACAATAAGACTATTATATTCTAGCAAGTATAGAAACCTTAATTTTAACTCGGGGCGAGGGGTGAGCCTGGGGCCGGTGGGGTGAGTCTGACGTAAGACCCGGGCCATTTTAACTCCCGGGCCTCATTTCAATACAGAGGGTGGTCCAGGCGCGAATCGTGCAGCCGTTGACTCTAACGTACCACTTCCGAGTCCACTCTGTGCACAGTACTTATGGGGACATGCCTCTTAAAACGGGGTTGCATCCCTGCTTGTATTTCTTGCTGTGCAACTTCATTTTACTGGTCTGAGAGCAAGCCTTTCCCTAAACTGCAGTACCTGGCAGAAAGGGAGAGCGATGAGCAGAAACCCACTAATTCTCACCCTCTTTTTCTGCAGGACAACATAGCACCCAACATGAAGGAGTGGAACACGACTCATAGAGGAAAACCCAGCATCATTGCCCGAAGCCAGCCAGAGCAGAAAGCCTGGAGATCAGTGGCCTGGGAGTTATGAGCACGGGGGAAGGTGAGGGTGGGGGTTGTGCGAGCAAAGTGTCTGCATATTACTTGTAACCCTTCATTCACCTCACAAAGATGCAGCATGCTTCACTACTTCGACCTGCATTCTCAAGATGGTCACCTGTAAATGCCCAGCCCAGCTGCCATCCTTACTCTTGTTCCTCTCTTCTCTTTCTTCTTGGTCCTTCACAGCAGCAAAAAATTCCTCAACTGGAAACAGTACAGGAATATCCTTCTGAGGATGCACCGTCAAGCACCACAATCCATCTCAGGTACTAGCTCGGATACTGCACTCTGGGTGGGTTAGATAGTCAGACAGAGAGGTAGGCATGTAGGGATACACCGAGCATGAGTGAGCAGCAGCATGTACTGGTGGAAGGAACAGCCCAGGAAAGAGCTTGCCAGAGGGTGAGGCCCACTGCGGAGGAGGACACAGATGTGGAGCTCTGGGGCACAGCCATGCAAGGAAATTTGCTGGCATCACACAAGGAGCTTTAAATGAATTGGATAACCTGCCAAGGAGTTTCAGTCCTCCTTGTGTGGCATCATCAGCCCTCTGCAGTCTATCATCATGTGTACAGCTAGCCAGACGGCGCTGCAGCCAGGCCCTCGCAGCAGGAATCTACATTTGCGTGCTTTGCAGGCTGCCATGAAGGCTCTGGGCTCCATCTTGGAGAGACAAGTGTCCACCTAGGACAGAGTGGTATCCACTTTGGAGAGATTGGTGAACCACATAGATAGGGGCTTTGAAGGAGCCACTCATCTTCTGCAGACTGCTCTACCGCAGATTAGTGGAAGTGATGGGCACCAGCCTCAGCCCCATGGGAGTGGCAGTGGCGCTATGGGAGTAATATGTGCTGGCCTCCTCATGAGATCTGCTCCTTCACCATCCCCTCAACCAATACCGACCATGGTGCCATTCAGGAAGGATAGAATAAAAGGAAAAGGGGGTGGGGTAGCATTGCTGGTTAAAAAGGAGATTAATGCAATAGCTAGGAAGGACATTAGCTTGGAGGATGTGGAATCAATATGGGTTGAGCTGCAGAACACCAAAGGGCAGAAAACGTTAGTGGGGGTTGTGTACAGACCTCCAAACAGTAGTAGTGAGGTGGGGGAGGGTATGAAACAGGAAATCAGAGGTGCATGCAAAAAAGGCGCAGCAGTTATCATGGGTGACTTTAATATGCATATAGATTGGGCTACTCAAACTGGAAGCAATACGGTGGAGGAGGATTTCCTGGAGTGTTTAAGGGATGGTTTCCTAAACCAATATGTTGAGGAACCAACTAGAGGGGAGGCCATCCTGGACTGGGTGTTGTGTAATGAGGAAGGACTAATCAGCAATCTTGTGGTGCGAGGCCCCTTGGGGAAGAGTGACCATAGTATGGTGGAGTTCTACATTAGGATGGAGAAGGAAACAGTTAATTCAGAGACCATGGTCCAGAACTTAAATAAGGGCAACTTTGAGGGTATGAGGTGTGAATTGGCGAGGTTAGATTGGCAAGCGATATTTAAGGGGTTATCAGTGGAAGGGCAATGGCAGACATTTAGAGATCGCATGGATGAACTACAGCAATTGTACATCCCTGTCTGGCGTAAAAATAAAAAAGGGAAGGTGGCTCAACCATGGCTCACAAGGGAAATCAGGGATAGTATTAAAAGCAAGGAAGTGGCATACAAATTGGCCAGAAGTAGCAGCAAACCCGGGGACTGGGAGAACTTTAAAACTCAGCAGAGGCGGACGAAGGGTTTGATTAGGGCAGGGAAAATAAAATATGAAAGGAAGCTTGCGGAGAACATTAAAACGGACTGCAAAAGCTTCTATAAATATGTAAAAAGAAAGAGGTTAGTAAAAACAAACGTAGGTCCCCTGCAGTCAGAAACAGGGGAAGTCATAATGGGGAACAAAGAAATGGCAGATCAATTGAACAAGTACTTTGGTTCGGTGTTTACTGTGGAGGACACAAACAACCTTCCGGAAATAAAAGAGATCAAAGGATCTGGTAAGAGGGAGGAGCTGAGGGAAATCCTTATCAGTCGGGAAAAGGTGTTGGGGAAATTGATGGGACTGAAGGCTGATAAATCCCCAGGGCCTGATGGTCTGCATCCCAGAGTACTTAAGGAGGTGGCCTTGGAAATAGTGGATGCATTGACGATCATTTTCCAACATTCCTTAGACTCTGGATCAGTTCCGATGGAGTGGAGGGTGGCCAATGTAACCCCTCTTTTTAAAAAAGGAGGGAGGGAGAAAGCAGGGAATTATAGACCGGTCAGCCTGACATCGGTCGTGAGTAAAATGATGGAATCAATTATTAAAGATGTCATAACAGACCATTTGGAAAGTGGCGACATGATAGGTCCAAGTCAGCATGGATTTGTGAAAGGGAAATCATGCTTGACAAATCTTCTGGAATTTTTTGAGGATGTTTCCAATAGGGTGGACGGGGGGGGGACCAGTAGATGTGGTGTATTTGGACTTTCAGAAGGCCTTCGACAAGGTCCCACACAAGAGATTGGTGTGCAAAGTTAAAGCACATGGGATTGGGGGTAATGTGTTGACGTGGATTGAGAACTGGTTGGCACACAGGAAACAAAGAGTAGGAGTAAATGGGTACTTTTCAGAATGGCAGGCAGTGACCAGCGGGGTACCGCAGGGTTCGGTGCTGGGGCCCCAGCTGTTTACATTATATATTAATGATTTGGACGAAGGGATTAATTGTAATATCTCCAAATTTGCGGATGACACTAAATTGGGAGGCAGTGTGAACAATGAGGAGGATGCTAGGAGGCTACAGAGTGACTTGGACAGGTTGGGTGAATGGGCAAATGTATGGCAGATGAAGTACAATGTGGATAAATGTGAGGTTATCCACTTTGGTGGTAAAAATAGGGAGGCAGACTATTACCTGAATGGTGGCAGATTAGGGAAAGGGGAGGTGCAACGAGACCTGGGCATCATGGTACATCAGTCACTGAAGGTGGGAAGGCAAGTGCAGCAGGCAGTCAAGAAAGCAAATGGCATGATGGCCTTCATAGCAAGGGGATTTGAGTACAGGAGTAGGGAGGTGATGCTACAGTTGTATAGGGCCTTGGTGAGGCCACACCTGGAGTATTGTGTACAGTTTTGGTCTCCTAACTTGAGGAAGGACATTCTTGCTATTGAGGGAGTGCAACGAAGGTTCACTAGATTGATTCCTGGGATGGCCAGACTGACATATCAAGAAAGACTGGATCAACTGAACTTATATCCTCTGGAGTTCAGAAGAATGAGGGGGGATCTTATAGAGACGTTTAAAATCCTGACTGGTTTAGACAAATTAGATGCGGGCAGAATGTTTCCAATGTTAGGGAAAACTAAAACCAGGGGTCACAGTCTAAGGATAAAGGGGAAGCCATTTAAGACTGAGATGAGGAGGAACTTCTTCACCCAGAGAGTGGTGAATCTGTGGAATTCTCTACCACAGAAGGTTGTTGAGGCCAGTTCGTTAAATATATTCAAAAGGGAGTTAGATATAATACTCACAACTAGGGGGATCAAGGGGTATGGCGAGAAAGCAGGAATGGGGTACTGAGGTAGCATGTTCAGCCATGAACGCATTAAATGGCGGTGCAGGCTCGAAGGACCGAATGGTCTACTCCTGCACCTATTTTCTATGTTTCTATGTTTCTAAGTCCGCTGAGCCAGGCTGCCCCGGCAGCAGACAAGGTACAGCAGTCTGCAGCCGGGCCTTCACAGGGGCACAAGCACCCAGAACTCACTGGCCACAAACATGAATGGTCCCAACATGAGTAGCTTCCACTAGCTTTTCCCAGTCCACCAGGGGTGCACCTCATAGGAATATTAGAATTAGGAAACCTTCTTCTGAGAAAAACGCTTGACACTTGGGTGAGCAATGAATGGATGGCAATTCTTGTGATGAGAATTACATTTATGACTGTTCACTTCCAATTATTTGAAATATGAATCCCATTGTAGAAAATAAATTGCTTTAACTGATAAAAGTAGTAGAAGGGAATTTGTAAACTTTATAACTGATATTTGGACCAAGTGTATGCCAATGAATACTCATTTCACCTTTCACCCCACCAGCCTCCACATTCAACGGATCATCCTCCGCCATTTCTGCCACCTCCAACGTGATCCCACCACCAAACGCATCTTCCCCTCACCTCCCCTTTCAGCATTCCAAAGGGACCGCTCCCTCCGCGACACCCTGGTCCACTCCTCAATCACCCCCAACAGCCCTTCCCCTTCGCCCAGCAACTTCCTGTGCAAGCGCAGGAGATGCAACACCTGCCCTTTTACCTCCTCCCTTCCCACTGTCCAGGGCCCCAAACACTCCTTCCAGGTGAAACAACGATTTACTTGTACTTCTTGCAATTTAGTATATTGTATTCGCTGCTCACGATGTAGTCTCCTCTACATTGGGGAGACCAAACGTAGATTGGGCGACCGCTTTGTAGAACACCTCCGTTCAGTCCATAAGGGTGACCCCGAGCTTCCAGTCGCCTGTCACTTTAATTCTCCGCTCCACTCCCACTCTGACCTCTCTGTCCTCGGCCTCTTACACTGTTCCAATGAAGCTCAACGTAAGCTCGAGGAACAGCACCTCATCTTTCGATTAGGCACTTTACAGCCTTCTGGACTCAACATTGAGTTCAACAATTTCAGACTATAACCCCGTCCCCATTTTTCAGATGGCTGTTGATGATTCTGCCATTCCCATTTGCAACATTTAATCTCTCCTGCCTCCTACCCTAGCACAGACTGTTCCTTCCTCCCCTCCCCACCCACTTTCCCTGCCTCTGCACCTGCTTAAAACCTGTTACATCTCTAACCTTTCCAGTTCTGATGAAGGGTCACAGACCTGAAACGTTAACTCTGTTTCTCTCTCCACGGATGCTGCCTGGCCTGCTGAGTGCTTCCAGCATTTTCTGTTGTTATTTCAGATTTCCAGCATCTGCAGTATTTTGCTATTGAATGAATACTCATTCTTGACAGTGCACAGTGACACCTTCCAGCCATGGTTCACTGGGCACTCTGCTGATGAATATCATGGCTCAGTAATTAGTCTATGAGAGCCAAGTGTAAGTTCCTCAGGGAGGTCCATGCATTCAGATGTCTTGTATGCAGCAAGATTGCTAACCTTCTCGGCAAGAGTTAAATTTAACGTCAAGTTTAAAATTAGTGATGCCACATAATTAAAAATGTTTAATTAATATCAATATAAACAGGAAAATTCCATAATGTCTTTTAATTCTATATAGATTTAAAACCCTATAATAGACAATGAATTTTGATATTTTTCTATTGTCAGAATGCAAACAAAGTCACTAAATGGCTCAAAGGTCGTTTAAAATTTTTACCTTCATCCTTGATGGCAGCTGAAGACAGCTCCAAGTGCTCTTCTCCTAGTCTGTTCCACGCCTCCTCAGTCTTGGCGCCCCTATTTGTTGGCAAAGCCGACACCAGGCGCAGTTGTCACTGAAAATATGTTAAAATGGTGTCAGGGTCTGAATGACATCATCAGACCTCGACTTTTGCATTCCAATTAGGTACAGGAATCCTGCCCCAACCGTGGTTTTGCCATACCCGGATTTCAAGTATACACGGTTTCCTCTCTGCGACAACTTTTGCCAATCGCGGCAGTGAATTTTGCGTATACGCGGTTTTTAATTTATGATTAAGGTAAATAACATGATTTTATTGCTTTTATATTTTTTTTATTGTGTTATTTGAACATTTATACTGTATTTGCCAACCGCGGTTTTACTAACCACGGGGGTTTTCAGGGACGTATCCCCCGCGGTTGGGGAGGGATTACTGTACTCGCCACCTTGGGGCAAGGGCCTGTCATGCTGCCCGAAACGCACCGATTAAAATAACGAGCAGCACAAAGTCAACATGGACACGGTGAGTATCACAATGCCGCAGTTTTAATCCCCCACACGCCCCATTCTTGTCGGGCATGGTGGGTTAAAATCGTCTCTAGAGGGTCATTTGTAGTGGTAGCGGAAGCAGGCTTCCAAATTGTATTTTTGATTAAATTTGTCAAATGTCATGTGTGTGTTCACTCACGGTGACAGACAATGTGTCCCCCACAGCATTGGGAAGGATGCGTGAAAATTTGAATGGGCCGCGCAGCCAGTTAAAGGGGACACACACAAAAAAAATTAGAGGAAACATTGTTTGTGACCCTTAATAGTATAGGTCAGCAACCGCAGAGGCATCATAACCAAGCCCAATTCTGTCCTCACCATTCATTCAGACATGCAGCAGTTCTTGGATAGTATTCAGAAAGGAGCAAGAACCTTAGCCAATTTTCCCTCTCTACCTCAGGGGCAAGGACGCCAATGTAGTATCACTACAGCCATCCCAGCTGAGTTCAGCAAACTCGGCACAGACTAGGAATCAAATCTAGAACCTTCCCGGCCTTGGCTCAGTGGTAGTACTCTTGCCTGAGTCAGGTCATGGGATTAAGCGCCACTCCAGAGACTTATAGACTGACAATTCAGTGCAGTAATGAGAGTTTGCTGCCCTTTCCAGCATTCCTTGTGAGCCAGGAGGAGCAGGAGTGCTCGCTCCAACCCCTCAAGGAAGCCTTCGGCCATCTCCCTGTCGATCTCCCCACCTCCCCACCACCCCCAACGATCGACCTTCCCCCCCCCCCCCACCGTCGCGATGGCCGATCTCCCCCCAACCCAAGCTGCCATCACCGACCATCCCCCCTCCCGATTGCCGGGGACCATCCCCAAGGGTCCCCAGCTGCAGCCTCCTGCTGCCGGTTTTCCTTCCCGGCCACCAGCCAGGCTGTCAATTTGGCCAGTTGTAGGGCGGGAAACGGAACAAAAAAACAATAATGAGGTCCTGCCATTAAGTTCAGCAGGTCCTCTGTGTCCCAACCTTGCCGGGTTCTTCGGATGTTTGCGGCCTCCCCAGCACCCTCCCCGCCATCTCGGGGCAAAAGATGCTTTCTTCAGGACAAATAATTCTATCAAACCTAAAGGCACAAATCTATACATAAACCATGATTGTGGAAAAAAAATAAACCAGCAAGATTCTTTGGACGGCACATAACTGTAGGAAACACATTACTGCAATGTAAAAATTTGGCAAAAGGAACTACAATTTTCGCTTTCTATGCAATCACCCAGTACACTAAAATAGATGGTAAGTATTGTCCATTAATTGTATCAGAACAGATCTAGCAACTCGAAACTGGGCATCCATGAGGCGCTGTGGGCCATCAGCAGCTGCAGAATTGTATTCCACCACAATCTGTAACCTCATGGCCCGGCATATCCCTCACTCTACCATTACCATCAAGCCAGGGGACCAACCCTGGTCCAATAAGGAGTGCAGAAGACCATGCCAGGAGCAGCACCAGGCGTACCTCAAAATGAGGTGCCAACCTGGGGAAGCTGCAACACAGGACTACATGCATGCTAAAAAGCGGAAGCAGCATGCTATAGACAGGGCTAAGAGATCCCACAATCAACAGATCAGATCAAAGCTCTGCAGTCCTGCCACATCCAGTCATGAATGGTGGTGGACCATTAAACAACTAACGGGAGGAGGAGGCTCCATGAATATCCCCATCCTCAATGATGGTGGAGCCCTGCACGTGAGTGCAAAAGACAAGGCTGAAGCGTTTGTAACCATCTTCAGCCAGAAGTGCCGAGTGGATGATCCATATCGGCCTACTCCTGAGGTCCAGACCATCACAGAAGCCAGTCTTCAGCCAATTCGATTCACGCTATGTGATATCAAGAAACAGCTGAGCACACTGGATACAGCAAAGGCTATGGGCCCCAACAACATCCCGGCATCGTGCTGAAGACTTGTGCTCCAGAACTAGCCGCGTCTCTAGCCAAGCTGTTCCAGTACAGCTACAACACTGGCATCTATCCGACAATGTGGAAAACAGCCCAGGTATGTCCTGTCCACAAAAAGCAGGACAAATCCAACCTGGCCAATTACCGGCCCATTAGTCTACTCTCAATCACCAGCAAAGTGATGGAAGGTGTCATCGAAAGTGCTATCAAGTGGCACTTACTCACCAATGACCTGCTCACTGATGCCCAGTTTGGGTTCCGCCAAGACCACTTGGCTCCCGACCTCATAACAGCCTTGGTCCAAACATGGACAAAGGAGCTGAATTCCAGAGGTGAGTTGAGAGTGACTGCCCTTGACATCAAGGCAGCGTTTGACCGAGTGTGGCATCAAGGAGCCCTAGTAAAACGGAAGTCAATGGGAATCGGGGGGAAAACGCTCCACTGGTTGGAGTCATACCTAGCACAAAGGAAGATGGTTGTGGTGGTTGAAGGTCAATCATCACAGCCCCAGGGCATCGCTGCAGGAGTTCCTCAGGGCAGTGTCCTAGGCCCAACCATCTTCAGCTGCTTCATCAATGACCTTCCCGCCAACATAAGGACAAAAATGGGGATGTTCGTTGATGACTGCACAGTGTTCAGTGCAATTCACAACTCCTCAGATAGTGAAGCAGTCCATACCTGCATGCAACAAGTCCTGGACGACATTCAGGCTTGGGCTGATAAGTGGCAGGTAACATTCACACCACACAAGTGCCAGGCAATGACTATCTCCAACAAGCGAGAGTCTAACCACCGCCCCTTGACATTCAACGGCATTACCACCGCCGAATCTCCCACCAGCAACATCCTAGGGGTCACCATTAACCAGAAACTTAACTGGACCAGCCACATAAATACTGTGGCAACAGAGGCTAGGTATTCTGCGGCGAGTGTCTCACCTCCTGACTCCCCAAAGCCTTTCCACCATCTACAAGGCACAAGTAAGGAGTGTGATGGCATACTCTCCACTTGCCTTGATGAGTGCAGCTCCAACAACACTCAAGAAGCTCGACACCATCCAGGACAAAGCAGCCCGCATGATTGGCACCCCATCCACCACCTTAAACATTCACTCCCTCCACCACCGGCGTACCGTGGCCTCAGTGTGTACCATCTACAAAATGCCGTGCAGCAACTCGCCAAGGCTTCTTCAGCAGCACCTCCCAAACCCGCGACTTCTTCCAGCTAGAAGGACAAGGGCAGCAGGCGCATGGGAACACCACCACCTCCAAGTTCCCCTCCAAGTCACACACCATCCTGACTTAGAAGTATGTCGCCCATCCTTCATCGTTGCTGGATCAAAATCCTGGAACTCACTACCTAACAGCACTGTGGGAGTACCTTTACCACACGGACTGCAGCGGTTCAAGAAGGCGGCTTACCATCACCTTCTCAAGGGCAATTAGGGATGGGCAATAAATGCTGGCCTTGCCAGCGATGCCCACATCCCATAAACGAATTTAAAAAAATAGCAGGCAAACAGCACTCTGTAAAGTCTGTACGCACATATAAAGCAATTTATATAATAGTCACCAGCTGGAATTCATTGGCATTTATATATTTTTGCCACTATGATGTCTGTAGCCTTCTCAAGTTAAGCATCAACTTGGTTCAATTGGTAGTACTCTCCCTCCAAGTCAGAAGGTTGTGGGTTTGAGTCCATCCAGGCCTTGAGCACATAATCCAGGATGACACACCAGTTCAACACTGAAGAAGTACTGCACTGTCAAAGGCGCCGTCTTTCAGGTGAGACATTAAACCGAGGCCCTGCCTGCCTATTCAGGATGTTGAAAATTCCAACACACATTTTCAAAGAAGAGCAGAGCGTTCTCCTATTTGGTCAACATTCATCCCTCAACCAACAACAACAACTTGCATTTATATAGCGCCTTTAGCATCGTAAAATATCCCAAGCTGACCAACACCACTGAAATAGATTAACTGGTCACTGATCTCTTTGCAGTTTGTGGGACTGTTCTGTGTGCAAATTGGCTATCACATTTGCCTAAAAAACAACAGTAACTACTCTTCAGAAGTAATGTATTGGCCATGAAGCACTTTGAGACATTATGACAATGTGAAAGGTGCTATGTAAATGCAAGTTCTTTCTTTTTAGGTAAGGACCATTAATATATTATATAATGTCCTTTTCGGTCACCACGAGGAATAATAATTGTCTTGTAGCTCCACTTTATCCATCCACAAAGCAATAACCATCTCTAAGGATAGTAAAGAGCCACCAGAGAGCAACGAATCCACCTGTGAGAAGAATTTGTACACAGCTATGAAGCAATTTCCACCAGGAAGTTCACAATCTGCTGCCAAATAATAAGACCTGTCACCTGTTGCCAGATTCTCCATAGGGCTGCTCAGAGTTATCTCAAACATTTAGGAAAAGCAGGATCCATACCAGTGTGCAATCTGGAAGCAACCAGGGGCAAACTGATATGGTAACTCATGGGGGGAGAAATTCAATTATCGCCCCATTTGGGGCGCAATTATTGGCCGGGCGCAAAGATTAGCGCCTGGCGCTAATTATCGCCTCCGACTGCAAACTTGACTTTTATCGCCCCTGGAGGTGATTGGAGCGCTAAGTCAGGCGCTACACATCTGTCTTAAGGCGCAAAGGCCGAGGAGCGAGGCGCTAATTCAGAACGCGGGCGCAGCGCAGGTGCTGTCAGTTAGCGATGGAACACAGACACACTGGCGCCGGACAGTTCTTAAAGGGGAGGGTCGATCTTGCACTCCAGCCACACCCTGCTCATTGGAGCCTTGAATCTCTGCCTGGAGAGACCTGTGCCTAAATCTTACAGCCAAGGACTATGGAGAGGGTGAGAGAATGAGCTCAGCGCTTCAGCGAGCGGGCCTTGGAGGCTCTGGTTGGGGCGGTGGAGCGCAGAAGATCAATACTGTACCCAGAGAGTGGCAGGAGGTCTTTGCCGCACTAGTACAGAAGAGTGTGGAGGGAGGTAGCTCAGAGCGTCTCCTCCAGGAGCATGGTGCTCAGGACCCATACTCAATGTCGAAAAAAGTTCAACGACCTTACTCGGGTCGTCAGGGTGAGTGGCTTTTTTTCAATACCTCTCCATCCCTCCATCTCAACCTCACTCTATGGCCAGAGGGTCTTAAAACCCCAATGCCCAACACTCATCCAACACCTATGGCCCTCTCATGAAACACACACGCACATTCCACACTTTGCATACAGTAAGGGCTATTCACCTATGGGAGGCACATCAGGCAAGACCATGGCTGCATACAGTAAGGGTTATTCACCTATGGGAGGCACATCAGGCAAGACCATGGCTGCATACAGTAAGGGCTATTCAATTATGGGAAGCACATCAGGCAAGACCATGGCTGTATATTTACTCAGACGCCGTCCTTTTTCTTGCAGGCCAAGCTATCTCATAATAGGAGACAGCAGCAACGGACGGGTGGAGGGCGGCCTCAGCTGCAACCCCTCAGCGATCTTGAGGTGCGCGTCCACAGGATTGGGGCAAGCCGGGTGATCGGTCCCATCGCCACTGGAGACGACAACCCTGTTCTGGACAGCAATAGTAAGGTCATCACCTTTTTGTCCTCTCTCCTTCCACTTGTCCCTCACAACACCAGCCTTTGACACTTTCAATTCAACTTACTAAATCGCTGTACTCATTCCTCCCTTACTGCCTCCCTGTCCTCACGCTAAAGCCACTCTTGTACCTCCCTGCTTTCAGATGGTGATTCACCAGCTGAGGAGACGGGCCCTCAAGCTGCCAGTGGGAGTGAAGCTGTAGGCGAGGAGGAAGATGAAGGCGGAGCATCAGCGCCACCCTCTCCCGAGGAAGCCCATGCCCACACTGGGAACACGCCTTCCCTGGAGGGGAGCAGGGGGGAAGGGTCTGATGAGGGTGAAGCTCCAGGACCCAGCGGGCTGCAGCAACGCAATGGGGGTAGGGAAGCTCGGGGGCCTTCTCCCCGGAGGGAGAGTATGCCAGCGAGTCCTACTGCACTGGACGCAGAGGAGGAGCGGCTGATCGCTGAAATGAACACCCAAGCGGTGGACATGCACACTGAGCTCATGGGTGCAGTGGGAAGGGTGCCCGAATGCACTGAATCACTGGCAAGGAGTGTGGAGCACTTCGCTGTAGCACAGGCGGATGCCACGCAAATGTTAGTGCTGCAATTCAGGCACTGGCTGCCATGACTCCATCTCTGACAGCTCTCATGCAGACTCACATTGAGGCCACGTGAGCACTGACCGCTGCCATCCTCGCTGGTTCGGACACATTTCCCCAGGGCTCTCACCGCGCCGCAGCAGGCCAGCAATCTGTGCTCCAGCAGATTGCTCCGGATGCTGAAGTGCTGCCCCGTGGGAGTGCCAGTGTGTCGGTCGAGCAGGCAGTTGCTGTCCTCTCTCAAGATGACAGCATTCCTGCTGCCACCACTGTCACTTCTCCACTGCACTTGCCACCGCCTGTAGGACAGACTGCTGCCGCCCATGCAGAGTTGGTGCAGTCTGCAGCTGGGCCCTCGAGGCCCAGAGCTGGTCGAGGCCGTCCTTCAAGGGGATCTGCAGTCTCAAGTTCTGACAATCAGCAGCCTTCCACCAGCCTTGCTGCAGCCACTGGGGTCCCATTATGGAGGAGTAGTAGGGTGGGAAGGGGGGAAGTGCGCAAGGGAAGGAGATCACCCTCGAAGGGCAAAAAGTAGGAGGTGTGACAAAATGTTGGTCTTTTTTTATTAAAGGTCGAGGTTCGTGGTCAGACATTTGTTTAGTGTTTTGGACATTATCTCCAGGTTGTGAGAACCAGTTATGTTAATGATTGTTTTTTTGTGTTTCTTTCTATTAGTTTGTCATGAAGAAATGACACACACAGAGTTAGTAAAATAAATAAGTTTTTGTATTCAAAATGTACATGTTTGGTCTTTGGAATCATTGTTGCCTTGGCCGGCTTAGAGGTTGCGGGTTGGTTTCATTCATGTTGTTCTCAATGGCAGAAGCCATTTCCTCAGCAGGGGCCTAGAAGCGGCTTGCTATCAGCTGTTGACGGACGGCCCTTCCAGTTTCTACATTGTGGGCCTCTCTCCCACCTTGGTGCTGCTGATGATCATCCTCCTCCTCTTCCTCCTCCTCCTCTGGTGGTGCTCCAAGGCCTGGTGGCATTGGCTGGGTCCTGAGGATTGCCAGGTTATGCAGCATGCAGCACACAACTATGAAGTGGGAGACTCGCTCAGGCGAGTACTGCAGGGCTCCTCCAGAATGGTCCAGACAGCGGAACCATTGCTTCAGCATGCCGATTGTGTGCTCAACGATGTTCCTGGTAGCTTGATGGCTCTCGTTGTACTGCAGCTCAGCAGGGGTGTTGGGCATACGGAGCGGTGTCATCAGCCAGGTGCTCAGTGGATATCCCTTGTCCCCGAGAAGCCAACCAACTGGCTGATGCGGTGCCTGGAAAAGTTCTGCCACAGTAGTCTGGCGCAGGATGAATGCATCGTGGCAGCTGCCAGGATAGTGGGCATTGACAGTGAGTATCAGCTGTCTGTGGTCACAGACCAACTGAACATTTAAGGAATGGAACCCCTTTCTGTTGCGGAAATCCTCGGCATTCTCATGCGGAGCACGCAAAGCCACATGCGTGCAGTCAATGGCGCCCTGCACCATGGGGAAGCCCGCTATCCTAGCAAAGCCCATTGCGCGTTCTTGCTGCTTGTCCGGGGTCATGGGGAAAGAGATGTACTCTCGTCTCCTTTTAAAGAGGGCATTTGTGACCTGACGGATGCAGCAATGCACCGCGAACTGGGAGATATTGGCGATGTCCTGAGTAGCTGATTGAAATGAGCCAGTGGCATAAAAGTTCAGAGCCACTGTGATCTTCACTGCCACCGACAGAGACGTCCTGGACCTCAGTTGAGGCTGCAGATCTGGCTGCAGTAGGTGGCAGAGCTCAGTGACTACCTCCTTGCTGAAGCGCAGCCTTCGCAAACACTGCTCCTCAGACATATTAATATATGAGAATTGTTGGTGATATACCCTGGGAGGGTAAGGTCTCCTGTACTGAGGCCTGTTGGCCCTCCTCCATCTGGCCATGATTGCCACTCTCTCTCTGCGTCTCTGTGTCCTACGATTCTGGTGGCGCAGGATGACGCCCCCAATCAGTGCAGCCCCCAGTCTCTTGACAATCAAAGTTATGAAGGTCAAAAACCAAAGTACCTGCAAAGTTATGATCAGTAGCCAAAACTACCTCACACAGCGTTGACTCAATGCAGAAGTCTCTCTTTCTCTCTCCGAATCTCTCTCTCTCTCTCTCAGAACGAGTGGTGCAAAAATGTCTACCACAGAGAAAGACAGGAAGAGGCCCCCTTTAAATAGCGCCCCCCCCCCCAGCCCCACAGCGATTGGGAAGATTTCCAGTCTTCCGGTCGTTGGTTGCGCCAGGCGGAAAGGATGGGGGCGCCACTCAATTTCTGCTCCGTCAAGATCTGCGTGCGCAGGAGATCGGGGCGGTAATGTTTAGCGCCGCTGCAAAATGTCTAGTTAATTTAACGAGCAGCGCAAACATCGCTGCGCCCGGGCGCTAGTTGCATTGCGCCCCATTAGCGCCCTCTTAAGGCGCTAACGGGAGGCGCAACCAACTGAATTTTTCCCCCATGGTTCCTTAGACTTTTCTCCAGAGGTTGAGTTCTGCATCTGTTTTAGCTGTGGCTGAGGGGGGCCACGTTATAGGTACCACCCTGAAAAGCATCCTTCAACAATAAGGTCCTCCTAAACCTTGGTATTCAGTTTTCCTTGGATCTGAAAATAGAAATGAAAAACCATGTTTTTGTTTTTCTTGATGATGTAATCTATTATAGACTTTGTTATGACAATATAACTGTTCAATGAGCACTCTTAGCTGTATCAATTTGGCTCAGTTGGTACTACTCTTGCCTCTGAGTCATAAAGTTTGTGGGTTTGAACTCTGTACGAAGACTTGAGCCTGTACAATTTGGCATTTCGCTGAGGTACTGAAGGAGTGCTTTATTGGAGGTGCTGTGTATGAAGATGAGACAGGAAACCGATGTCCTGCCTGTTCAAGTAGACACTAAAGCTAAATGGAAAGATGGTAGATTTGATAGAAGAATTAGATGAAATGGGTGCAAGGGCTTTCTACAACTGAACCCACCTAATATTTACCTTTTGCCCATTTTACAAAAAATTATGATGGTATGTCAGACACTACAGAGGTTATTTAAATTATTTTGCACAGATCATATTTTATTTTTTTAATTAATAATATTTTACTTGCCTGTAATATTTTCTAGCGGTTGACCAAAAGATTTTCCTCATTTATGTCCCTAGTGACCTTTATTGCTTTTCTATCTCAGTTTTTTGATCCTAGTTCATAGGTAGAGTGGTTCAGCACGATGACTGTTTATCGCCTGGTTACAATTGCTGTTTCTGGAAATGTCTGTCCAATTTGGTGTTCTTTTCCCCTGGGAGTCCTGATAATATTATAGCAGAGGGCGTCCAGTCTAGTGCCAGTTGCAAAAGTTCAACGATTTCTGCCTTGTATATGTTGCGCATTCATCCATTTTTAATGTGTACATTCTGAATATGGCAGTAATGCATTGAGATTCCAGGAGGGCTTGTTGCACATAAAACAGTGTGTATTATTGTGTTCGCCATTTAATGGTATTGATACATAATGGCTCCACTTACACAAGTACTACATGCTCCTTTATTTTCAGGTACGTTAACCTCGATTTTACAGTGGAGGCAGCGGAAACTTCTTCTGGTGCTGCTCTGTTGGTTCCCTGCTGGCCACCACCTGTGGCATTTTCCCCCAAAAGTGGCCTCAGGCATATAATGGCCTCGACATAAACCACCCCCACGATGGGCGTGAGGAGGTATGGGGGGGGTTAAACCCTAAAAAGCGGGGAACGCATCCCCAACCTGCTGCATACAAGTCCGTTGTTGTTTTTACGCCGGTGGGTTTCAAGTTGTGCGGGTGTCCCACCTTGGAGAGGAGGAACGCTTCATTAACATATTTAAATCAGGCTTCCACAGTGCAATCAGGAGTTCTCCATACGGCCCCACAAGGAAGTCTTCGGTCTCCCTTCTGCCAATCGCGACCTCTCTCTCACCCCTGCCACAATCAGTGACGTCCCCTAACTCCAGCCCCAATCTGCAGCGTGCCCCAGGTTCGTGGCTGACCCCAACACCCCCCCCCACCCCCCACCACCAACACCCAATCTGCAGCCTGCCCCGAAATCGCGAATGTCGGGGACCGTCCCCAAGGATCCCCGGCTGCGGCTTCCTGCCGCTGGTTTTCCCACCCAGCAGCTGGCCAGCTTGTCAATTTGGCCGGCTGCCAGGCAGGAAACGGAAGAAAATAATTCTAATGAGGTCCTGCCGTTAAATTTGTCAGAACCTACACATCCCCAGCCTCGCTGGGTTCTCTCCGCGCTACACCGCACCCTCCCCATAAATATCGCGGCCAATGTGTCTGCACAACTGTGGGCGGGCAAATTATAATGATACGCAAATGATGGGAAATACATCATAGGACATATTAGCCATCATTTGCACCTTAGCAATGCTGGTCACAAAGAGCACTTGCTTGTCCCTGACATTCAGCACTGCTATCAGTGGCAAGGTGACTATTTAAACTTTAAAGGGCTGGAAAACCGGTACAATTGATCACAGGGCGATTAACAGCATTAGCAAGCTTAATTAGCATAGAGGCTGCCAGTAATGCTACACCGTGGCAGGCCTCCGAGGTGCATCCTTGTGACAGCGGAACGTACATCTTGCCACACCTCTGCTGGCATAACAGCCAAGTGGAAGATCTAGGCCATTGTATCTGGGAGCAAAAAATAACTTTCATCATACTTGTGTAAAATTAAGCCCAGATTCAAGAGTGACTTTTAATCCAAGACAAGTACACCACAGAACAATTCAGGAGACCTAGCAGTTCATTGGATCTGCCTCTCAAATATTAGTTCATTTGGTATTTTTTTGTCCAGCAGCATAAAACCATTACCATCATGTTCAAAACTTTGTACTGGCATAAATACTGTCCAAATGCACTTTTCTAGCCATTATTTCATAACAGTTAGCCAATGTAACAATTGCTTTCAAATGGAATATCACCCCCAAAATTGTTTTCAAAAACTTTTAACAAATTCCCAATATGAACTACAGTCTCATTTGTTAATTATACCAAAGTCAATACAACAATTAGTGCTTGTCCGTGGTGTGACTGGACTTAAAGGCCTGCAGCAACTGAAAGTAGCAGCCATCATCATCATGCTTCAGAAACAAAGTTCAAAGACTATGTCTGGCAGGTTTCCATGAGGGCAGAGAGCCTCCAAGTTCACAAATGGAGCAGCAGAAGTCATAGTGCTGGAAGCCAGGCAGATGAGGGAGACCATCTTTGACATGAAGTGCCACGTGGCCTCAACGAGAGCTGTCCAGGAGGAATGGAAGCAGGTTAGCAGGGCAATTCAACCACATGCACAAATGACCAGCCAGTACAGCAATAAGTTTATTGATCTTAGCAGGTCATACAAATTAAGAGGAGCCAGGCACAGTCTACAAGAATGCATTGTACTAAGCATATCTGCCACTTACAATGACTTCCCTCACACTATGTCAGCGCTTTAATTGCTTACCATAATGCACCTGAGGCAGCATAGTAACCTTGACAACCCCAGGCTTCACTTGAAAGTACTCTTTTACTCATAATGTTGCATGCATTCACCCCATAAAAAGCTTTGTGTGGAATGTAATTTCTCAGTGTATGTACTCCTTGCGGGTTGCATGCTGACACCCAGGTTTTACTGTATGCCATGGTAACCATAGGTAATTCTTACTTAATTCTTTTTTGAAAGACAGAGATAGAGAGACAGATAGACAGACACAATCGAGAGCTAGAGCATGCACTAGTGAGCACTATGCAGCTGGCAGCCCCTGACCTCTGATCCCTACAAGGAAACTCTTCAAATCGAGGGGAAGGAGACCACAGAGGGAGTCAGAGATGGGGAAGTAGGAGCACATGTGCCAGATGCAGGATTGTAATGAACTTCTTCTCTTGCTTCTCATCCTATTTTAACCCACATTTACTATCAGCAAACTAGATCATGAAACCCTCATCTCACTCATTCTACTGTATTACATGTGAAAGCTGCTCATTAAGAAACAATTGCAACCTCTTTTCCTCCTCTAGATGTACCTGAGGAAGAACATGCAGTGCCCAGTACATCTAGCCATACCAGCATTTCACACTACATGTTGTCACTCACTGTATCCCTCCCAAGCAGCATCAGAGAGACATCCGCCTTAGGGAGTTGGAGAGTGAGGCACAGGGGAGTGCACTGCATAACGTTTGGAAAATGAGTGAGAAGAAGATGCTCGACACATGAGGAAAAAGACATTGTTGGCTGGAGGATTAGATTGAATAGTCTTTTGGCTGAAGAGCTTGTTTACATGGGTTCTACTTTTAAAAGGATAATGTTTGTAGAACATTATGCATTGGTGCAGGCATGGTGGGGTGGGGGGTGTCATACCAGACAGTAATGTTTTGCAAACAGAGGGGCACTAGGTACATGCACAAGACAGTAGATTCACAGCTATGTTCTCCACTATGGAGGATGTAGCAGCTCCAGGAACATCTGCAGCCAAAGTCCCAATGACAGAGGTTGTACGGGACTCTGTAATTCTTTCACCGATGCTCAGGGCGCTGCTATAGAAGCCTAGGGTGCCAGATTGGAGGTAGCTATCTCTTCCAGTCTCCCAATGACTCGGTTGCAGACAAGGATCACAGAAAGCTTTGCTGATGCCAACAGGACCATTAGGTCTGCTATCCTACAGATCAGTGGCCATGTGGATGTAATGCCCAGTACTAGAGGCATGTAAGGAATGAGCACAGATGACAGTGGTCTCTCTCAAGATGGCAGCACTTGTGTGTTCTCTCATCAATCTCCTCCAATGCTTCCATGTGACTAAAAGGGCATAGGACGTGACTGTAGGAGGTGCAGCCTGCAGCAAGTCAGGACTTAACTGCCATGAGATAAGGATTACCTCAGTCCTAAGAGTGCTCATATTGAATCACAGCACCCAGCTAGCTCATGCATTCTTTCTACTGAAGTAGCACCCAAGAGAAACAGAAGGTTAGGGTCAAGCGCACTTAACTTCATACACTGACAGCAAGGGGAAATACTGTGGTAAGAAGCACTAAACACATGCACAATGTGGTTTCACATTAAAATTATAGTTGCACTAAAGTTGTTGCACATACAGACATTGTTCTTGCATAGGTTTGGAAGTTACTTTCATCAGGTCACAGAAATGGGAGCTTAATGAGTTGCTGCACACAGAAAATGGTCTACAGATGATGGCATATTTAAAGAGGGAAGGGAAAGATGTTAACTGGATTGTTAATGTGGAAGTTAAGAGAAAATTTCCTAAATGAGAGTGGAATTGATATGTCTTGCAAATGGTAACAGGTTGCACTCTGCACCCTCTTCAGGCTGCTGCTAATTGTGGAGACCTTCCTCCTCTGGGGCCTTGATGATGACGCCTCTTTGTAACGCAAAGGTGTGCAGCATGCAGCATTTAATCATAATCCTTGTCTTCAACATTCCATACCAGAATTATTGAACCTCATTATACCAGTGTTCAGCTCAGATCCTGGGATACCACAAAAGTGTTATATGCCATGGTTGCAGAGGACAGCCTTAATCTCACAGGAGTTACCTTAGTGGACCATCTTAAAAAATGAAACATTGTGGTAGTTCCCAGGGGACAGAGCATTTATTTACATCTGACGGTACTACACTTCAATAGTACTTCATTGGCTTCGAGATATCCTGAGGCCGTGGAAATGCAATGATTTATGGCCACGAAATTCGGCTCCATAGTGCCGGAAGTTTTGGCCGGCTTTGAAGAAAAAATGGCGTCCGCCCACTTCTGGCGCGGCCCGCGCTGAACATCATCTTGGTGGGCGATAGCGCGGACGTTACATGCATGAGGGCTAAAGTTGCAGTCCCCCTTGAGCTGCAACATGACAGAGAGATGGAGCACAGGCAGCAAAGAAGACAAGCTGGCTCGCAGAGGGAGGAGGAGGGCTCTCAGCAGGAGGCCTTACCCACCTAGAGTCTTCAGGGAGCACTTCTCCTACCTGCACCTAAACCAGGAGCAGTGTGTTCAGCGGCTCTGCATCACCAAGGAGGTGGTCACAGAACTGTGCCACTTCTTGGAACCAGACCTTCAGCCTCAGAGCAGGGTGACGATGATGCCGCCAGTGGCCCTCAAGGTGACCATAGCCCTGAATTTTTTTGTCAGCAGATCCTTCCAGGCTGGGACAGGCAACATAGCAAACACTCAGTTCACCATCCATCGTTGCATCCAGGAAGTCACGGAGGAGAGGGGACTTCATTGTCTTCTCTCTAAACAGAGAGAAGCAGGAGGAGTGCGCATGTGGCTTTGCCAGGAAAGTGGGCTTCCCCATGGTGCAGGGTGCCATCGACTCCACACACGTGGCTTTGCGGGGGCTGCATCTCAAAAGTGAGATGTACCTTAACCTCAAAAGGGTACCACTCACTTAATGTGCAGTTAGTATGCGACCACGGCAAGCACATCAAGCTGGTGAATGCCCGCTATCCTGGCAGCAGTCATGATGCATTCATCCTGTGCCAGTCCGCTGTGCCAGCAATCTTCCAGCTACCATGTCAAACCCAAGGGTGGCTGCTCGGCAACAAGGGCTATCCGCTCTACATCTGGCTGATGACGCCCCTCTGCAACTCCACCACTCGTGGCCAGCACTCGTATAATGAGAGCCATGCTGCCACAAGGAACTTCATCAAGCAGACCATCAGGGTGCTGAAACAACAGTACCGCTGCCATGATTGCTTGGGAGGAGCCCTCCAGTACTCGCCGGAGCGGGGGTCTCAATTCGTGGTGGTCTGCTGCATCCTCCACAACTTGGTCATCATGAGGGTACAGCCCTTGCTGCCAAGGGTTCCGCGACCACCTCAGGAGGAGGAAGAGGAGGAGAAGGAGGAGGAGGAGAGGGAGGAGGTAGCCTGCACATCCAGGACGGGCTATCCGTCAGCGTTTCATCAGACTCCGGTTCCCCTGAATGAAACCCCAGATCCCAGTTGCTCAACACTTCCCCACATTACCATCCTTCTGTCAAGGAACATCACAGCGTCCTTTTGGCCACAATGCTGAAATGAAAGCCACAACAAAACAAACGTTCCAAACCACAGGCCTGCCAATGCACCAAGAATTTCATTGTGTATGCCCATCAGCCTTCTTCTGCAGACTGCCCCATCAAAGTCTTCATCCGAGCCCTCTGCAGCAGAACTCATGTGCGACCTCGCCCTGCAGGGAGCTGGCACCTGCACTACCCTTTCCCTCTGCCCTGGCTGTATGCCACTTGTGCCTGGTGAGTCACCACGTGCAGATCCTGCCTCTATACTAGCCTCTAAAGTACACGCAGTGCCAGTATCTGAGTTGGTGCCTGCGAGTGCGAGATCGAGTGACGGTGTCTCTTCTTCTCTATCACTCTCCTCTTGCTCTTCCTGCACTGGCTGGCCAGGTTGAATTTCTTGGATATCTGAAAGGAGAAAGGCACAGGGTCGGGTTATGGTGAGGGGAGGGGGGGGGAAGCAAGATGTACATGCTTATGCCATCAGCAGTTTGTAAGTGAGAAAGGATTGTGGAATGAGGGGGAAGTGGGATGAGGGGGAAGTGGGATGCGAGAAGGAGGATTAGGTATGAGCATACTGTCATCTTCAATGGTTTCAGCCTCACCACTCGCCACGGCCTCAGTGACGGTCCCTCCAATAATGTCGAGCACCGTCTCCTCCACCTGGGTAAGCAGGCTTGCCCATCCCCCACCGATTAACTGCTGCTGCCTGCGGTTATGAGCCACCTTGCCCTGCAAGAGAGAGGGAAGTGTGTCAGTGACTGTGGTGCAATGTGTTTGGGTGATGTGCCTGTCATGGTTGAATAGCTGGCAGTGCATGCAAGGTGTGAGGCTTGCAGCAGTGGTAAGTGTGTGAGGGTGAGGTGAAGCTATGAATGTGAGGTTTGAGTTGTGATTGATATAGATTGTTGGTAGGTGAGTGATGGGGGTGTGGTGCATTAGCAGTGTGTGAGGCGAGTGGTGCAGTTGGTGGGAGACGGCACTTTAAGATGCATTCACTGACCTTGGCCACTTGTGTGAGGTCATTGAGCTTCTTTAGGCACTGCATCCATATCCTCGGGGCAACACTGCTGGCCTTCGTAGTTTGTGTCTGGAGGACCTCCTAGCCCCATGCCGATAGAGGACCTGTCTCCTCCTTTCCACCCCCCGTACTAAGCCCTCTAGTGCTGCGTCCGTGAAGCTTGGAGCCATTTCTCTAGCCTGTTGAGCCATTATTCACTCTTCTTTCTGACCCGAGCCTCCACAACCAGTTCCAGCAGCTGCTGCAGGCAGAATGCACCCCTCTTTAAGAGGTGCAGATTGCCTTTAAGAAGTGGAGGCTAACTTTAATTGGAGCTAGCCTCGCACGAGCTTGGGCCCCCTACTGAGCTTTCAGCCATTCAGCAGCACGTTCAGCGTGCTGCCTGCATTCCTTTCACGTGCTGCCTGCATTCCTTTCGACGGGCATGGGCCGATCGCACATTGCCATCCCAGCGCCCGTTTTCGTGTCCAATCCAATTTTTAGCCCTTTATCTTTGCTGGTCACAAATGAGCTTCACGTTGAATGTATATTTTCCTGTTGATGTAGGTTAAATGCCCTGTCATGTTACTTCCAATTGTCCAAGGAGAAGACATCCTTGATTTGCTTAATACATGTGGCACAAATGATTGGTTAATATTACTAATGTCCATAGTATCTGCCTGAAAGGACTTGTAGCAAAAAGTTAAGTGCGGCTTGAGGTGGAGTTGGGTTGTAGTTTGTACGTCCACTTGCAGCATGTTGCCTAGCTTTTCCATTAAACCAAAGCACTGCTCCTCTAACAGTTTTTTCATTATCAGGATGTGGGCATTGCTGGCATGGCCAGCATTTATTACCCTGAGAAGGTGGTGGTGGGTCACCTTCTTGAGCCGCTGCAGTCTGTGTGGTGAAGGTGCTCCCACAATACTGTTCGGTAGGGAATTCCAACATTTTGATCCAGCGATGATGAAGGAACGATATTGGTTTGGTGTCTGACTTGGATGAGAACTTGTGAGGTGGTGGTGCTCCCATGCACCTGCTGCCCTTGTCCTAGGTGGTGGAGATCGCAAGTTTGGTAGCGATTTTTGATGGCTTGCTAGACCACTTCAGAGGGCAGTTGAGTCAACCTCGTTGGTGTGGGACTGGAGTTACATATAGGCCAGACCGGCTAAGAATGGCGGGCTTCCTTCCTTAAAGGACATTAGTGAAACAGTTGTGTTTTTACTAGTACCAGCTTTTTATTTCCAGAGGTTTTGTTTTAAACTGTATTGTAATTCTCAAACTGCTATGGTGGGTTCTCTAGATTATTATTCCGGGATTACTAGTCCTGTAACATAACGACTACATTACCGTACCTGTATATGTGCTTCTGCCCAAATATTCTGATGTGAGGATACCAGCAGATGGGTGCTGTGTGCCTCTGATACTGCCTGACCAGCCTGGAATTCCTCTTTTGCTCTTACTCTTTTTCCAAAGATATAAAAGATATGGGAATTCCCAATGGGAAATCCATCATACCCTGCCTGGAATGGTGAGGTGAAAATGGCAAATCATACAAAGGCAAACATCAAAATAATTGGTGAGAAAAGTAAACAGTGCAGGAAGCTATTATAAAAGTTTTTTCCTCCTTCTCATAGAATCATCTAAAAATGAGAGGGTGGCTCCTGTAGCCACCAAAAATCAGAGTTGAAAATTGGGCAGAGATAAAAGTGGGTGAAGATCCAGTGTCACAGAACTCTGCCCAATTGTCCAGTTGAATTTATTGATTTATGATGCAAGGTGGGATCATAGAATCATAGAAATTACAGCACAGAAGGAGGCCATTCGGCCCATCTTGTCCGTGCCGGCCGACAAAGAGCTATCCACCCTAATCCCACTTTCCAGCACTTGGTCCGTAGCCTTGTAGGTTACGGCACTTCAAGTGCATATCCAAGTACTTTTTAAATGTGATGAGGGTCTCTGCCTCTACCACCCTTTCAGGCAGTGAGTTCCAGACTCCTACCACCCTCTGGGTGAAAAAATTTCTCCTCAAATCCCCTCTAAACTTCTGACCAATTACTTTAAATCTATGCCCCCTGGTTATTGACCCTTCTGCTAAGGGGAATAGGTCCTTCCTATCCACTCTATCTAGGCCCCTCATAATTTTATACACCTCAATTAGGTCTCCCCTCAGCCTCCTCTGTTCCAAAGAAAACAACCCCAGCCTATCCAATCTTTCCTCATAGCTAAAATTCCCCAGCCCAGGCAACATCCTCGTAAATCTCCTCTGCACCCCCTCTAGTGCAATTACATCCTTCCTGTAATGTGGTGACCAGAACTGCACGCAGTATTCTAGTTGCATCCTAACTAGTGTTTTATACAGTTCAAGCATAACCTCCCTGCTCTTATATTCTATGCCTCGGCTAATAAAGGCAAGTATCCCGTATGCCTTCTTAACCACCTTATCTACCTGTCCTGCTACCTTCAGGGATCTGTGGACATGCACTCCAAGTTCCCTCTGATCTTCTGCACTTCTCAGTGTCCTACCATTTATAGTGTATTCCCTTGCCTTGTTAGCCCTCCCCAAATGCATTACCTCACACTTCTCCAGATTGAATTCCATTTGCCACTGTTCTGCCCACCTGACCAGTCCATTGATATCTTCCTGCAGTCTGCAGCTTTCTTCTTCATTATCAACCACACGGTCAATTTTTGTATCATCTGCAAACTTCTTAATCATACTTCCTACATTCAAGTCCAAATCATTGATATATACCACAAAAAGCAAAGGACCCAGTACTGAGTCCTGCGGAACCCCACATTGAAACAGCCTTCCAGTCACAAAAACATCCTTCGCATCAATTGGATAATCCAGGAGTACATGCCCCATTCATACTGTCTCTATTTTTTTATTTGATCATTAACACCTTGTTGAGGTTATCAGTGAGAAAAAAAAACAGCATTGGGAGCTGCACAGTCAAATCAAAAAATGCTCCTCTAGCTGAGGGAGTAGTACTTGTGAATGGCTCCATATCCAACAGGCAAGCTGCACAGGATTCAAAAAGCCCACTACTTGTATCTGCAATTGAATATAATGAACCTACGTTTCTACCAGAGGCTCCTTTGCTGGACTTTCTATGGCTTCATTGCTCTCAGAGATGGCTACTGTCATTTTTGCAAAGCTATATGACACAGACTACCATCTACATGAGTCTTAATCAGCTGCTCCTGTGCTATCCACACGTCATTGCTGGAGGGCATCTCTTCACTGTATCAATTGTTCTGTGTGGGCATCTAAGAGGCCTCAGAAGCCCTTCCTCTCGGTTTCTTGTAACTGAAGGGTTTAAGACTCCTTCTTGAAAATTAGACCCTATGGCGTTCACATTAGCAGCGAGAGCATTTATATGCAATGGCCTGTGTACCATTTTTCTAAAGAGTGACAAAGCACATGCAAGCAACTACAGGCCCATCAGACTCACTTCAATACCATGTACATTAATAGAATCCATTATCAGGAGTCAACTTGAATATTATTTGTATAATAATAACCTAGTCAACATGGATTGAGATGGGGAAATTCCTGCCTAACCAACCTCATTGACTTCATTGAGGAAGTGCCATCCCAAATGGACTCTGGAAAGCCTTACAATGTATCGTACCTAAACTATGAAAGGCTACTAGTTAAGCTCAAAGCTGTAGGGATCCTGTTCACCCATCACCCCTGTGCTCGCTGACCTACATTGGCTCCCAGTTAAGCAACGCCTCGATTTTAAAATTCTCATCTTTGTTTTCAAATCCCTCCATGGCCTCGCCCCTCCCTATCTCTGTAATCTCATCTAGCCCCACAACCCTCCGAGATATCAGCGCTCCTCTAATTTTGGCCTTTTGACATCTCCGATTGTAATCGCTCCGCCATTGGTGGCCATGCCTTCAGCTGCCAAGACCCTAAGCTCTGGAATTCCCTCCCTAAACCTCTCAGCCTCTCTACCTCTCTTTCCTCCTTTAAGACGCTCCTTAAAACTGACCTCTTTGACCAAGTGCACTAATATCTGCTTATTTGGCTCGGTGTCAAAAATTTGTTTTGTAATGCTCCTGTGAAGTGCCTTGGGACATTTCACTGCATCAAAGATGCTATATAAATACAAGTCGTTGTTGTTGTAAATCCTGGGAATGGACAAGAAATTGGTTGAATGATATAAAACAGGAGCTACTTGTTAAAAGAATGGGAGAAGCCCCAAGGAAATTCACCACCCAATTGACAACAACAACTTGAATTCAAAAACTCAATGCAAAATGGTCAAATTTGTACATAATGCTAAACTAGGAGGACAGTTAATTCTGAGGAGACAAATCAGGAAATACAAAATGAGTTAAACAAAATATGTAACTTAGCAGAACAATGTCATGAAATTTGATACTGTTAAGTGTAAAGTATTGTTAATAGGAAGAAAAATGGCTGGCATACATACACTATGAATCATGTTGAAATAGCTAAGGATGAATTAAAAAAAGAGAATTAGGCATCTTAGTAGACTCAACGCTCAACATGAGAACCATTTCAGAGAAGCAATCAACAAAGCAAATAGAACGCTGAATTACGTCGTCAAAACAGCAGAATACAAGTCAGAGGAAGTCATATTGAAACTGCACAGTGCTAGTCAGACCACAACTTGAGTACTACTTCTGGTGTATCCAAGTCTGGTCACCAAGACACAAAGGAGACATTCAAGCGCCAGAAATAGTTCAGAGAAGAAGAAAAAGTTGATTCCTAAGGGCCAATTTTAACTCTACAGCCAACGAGAACGGGGCGTGCGGGGGGTTAAACTTTACGCAGTGTCCTTCCTGCAGGTCCACACCGCGCTCCCACCTGCTGCCAATTTAATCGGCAGGTTTTAGGTAACATGTGATGCAATGTTCCTCCTAATTGATTTTGGGTGCACGGTCTCTTTAACAGACTGTGCGGCCCATTCAAAATTTAGCGCATGCAAAAGCCAGTGAGCAGCCTGCGCGAAACCTCCAGACAGCTGCACGGAACATTGGTGTGATGCTCTCGCTGCAAGCAGGCGAGGACCTCATAAATATGCAAAAGCTGGGGTCCTATGATGCAAATAGGACCTCGACACAATTTTAATGTGCAGTCACACGAGTGACAGCCAGTGCAAAAGCTGCCACAGAAGCCTGGAGACAAACAGGATCAGGTCCAGAAGATGGCCAGGAAGGTAAGTTTTTACTTAATGTTTTTGGGTTTCCTTGTGGGCCAGGAAGAGCAGGAAACCTTTGTCCTCCCCTGCCCCAGGCATCCCCCTCCTACTTGACCCACTTACCCTAATGCTGGGGGCCTTTCCTGTGGGTCCCTAGCTGGGGCCTCCTGCCATCCAAGTCCCACTTCTGCCTACTGGCGAGGCACTAATTCCCACCGGGATTCGGTGAGAAACTCACCTGCGAGACGGTAATGAGGCCTGGGAGTTAAAATGACCTGAGTCTCACTCCAGCGCAGCCATGATGCCTCACACCGAACTCGCACCCAAAGTTAAAATTGGGGCTCTAATGTCAGAGGTCTGAGTTATGAGGAAAGACCGAAGAAACTCGGACTTTTCGGCGAGAAACAAGGAGATAATTATAGACAATTGGGTTCTCTTTGTTCTGCGATAAGAGCAAACAGGACATTCTGAGTATATAAGTACACTTAACCACTTGGATGCTCTATTGTCATTATATGCGCTAATAGACAATGGCCCAGATTGCAGAAAAAATATCGGCGTCTCAGCGACACATTGCATTATTAATGCGCAAATTGGCCAGCAATTTGTGGCAAGCAAGAGATAGCCTGTGAATTGCAAATTACTAGAAGTTGTTGGCCGATTAGTGCAGCTCCGCCATTAGCTTCGCGAAAACAGCATCTCGCACATAACCTCTCCGTAATTTTCATGAAGTTCCTGCATTTGCACATTAATTGCCAATTAAACTCGCCACAGAAAGTTAAGTCTAGTAATTAACAGCGTAAGTACCCTTTTAACGACGTGATAATTGTTAATGACTGCCAATCAACCTCTTTTGCCCAGAAAGGGAACAATTATAAGTATGGAGTCTCATTCCTTCAGGTTATTAATTGTTTAAGGAGATTTTTAAAATGTCAATTTTAATTTTTTACATTTTTTTTTACTTTACCTTTCTGTCTCTTTTCTCTCTCTCTTAATCCAATTTTTCTTTTCTTCTCTTCTTTTCTCTTTCTGCACCTGATTTTATATTGAATTTATGCACTCTAGTTCACCCTCCTTCTCGGCCCTTCCTTTATTTATTTCTCAATCCTTAAATTCATTGGTTAAGGAGATACATTGGGGGGAATTTTCGGGGGGTCAGCGGGCGTGTTTGGTGGCGGGTCGGCTGGGAAAACATTTTTTTGACAGCGGGTAGGGAACCCGCTGTCAACCCGCCGTCACACAAGTTTCCCAGATGTCGGGTCTGTCAGCGCTGAACAGACCCGACAACAAGCGGCGGGGGAGGCAATTTAGGTGATTAAGAGCTTGTTAACAGCCACTTAAAAACTATTTTGAGCTCACTTTTAAATTTTATGAGGTCGCCCACGGGTTCCACGCTGCACGGGGATCACATCAGATAAGCAGGTCGGGAGTTATGTTACCATGAAATCATCCCATTACTTGACAGCTGCAAATGTGCCATAAAAGCTCCCATCTCATAGCTGTTCACTTTCGAAGGTCAGAAGCTATTGCTTACTGCATTTGGAAGACAGATTGCACTTTATGCAAGTTGCAAGTGTTTGGAGTAAACTCTGTATCCAGTGTCACCTCATTGGAACAACCTCTCTCACCATTGACAGATCGCTTCTGTCATCGCAACATAAGAACATAAGAAATAAGAGCAGGAGTAGGCCATACGGCCCCTCGAGCCTGCTCCGCCATTCAATAAGATCATGGCTGATCATCCACCTCAACTCCACTTTCCCGCCTGATCTCCATATCCCTTGATTCCCAAAAATCTATCTATCTTAGCCTTGAATATACTCAAAGACTCAGCAAGCACAGCCCTCTGGGGCAGAGAATTCCAAAGATTCACAACCCTCTGAGTGAAGAAATTCCTCCTCATCTCAGTCTTAAATGGCCTGCCCCTTATCCTGAGACTATGCCCCCTAGTTCTAGACACTCCAGCCAGGGGAAACAACCTCTCAGCTTCTACCCTGTCAATCCCCTTCAGAATCTTGTATGTTTCAATGAGATCACCTCTCATTCTTCTAAACTCGAGAGAGTAGAGGCCCATTCTACACAATCTCTCATCATAGGACAGCCCTCTCATCCCAGGAATCAATCTAGTGAACCTTCGGTGCACCGCCTCCAAGGCAAGTATATCCTTCCTTAGATAAGGAGACCAAAACTGTGCACAGTACTCCAGGTGTGGTCTCACCAAGGCCCTGTACAACTTCACCTGCCATCTATTACATCAGCATCGGTGCCATTGAAACTATCTCACCTTGGTCCTCAGAATCCCACCATGATCAGCCCCAACACCAGCAGCACCAACAACAACACCAACCTTCTCCGCAATCAACTGATGCTGCACAGGACACAGGACATCAGCACCCGACCACATTGCTGGCCGGGAGGCCAGGGATGGCCTCACCATAGCCAGATTTACTTCACTTGATGCTGTACACCCTGGCTGCCACATGATGCACGAGGTTGGCACCACCCCACACCAACACCATAAAGCATCCCTACAATGCCCAAGCCATTCCTTCCACACTCATCGCCATTGCGGGGGTTCCGTTATGTCTCACCATTCACTGTAACTCACTGAGCCACTTCCAAAGGTGCACACAAATCTGTCCAAGAACGGAAAGTGTTGAAAATAAAGATTTCAATGTTTGACAGCACATTAACAGAAACTTCACATGAACATTGGCTAAAACACCCAAGTGGCTACCCTTGTGTGTTGTTAATTGGTATGATTGGACTAGGATAAGGGTGAGTGTGAGGGGTGGCTAGTGAGATGGGGAACTGATAATGTAGATAGAGAGAGATAGGTGGAGGTGCAAGGTAAGTTGGTGTGAGCAAGGATGTGCTGGAGTAGGGTAGGGAAGGCAGAGTGATGGGGATGTGATGAGTGGCACAGCAGGATGAGGTTGAGTGTGGCTTTGCAGTAACATTTTGTGATCTTCTGAGATTATTGAAAGGCTTGTGCCACTGCAGCCTGGTCCTCCTGACGGCATCCCTGCTTGTGCCCTCCTGTGCAATGTGCAATGTGGGGAGGTCTCTTCCGCCCATTGGAAGGGAAGAGAACCTCCCTGCGTGCTGTGACTCCCTCCATAAGCATATGGAGGGAGTCATGGGAGAGCCTGGGTGCAGGCGTGGCAACTCTGAGCAGTGTTTGTCAGTGTTTGCAGCACTTCAATGCTGTAGAACACTGACAGCACAACTGTCAAAATAAATTTGCGCATGGTCCCTTTAAGGAAACCGGCTGATGATGTGTCATCCAATGACGTCATCAGATCCACTTCCTTCAATTGGCTGGGAAATGTGCTGGGCAGGCTTAACAAGCCCAATCAACTTAAAATCATTCTACAGAGCGGGCTGGAGCAGGCAGCGGGGATGCAACCGGCCACCGACCCCCGACCCCGGCTGCACCGTACCCGCCGAGGTAGGGGAAATCGCGACCATTGTTTGTCCCGTTGTTCACCAAGGTCCCAGATGCCCTGTTGCCCTTGCTGTGCCGTTATCAGCTCGCACTTCCAGCAAGTTTGTGGGGAAAATGTTTTAAAACCTAAACGTGTACGAATAAATCTAACTAATAGCGCACACTCCAGCCAAATTTGGGCCATTGTAGACAGTGTATTTTTTTTTATTCGTTTCTGGGATGTGGGTATCGCTGGCATTTATTGCCCATCCCTGATTACCCTTGGGAAGGTGGTGGTGAGCTATCTTCTTGAACCGCTGCAGTCCGTGTGGTGAAGGTACTCCCACAGTGCTGTTAGGGAGGGAGTTCCAGGATTTTGACCCAGCGACGATGAAGGAACGGCGATATATTTCTAAGTCAGGATGGTGTGTGACTTGGCGGCGAACTTGGAGGTGATGGTGCTCCCATTCGCCTGCTGCCCTTTTCCTTCTCGGTGGTAGAGGTCACGGGTCTGGGAGGTGCTGTCAAAGAAGGCTTGGCAAGTTGCTGCTGTGCATCTTGTAGATGGTACACACTGCAGCCACGGTGCGCCAGTGGTGGAGGGAGTTAATGTTTAAGGTGGTGGATGGGGTGCCAAGCAAGCAGGCTGCTTTGTCCTGGATGGTATTGAGCTTCTTGAGTGTTGTTGGAGCTGCACTCTTCCAGGCAAGTGGAGAGTATTCCATCACACTCTTGACTTCTGCCTGGTAGATGGTGGAAAGGCTTTGGGGAGTTAGGAGGCGAGACACTTGCCGCAGAATACCCAACCTCTGACCTGCTCTTGTAGCTACAGTATTTATGTGGCTAGTCCAGTTAAGTTTCTGGTCAATGGTGACCCCCCAGGATGCTAATGGTGGGGGATTCGGCGATGGTAATGCCATTGAATGTCAAGGGGCGGTGGTTAGACACTCTCTTGTTGGAGATAGTCATTGCTTGGCACTTGTGTGGCACGAATGTTACTTGCCACTTATCAACCCAAGCCTGAATGTCGTCCAAGACTTGCTGCATGCGGGCATGGGCTGCTTCATTATCTGAGGAGTTGCGAATGGAACTGAACACTGTGCAATCATCAGTGAACATCCCCATGTCTGACCTTATGTTGGAGGGAAGGTCATTGATGAAGCAGCTGAAGATGGTTGGGCCTGGGACACTGCCCTGAGGAACTCCTGCAGCGATGTCCTGCGGCTGTGATGACTGGCCTCCAACAACCACAACCATCTTCCTTTGTGCTACGTATGACTCCAGCCAGTGGAGAGTTTTCCCTCTGATTCCCATTGACTTCAATTTTACTAGGGCTCCTTAATGCCTCACTCAGTCAAATGCTGCCTTGATGTCAAGGGCAGTCACTCTCACCTCACCTCTGGAATTCAGCTCTTTTGTCCATGTTTGGACAAAGGCTGTAATGAGGTCTGGAGCCAAGTGGTCCTGGCAGAACTCAAACTAAGCATTGGTGAGCGGGTTATTGGTGAGTAAGTGGCGCTTGATAGCACTGTCGACTACACCTTCCATCACTTTGCTGATGACGAAGAGTACACTGATGGGGCGGTAATTGGCCGGATTGGGTTTATCCTGCTTTTTGTGGACAGGACATATCTGGGGAGTTTTCCACATTGCCGAGTAGATGCCAGTGTTGTAGCTGTACTGGAACAGCTTGGCTAGAGGCGCGGCTAGTTCTGGAGCACAAGTCTTCAGCTGCACAGTCGGGGTGTTGTCAGGGCCCATAGCCTTTGCTGTATCCAGTGTGTTCAGCAGTTTCTTGATATCACGTGGAGTGAGTTGAATTGACTGAAGACTGGCTTTGTGATGGTGGGGACCTCAGGAGGAGGCCGAGATGGATCATCCACTCGGCACTTCTGGCTGAATATGGTTGCAAACGCTTCAGCCTTGTCTTTTGCACTCGCGTGCTGGGCTCCTCTATCATTGAGGATGGAGGTATTTATGGAGCCTCCTCCTCCCGTTAGTTGTTTAATTGTCCACCACCATTCACGACTGAATGTGGCAGGACTGCAAAGCTTTGATTTGATCCATTGGTTGTGGAATTGCTTAGCTCTATCTATAGCATGCTACTTCTGTTGTTTAGCATGCATGTAGTCCTGTGTTGCAGCATCCCCAGGTCGGCACCTCATTTTTAGGTACGCCTGTTGCTGCTCCTGGCATGCTCTTCTACACTTCTCATTGAACCAGGGTTGGTCCCCTGGCTTGGTGGTAATGGTAGAGTGAGGGATATGCTGGGCGATGAGGTTACAGATTGTGGTGGAATACAATTCTGCTGTTGCTGATGGCCCACAGTGCCTCATGGATGCCCATTTTGAGTTGCTAGATCTGTTCTGAATCTATCCCATTTAGCACAGTGGTAGTGCCACACAACACGATGGAGGGTGTCCTCAGTGTAAAGACAGGACTTTGTCTCCACAAGGACTGTGCGGTGGTCACTGCTACCAAAACTGTCATGGAGAGATACATCTGCGACAGGTAGATTGGTGAGGATAAGGTCATATGGACACAATATAACATATCACCCAAATTATAGAATATATGAGCCTAGAAATTACTGTTGCCATTATTAACCATTATTTAAGACGTGTATGACATTTCTTTGTTCCCTTTTTGTAATGTGGGCTACTAGAGCAGGTCAGAGGCTGGGTATTCTGCGACGAGTGGCTCACCTTCTGACTTCCCAAAGCATCTCCGCCACCTACAACTCAGGTGTGTGCTGGAATTCTCCCCATTTACCTGAATGGGTGCATCTGAAACAACACTCAAGAAACTCGACAAAGCAATCCACTTGATTGACACTTCATCAACTAGCCTAAACGTCGACCCATTTCACTACAAGCTGCAGGATGTACTGTAGCAACTCACCAAGGCTTCTTCGACAGCACTTCCCAAACCCATGACCTTCACAGCCTAGGAGGACAAGGGCAGCATCGGTATAGGAACACTATCACCTCCAAGTTCCCCTCCAAGCCATACACCATCCAGACTTGGACATATATCGCCATTCCTTCATCTTGGCTGGGTCAAAATCCAAGAACTCCCTTCTTATCAGCACTGTCGGAGTATCTTCACCGTACGGACAGCAGCAGTTCAAAACGAAGCCCCACTACCACCTTCTCAGGACAACTAGGATAGACAATAAATACCGGCCTTGCCTGTAATGCCCACATCCCAAGAATCAATTTTTAAAAACAATTTATCTAAGATGAATTAAAACCACTACTGAAATAGTAGACCAAAAATGTCATACAAACACTCTAATCATCTGTTTACTAATATTGCCAATAATAATTTCTAGGCTTTGATGTTTAATCTGGCACATCCCTCCAATCTTTGTTGTCCCAAAACATCCAACTCACCTTCCTTAATAAGTCAACTACTGCCTGTTCATATGTAATGAGTAGTCTCTGATTAAATGGCCTATCATCTGTTGCGAGCTTTTTACACCCATTATGTGCCAGTTTTTCCTTTAAACATAAGATAATTGAGAATTAGGGCAGAGTGATTTGACCCATGGAAATTTCTTCCTGCAATACATTCTCTTTTCCATCACTTCATGTATATTGTAATTTGTATAACCCTGCTATTTTCAATCCTAAAATTTTACTTGCTACATCCTCGCTAACATTTCTCTATGTCAGTGCAATGGTTTTACATATATCATTAACAACTATTACTTCTCTTCATATCTCCTCTGCTGCTATTTCATAGTAATATTCATGCCTTACCTTTCATACCCTTCAAGCAAATGCTTCCGGACCTCTTGCCAGGTCCTCAGAGTGGTTGACGTGACGTTCACTGTTTCAGTGACATACTTCCACACTTGTTTCTCCTTAGCAATAATTTGGAGTCATCCTCCCCCATCAAAAAGATGATTGCAATACTCCATTTTAGATCTTACCAGAATGTGTGGGACCTGGTCAGTAAATTGGGCTTATCGTGGTTTGGTAGACATGTAAATCTACAAGGCTTTTTTGTCCAGGAAGAAATAAATCATTTTGGTAGTGAATTATAAATAGTGCACCCTTTTACTATTCTTCAATATATGATGGTTATAAGTTTTTCCAACTTTTGTAATACCACTACACATATATGACTCTACTATGTAGACATAACAGTAATTCTTGGGGCAATTCCATTTATGCCACAACTCCCACTAACCACTATGTTTCAAGGATCCCTTGATATTCAAAACACTTTGAAACTAATGATACCGTAATATATTTACTCAATTGATTGAACTGATGAAAAGTTATATATGCCCAAAAATAATACATTTACTAAACATATCATGGGAACAGAATAAGAAAAGCTTTTAGCTTTCACCTTGATGTTGTATCAGTATACTTGCTTTAGTAGGCTCCCATTCAGTCAGTATATCATCTCCTAATTATTACATCCTGAGACTTCTACACTTTGTTTTGACTTAAATTATTTAGCCACAGTCCTTTATTAACTATATACTTATGATTTTCCTGTACATCTATCAGTGGCCGAGGCTAACATTTACCATATTCCCATAGGAGGACTAGAATCTATTTTTCATCTGCTGCTCTGCATTCCAGTTCCGACCAGCAACTGCCAATTCAGTATCTTTTATACAGCCAATGGGAGTTGTAGAATGCACCATTGCGCTCCCACTAACTAACAGGCATACTGCACTGTCCAATCCCACTTCAGACTTCTGGCTATCCTACGACTGACCATAGTGCATTGTAGGAGAAGTGTTTAAAACTCAACATTCTAAATTGCCTTGCCTTGGCTGACCACAAGTTTCCGCGATTTAATTAAAACTTAAAAGTGATTGTATTTTACCAGAAAAATAGGGCCTGGGAATAGCTAATGTAAACATTCAGCTTTTGGCCATGTGGCTTTGGTTAAAAATAAAAGATTTATTTTTAATTAGTGTGTTTATTATTTTTGGGATGGATAATTAGTGAAGTCAGAAATTATAAAATACAAGCAGCCTTGCCTCTTATTTCTAATGAGAGAGGCTCAACTTTACTTTTTTTCTAATTTATTTTCTGCCTCTTCTGTTTCTGTGTTCTCACTCTTGTTTTCTTTGTCACTCGTTTGCTTTATTTTTAATTCTCTGTATTTGCATATGCTTCTCAATTTCTTCTTTGGTACCACTAGATTCAGAAAGAGGGATTCTCTACAATATAAGAAAAAAGGAGGGCAAATCCTCTCCAAAACTGCATGATCAGCAATCCAGCATCTAAAACCAAATAAGCTTTCTGCAGTCTTTTCACCCTAGGTCAGTGCTGGCACTTCCCGATACTGACCAGACCTGTCACTGACTCCTTTCTAAATTGTATTCCAGTATTGGAGCTCGTTCATTGCTGGCAGCATTGACCAACCACATGCCACTTCCAGCAGCAGTCCTCCCAGTCCCAGTAGGTTTCTTTGCTGTCTGTCCGTATTGGAACTCATTCATGTCACTCAGCATTAGCTTCCACAGTTTGCAGCATTCTCATTGTACCAGACCAGATGCTGCACTGGGGGAGAGGTAAATCTTATTATTGTATATATTCAATTAAAGGAGAAGTTATTTCTAGTAAGTGGGAAAGCTTATCTTCTTACAATGAAGAAACACAGCACCAAACAGCTTATCATTATTGTGCACCACTCCCTCATGCTTATAACTTCCACATTTTCTTGATAGAACCCTATAACTCAACAACGACTTGCATTTATATAGTGCCTTTAATGTGGAAAAACATCCCAAGGCACTTCACAAAATTAGATAAAAATGAATGCCAAGCCAAAGAAGGAGATATTAGAAGAGGTGACCAAAGTCTTGGTCACTGAGAAGGGTTTTAAGGAAGGAGGTGGAGAGATTTAGGGAGGTAATTCCAGAGGATGGAGCCTAGATGACTGAAGGCACAGCGGCCAATGGCCAATGGTGGAGTGAAGGGAGGGTGGATGCATAAGAGGCCAGAGTTGAAAGAATACAGAGTTCTGCAGGAATTGTAGGGCTGAAGGAGGTTACAGAGATAGGGAGGGGTAAGACCATGAAGGGATTTAAACACGAGAATGAGAATTTTAAATTATAGGCATTGGGGGACCAAGACCCAGCAAGGATAGAGGTGATGGGTTAGTGGGGTTTAGTACAGGATAGGATATAGGCAGCAGAGTTTTGGACAAGCTGAAGTTTATGGAGGGTGAAGGAAGGAAGGGAGGCCGGCCAGGAGAGTATTGGAATAGTCAACTCTGGATGTCACAGGCTTCAGGGCTGATAGGCTTAGGCAGGGGATGTTATGGAGGTAGAAGTAGACGGTGTTTGTGATAGAGAGGATATCGGGTCAGAGCTCAGCTCGGGGTTGAATAGAACGCCGAGGTTGTGAACAGTCTGGTTCAACCTGAAACAATAGCTGGGAAGGCGGATGGAATTGCTGGCAAGGGTACAGAGTTTATGGTGGTAGCCAGAAATGAAGACTCAAATCAAAATTATACATTAATTGATTGGACATCACCAATGTAATATGACTTAGGCATAACATTTTCAGGAGGACTACATCTTTACAGACCAAGGGCTAAAAATTCAGGGGCTTTATGCCACCCATTACCGGCAAAAAATAGCGAAAAGAGGGCGGCGGCCGCTCTTTCGCCAGCTGGTGGCGGGTCCCGCAACGCCCACCATTTTCCCAGGCCCGACAGTGCTGCCGGTAAGATCCATCGCCCTGCAAATTAAAATGAGGGAGAGGTGACATCACGCCGACTTAATGTCACCACGGTGAACTTTGACCTTTGCGCTGAGTTCAGTGCTGGGTCCTAAGCTCACCATGTAAACCTAGCGTGCAGCAGACTGACAGAGGCGCTGTCAGCACCTCTTAAAGGGACACACACATCTTTCAGGTAAGTTTGCATTTAAGCTTTTGGACTTTTTTTTTATTTTATTGAAGTAGTGGCTTGCTGCAATAGATGTTAAAAGTTTTTTAAGTGTGTTGGGAGTGCTGCTGGATGCTTGCAAGGCCTTGGATGGTAAAGGAAGGCCCCTGAGAAGAAAATGCTGCAAATACTCAGCAGTTCAGGCAACATCCGGGGAGAGAAACAGAGTTCACATCTCAGATCAAGATACTGCCTGACCTGCTGAGTATTTCCAGCATTTTATGCTGTCATTTCAGATTTAAAGCATCTGCTCGCAGAGAGAAGAGGAAGATGCAGACAAGAAAGAAACAGAAGAGGAAGAAGCCAAAGAGGAGGAAACAGAAGAGGAGGAAGGCGAAGAAGAGGTAGCTGAAGAGGAGGAAGCTGAAAAGGAGGAAACATAGAAGGAGAAAGCCGAAGAGGGGGAAGCAGAAGAGGAGGAAGCAGAAGAAAAGATGCAACCCAGACAGCCCCTTTCTGGCTGGGATATCCGGGATGGAATCATCTGCCCGCCTGCGGTCCCAGTGACCACAACCCCAATTCCCCTTTCAACATTAGTCCCACACCTTACCTTCCCTCTGTTACTGACCATCACAGCATCCTCTTGGCCACAATGCTGAAATAAAAGCTACCACAAAGCAAATATTCCCATCCAACTTTATACATCTATCCATCCAATATGACATCAAGAAATCAACTCATCATCCTTATGCATTCCCTTAGTGATTGTCTTGTGTGTGCCTTTGCCTATCCTACTGATGTCATGCAGTGTTACTCCAGTGGCTGCAGCATGGCTGGTGGAAGGCTGCTGACTTTCAGTGGGGGACACTTGCTGGGTGACCTTGAGGAGCTGGTGGCTGGGAGCGTCAAATCGAGTGATGGTGTTTCTTCTTCTTCTTCACTCTCCTCTCCATCTTCTTGGCCAACCACTGGCTGGGCAGGCTGCATTTCTTGGGTTTGTGAAATGAGGAAGGCACAAGGGTGGAGTTGTGGTGAGGGGAGGGTGGGAAAGCAAGAGGTGCATGCCAGAAGGAGGATAACGTATGAGGATACCAGCATTTTGTTTCCTTTCTGCCCCACCGCTGGTCGTCAGATTCGGAGGAAGAGCAGCGTGGCTTAGTGCTGCCGGATGAACAAGTGGCTCAGCACACAGCCTCCTTGGAGGAAGATGAAGAGGAAGATGAAGAGGATGATGAAGAGGACGATGAAGAGGACGAGGAAGAGGACAAGGAGGAGGACGGGGAATGACGCCTTGTGGGGCCGGATGTGACCAATCCAGCAGCAGGCGACCACATTGCTGGCTGTCAGGCAAGGGATGCACTCATCCATGCCAGATTTACGTAAGCTTACGCTTCAACCACAGGTGGCTGGCACATGGAGATGAATATAAGTCCAACATTCTCAAAACCCCAGGCATCATCTGTCCAATAAACGGTGGTTTGCGCTCAGTGTCACCACCAACATTCTACATGGAAATCACCCTGAGCCCTCACTCTTGAACTTCCATTTCCCAGAACACAGAGGCCACACTTTAGGTGATCTCAGCAGATCATTAAACCTTTTTCCACACTGAACCCATGTGCATCTGCACACAGACCTCGAGCTCACCTCCTCAGTAATTTGCAGCCAAGCTGCCTTGGTTTGCTAAGGAGGCCTCCTCCTTCCGTTTCCAGGGAAGAGGAGCTACTGACGTCCTCTAACTCCCTCAACAAGAGCATGGAGAGAGCCCTCATTGAACCTGGGTGCAGCCTTAGTTATTGGGGCTGCCGTTCCTGCAGCAGCAGCATGTTTAAGAGAAAAAAGCATTAATATTACTAAGCCAATGATTGGAACAAATCTGGCACCTTTTTCATTTCATAGTCAGATAATAAATTGATATATAAAAAAATCATAAATATCTTTCTAGAATAATATGACCAGCAATTTCATTCATTAAATTTTGTTCAGAACATACGCTGTCAACTCTCCTTTCTATATAATACAGGACCAATCCATCCCATTGACATTTTTCCCAAAGGGGACATGGCCCCTTTAAATTTTCATCCAAACAATGCGTCATCAGACGCGAGTAACTGACAGCCTCCAAGCAATTGCCTGGAGGGACCCGCACGTCGGCCATAACGAGGCCAATCAAGGCAAAATAGTAAGTTTTGGGAGGCAGCAGCCGAGAGCGGGTCGGAAAGCCTCCGAGCAGCGAACCCACACTCAACCTGCCTCCATTAGTAAAATCGCGGCCTTCGACTCCCATGCTTGCACTAACGCCACCAGGAGAGCGTTACACAGTAAGTTAGCACTGGGCTAAAAATCTTTAGCCCCCAGCACAAATTTTTCTCTGGTAGCGCTTCGTCCATTTTCAGCGGCCGTTAACCCAAGGCCGCGGTGACACTGGCAACTCTAGTGGTGCCCACGAATTTTTAGCCCCAAGACTTTTGTCACCTCTTCTAATATCTACTTCTTTGGCTTGGGATTCATTTTTATCTGATTTAATGAAGCGGCTTGGGTTGTTTTTCCACATTAGAGATTAACATACATTGTATGACTTTTGATAGTTTAAAATCAGCTCTTTGCAAGTGTAAAAGTGCGCTACAACTTTTTTGTACTGAGGATACTTTCTCACTATGTGAGCAAACCCAAGATGAAGTAGCAGTTTAGCACCCATAGAAGGCAGGGTATGGAAGGCAATCAAGTGGGCAATGGGAGATCAAAGCAAAGCATGGAGTGGTTGGGAAACGGCATTGATCTGAAGGGAAAGCAGTTGAGGCAGACAGAGAAGGAACAGGACAAATGTTTAAAATTGATAGTGGCTGCAAGCTGGGTCAGGCATTCAGATGTCAGATCGGCAGCCAGATGTATTTGATTGCAAAAGGTAAAAATTGTCAACTAGTCTTTAAGCTCTTGCTATTTTTCTGAAACATACATAACAAAGTTATAAAGGATAATGGTCAAAAGTACTAGGATTACCAAATATTAGTAATTAGATTACAGATTTATCAAAATCTGCTGGTCTTGAATGTTCCTAGCTTACATGAGTAATCCTTTACAACTCAAAATGCTCTGCACTTGATCTTTGTGCCTCTTCATAGGCATACAACATTACTTATTACTGCACCTACCATCACTCAAACAACTTGAATTTATAAAGTATCCTTAACACAGTAAGCATCTCAAGCTGCTTAACAAAAGAAAAAAGACAATGAACAATTGCAGTAGAGTTAGGGGACATAACCAAAGGCATGATCAATGAGAAAGGTTCGACGAAAGTTTTTGAAGGTAAACAGAAAGGTAGCTAGATAAAGAGTGCTCGTCAGAGAGTTCCAGAGTGTAGGGCCAAGACAGCTCAAAACTCTGCAACCAAAGGTGGGGCAAGCAGATGGGGAATGCACAGAGGCCAGAATCGGAAGAGCAGCTGGCAAATGGACTGGAAGAGGCTATGAAAGTAGGGAGTGTAAAGTCCGTGAAGGGGTTTGTAAGCAACGACTTTCAATTCAATGCTTTGAAAATCACTTCTTGTTGGATGATCGAAGATCGTTGACAGTGTCATGGAGAAATCACTTTAGACCTTTTGCAAAGAAGGCAACATGTCCCCAGACATTTACAAACAACATTCTTAAACCAGCTCCTAGGAAGTGCGTAAGAGCAACCCAGGTTAGTCCGGTGGAAAAGAAAATCACAATGAAACTCAAACTCGTAGTTACCACTGGTATGCCAACACTCTAACTGCTCAGACTTGAAATTCCAAAATGACAGTCCTGGGAATATTATGGAGCGATTAGATCAATAAAGTAGATTTTTTTAAATCTATACTGTACGTAAAAATATATTGAACAGCTTGCCAACAAGATTTCAAATGGATTAGTCTGTAAATCAAATTTAATTGTAATTATGGCATTGCATATAGTTTCTCCATGGTAGGGAGATGAGTACCTCAAATTAAATTTTCAAACAAGAAATAAAAATAATAGGTCTACCAGGATCTTCCATGCTGCAAGTATGCAGAAGAATGAACGAACTTCATTATAGTTAAATTATTTCCTAATGAGGATGTTCCTTTTTTTGCTCTTATTGAAATTCAATAGTAAGATTTCACTTTGATTGACCACATATAGGCCTCACATCCTCAGATTCTTCTGGCAAATTAACCAACAGGCAGCTAACTGTAAAACAGGAACCTCTTCAGACTCTAATAAGAGCAACATATTTAATGATCATCAAACCAAACTATACAATATAAACTCCCAACAGCATTTTCATCAAATAAGTCTATTTTGTTTCCTTTTTGTAGCAGTCCTGGAGTTTAGCACTCTGCCCCAAGATGTGGGCAGGGGCATTATAAGAATTATGCTTGTGCATTGTATTGAGGTCCTGTAAAGTTTCCAAAATTTGCAGATCCCCAAAACCTAAGGAAAAAGGACTTTGGAACTACCCCAGGGTGATAAAAAAAAATGCATTTGGGCCTAACATAAGGAATTTAAGACCAAAACCAAGCTTTGGCAATTTAAAAGGACATGTCTGGACATGTAAGGGAGAAAAGGCTGCACAGGACGTGGGATCAACCTCTGTAAATAGCAGTTTTGGGTATTGCATTGTCTGGGAATCGGGATGACCTCATTCAAGCCCCAGCAAACATTAACATTTGGACAATAAGCCCTGGGAGAAGGCAGCCCCACCCAAAACACAGGAACCATTAAAACCTAGCACAGAACCCATTAAAGACATGCATAAAGATAGGAGTGCTAGGCCCAGCAAGAAACCCAAAACATGAGGACAATGCAAACTCCAATTAAACAACAGATCGACAGGACGCAAGCCATTTGACACTTAGTAAAGTCGTTACTGTTGACGAGGTCTTACAATGACCAGGATTTGATTTGGTTTTGACAAGGCCACTTCAATTTAGTATAATTGAAGGCTCATCAAGCAGTTACATCAGTTCAGTAAGAAGAGAGTTCAGGACAAGCAGGCAGAAGGCAATTTCCACAGTTCTGCAAGAAGGCAGTTCCACAGCTCGGAAGAAGACAGTTTAAACAGAGGCAGAGTTACAGCAAGAAGTTCAACAAAGAAGGCCAACAACTTCATAAGCAGACCAACACACAAGAAGAAACCAGAGCGACTGCCTCAGTGACCATCAGACACCTCGCGGCAACAAGGGCCTCATGAAACTTTTTACTTAAAAGGACTTTAAACCATATCTCAACTGTCAAAGGATTTGTTTGGTGAGCATTATCCCTGGTCCTCAAGAGTCTAACTTAGCTAGTAAAGTGGGGTTGGGAGGGGTGAGGTATTGTTCTACTGTCATTTCCCTCGTTTGTACCGAAGTTAAGATTGACATGTTGTGTTTCATCTCTCTTAAATAAACATTGGTTTTCCTTGCACCAATCCACGGGTCTGTTCGTTTGTCCTTATCGCCGCTTGATAAGTCCTGGCCTCAGAACTAGGAAGGGGATAGCGATTCGCAACTGCACAGCGGGCAGGACAGCCCAGGAAAACGTAACTGGCTGACCTACAAATAAGCCCCTGAGACAAAAAACCCTTACAGTTCCAGTACTACTTTATTCAAGATTGGAACAAATGTGGACTTCAACCCAATGGAATAAGACTACCTCATTGGTAGCATACAAAAGCCACTGAACCACGATATCTCATGTTTGCTTTACTTTTTGCCACCATTTTTTGTTATTTTATTTTCTCTTACTATTAAGCCTCCTGTGTCATGCACTATTTCCTGATTGAGAAGGTGGGCAGGTAACCTGCTCCCAGAACTCTGCTAATGACATGTCTGACCTAGCTGTTAGGAGCTCCAGAAGTAAATAATCTACCAGTATTCCCTCATCTACAGATTCCATTCAGCAATTCTTTTGGGTGGCATAGGTGGAATTTAAATCTCCATTTAGGAAACCGCAAGGTTCAAGTGGTAGTAAATGGGTTTCTACCACTCAATGGCAGAGTGCCAAAACATCACACCAATATGCTATATGATGCATCAAAGGTAAAGCAGGATTGGGAAGAAATCCTTATCATTAAAGAGTCAGGCATCCAAATCAATTCTGCATTTTTAAAAGGTCATAATTCTGATTTTAAAATTTTTACCAAACCACTTTTCCTTTGTTTGCCAAGGTTTACAAAAATACAAGAGAGTAAAGAATGGCCCAGATTTACTAATGCTGCACATTACCTTCCCATTCCAGCACTCACAAGTAAATGCAATGTGCAAAGAGCTGACAGACAAATATTCAGAATTGTTGTGTATCATCACACATTTCTATATAGAATACAGTTCTTAACTAAGGTGCAATTGAACATGGTTAGTGCTGTCAACGGACGCAATGCTAATAACAGTTTATGAATCTTGGTCAACTGTATGAAGTCATTGATATAAAATCCTATATAAATATGTTCCAACTGTGTACTACCTGGAGCCATGTCAAATGTATACTAATTGAAAATATTTAGCATACAAGAAGTACATCTCTTCCTAATCCCCATTTTAAAATACATTTTCCTAATTCAGTCCTTCAACATGTACTATTTTGCAGCCAAGTGAGTGAGAAGGTAGACCTGCATTTTCAGCAGGCAACTCAGGAGTAGTCCTCCATGCCAACATGCATTTTCCCTTCCTCCATGTATGGAAATACTGCACCACCTCTCACTGATGGCCCAGTCAAGTTCAGGATTTATGATGTGGGAAATGTATGAAGAATGTACAACCTACATAATAGCATAGCATTAATACCACCTCAAAATGTAAACCATTTAGGAAAGTTCCCTTCTGAAATTCCCAATCTCCAACATATGTAATGAAAGACTCTTTACCGGTATTCCATCTTGCAGTTAAATTGTCTTTACAAATTGATTCTAACTCTAGACAAGAAAATCTTAAGCCGATTCAAACAACAACTGAACTGTGCCATATTCCTACAGTTCACGTTGAATCACCTGATGATCTAGTTTGGCAGCAATCCAAAGCTATTATTCTTATCCATCAATGTGCAGAGGAAAGCTAAGCTATAAAATAAAATGTAAACATGAATGAGCAACCAAACCAAAAAGACCTAACTTTTGTAAAATAACGTACACAGGAAGTGAAAGGATGCAAAGGTGCAATCGCCGTGGGTTCATCAAGTCAATCACTCTCTCAGAAAAACTTAGCTATAAACAGAGAATCCATTAATCCTAGTGGTGGAAGGGGTTAACTTTATGAGTAATGAAGAACCCAAATATTACACATTTGTCCATTTCTGTGTGCATCTTTAAAAGCTTGTTTCCTTTTATAGAGTCTGTATAGACTGTTTTTAGCATGATCTTGTGTTTTCTATCCTTTAGCACATTTACATATCATGTCACCATCAATCATTCATTATTATTCATCAGGTACAGAAAGCAATTAGGAAGGCAAATGGCATGTTGGCCTTTATTGCAAGGGAGTTGGAGTACAATAGTAAGGAAGTCTTACTGCAATTGTACAGAACTTTGGTGAGACCACACCTGGAGTACTGTGTACAGTTTTGGTCTCCTTATCTAAAGAAGCTTCAATAGATTGATTCCTGGGATGAGGGGGTTGTCCTATGAGGAGAGATTGAGTAAATTGGGCCTATGCTCACCTGAGTTTAGAAGAATGAGAGGTGGAGTTGAGGTCGAAGATCAGCCACGATCTTATTGAATGGCGGAGCAGGCTTGAGGGGCCGAATGGCCTACTCCTGCTCCGAATCCTTATGTTCTTATTCAGTTATCAAAACTGATTGCAAGGTGACCACTGATCTTGTCATGAAAGCCATAACCTTCCCTTAACTAAAACTTCATTGGTTATCAAAACAAAGGTCATTATACATAGATCAAAATCCACTTAAATAAAATTGTATTAAAAAAAAACTATTATCTCATAATCCGTTTTACATCACATGATTTATATAGAGCTTATATAATGGATGATGATAGTGCCATCAACTGAAAGAGCAAAACTTTAAGGTTTTATTACAGGTATTAACTCATTTCATAATGTCTTTTTATGCAAAATATATACATATTTAACAATATGTTTAAGTTGCTGACTTAGAGAGTTGTAGAGAGCTCTCATATGCTCTGCATTTGTGTTAGCTTTCTCGTGTTTAGAGATTTCCATAATAAATTTGAGAAATAGATTCTAGGTTTATCAGACTTTTGTTTACATTACCATCTGATGTTTGGCTGACGTTAGTTCTCACTACTCCTAGCTTCTACTACACCACCAGAGGAGGTCATCTTCAGTAATATCACAGCTGCAAAACAATATCATATGGTTCACAAAAAGTTATAATCAGCTTATTATACATCCTTACTGCTATTATACCAATTCCTGTTAGCAGAAATTAAAATGTGGAAATAGTGTTCACTGCTCCTACGATCACAAACACAAATAATGAATATCGAAATAAGCCCGAAGCCTCATCACTATGGTGATCACAAATATCAATATTATTCTGCAACATAATTCAATAAAGTCTCAGACTTTAAAACTTAGAATAATTATTTAGAATATTGGCCTGGATTTTGCAGTTGGTGGCGTACCTAAGGAGTACGCCACCGGCATCTGAACAGAATGTGCACTTACCTGATGGGTCCCCTCCTTTGCGAACTTGCTGGCAGATGCTGCGTGGGCGCAGCGTGTACAGAAGCGTACCTGGGATCACGTGGGCTGGTGCTCCAATCAGGAAACAGAAGTGACATGTATTTGGAGAATTGATCTTTGAAGCTTTATATTTGGAGAATTGATCTTTGAAGCTTTCTCAGAGAAAGAATAAAAGGAAATAAAAACAGGAAGAAAAAAATAAATCCAAGGAAAAGAGGAGGCAGATTCCAGTAGTTAATGGCACTCAGGAGAACCAGGGTGAAAATTCAGTTAAATTAACATCTGCTATATTCCCATTTCTTTTAAAGAAACACAAATTTAACAACATCCACTATAAGTTATTAGATGATTCCGTGTGTATGCCTGTCAATTTGTGCTAATATTCCACATTTTCTCCAGGTGCCGTCCCAAATGAGACACTCAGGTTCTACAGCTTTATACGTTCCTGGGTGTCATCTAATTGAAAAAAAGCTTTTTTTTTTCAAATTCCAATACAGTAATAAAGCATCAGATGAAGATTTTTTATTGACGGGTATCCCCTTATGTTATGGAAACAGGCCCTGCGCCTGTTTCCTCTCACGTAAAATTGTCGTACGTAATTGCTGGGCAGTTGGTGGGCAATTAGCCCAACTCTGCGCCAGCAATTAGGTTTTCAATGTCAGTACGGTGTCGGCGCGGATGATCTGTCAAGTCGGAACTTGACAGATTGCAAGTTCGGGATTTATGATGGCGTACTCTCAGAGTAATAGGCCTGCAATAGATTTTACTATATTTGTGAAGTCACAACCAGTGGTTTATTTCTGAACCCAGAACCACTTTACAAATTTTGTGAGCTACCATCTACAAAAGTCAACTTTGTTTCTGACTACCGAAGCACTGACACTGGTTTGAGAGGGAGCAGGTGGAAGTTAATTCATTAAATTTCTCCTACCTCAATAAAATTAAATAAACACGAATCCCAACCCCACTTGAAATACTTCCTGTAAATTATGTATTTCCTTTCATTCTCATCCTATTGTTTTATCCCAGTTTTCTTTCTTCCGTATGCCCCTTCTCCAAGCTCTGTCTCTTGCACTATTGCCTGCCTTCATTCGCCTCAAAGGTTATTTTATGCTCACATCCATCATGTGTCTCTTTTCCCTTTCCATTATTGTCTTTTTCTATAGTCTCCACCTCTAGCTCTTCCACAAGATCTGCTTTTGTCTCGGATCTTCATCAAATTTTCAACAGCTGTGTAGTGCACACTGCTTCAAACAGCCATAATTTCAGTACTTTGTACTCATGGGCACTAATGCCAGTTCGGCGCAAAAAAGTACTTTCACACAAAAATATATGCAGTTACAAACCATAAACATTTAAACGTACCTCAACAGCACATAATGGATGGTATAAAAATGATAGGACTCAGTGGTTTTCACAAAAACAAACCACCAGTGAGTTGGGCTTATGTAGGTCACAAGCCTGTATTTTGGCAAACTACTGAGTCCTGCTGTGCATCCTGTATATACTAAACAAGCAGTGGTGCCTTGCTGGGTTTATTTCACATGAAATAAACCTCACAATGCACCAGTATTTAAGACACTAGTGAATTATAGGCAAGATCACTGAGAAATTAGTTTTGTAAATTCTATGCATTTCAGCACTTCCCATGATAAATGACTTCCTTTACGAAAAGAAATTGGCTCGAGGGATGAGAAAGCAGCTCCCAGGGCACGTTTCAAAATGTATTCCTGTGAAAGCATTATCTAGCACAAATCACCACTGTTTCTCCACACTCTCAGCATCTGAGCACATGATGGTGCAGCACTATGGTGTGGTTTTTTTTATTCATTCATGGGATGTGGGCATCACTGGCAAGGCCAGCATTTATTGCCCATCCCTAATTGCCCTTGAGAAGGTGGTGGTGAGCCACCTTCTTGAACCACTACAGTTTGTGTGGTGAAGGTACTCCCACAGTGCTGTTAGGGAGGGAGTTCCAGGATTTTGACCCAGCAACAATGAAGGAACAGTGATATATTTCCAAGTCAGGATGGTGTGACTTGGAGGAGAACTTGGAGGTGATGGTGTTCCCAGGTGCCTGCTGCCCTTGTCCTTCTAGGTGGTAGAGGTCGTGGGTTTGGGAGGTGCTGTCGAAGAAGCCTTGGCGAGTTGCTGCAGTGCATCTTGTGGATGGTACACACTGCAGCCACGGTGCACCAATGGTGGAGGGAGTGAATGTTTAAGGTGGCGGATGGGGTGCCAATCAAGCGGGCTGCTTTGTTCTGGATGGTGTTGAGCTTCTTGAGTGTTGTTGGAGCTGCATCATCCAGGCAAGTGGAGAGTATTCCATCACACTCCTGACTTGTGCCTTGTAGATGGTGGAAAGGCTTTGGGGAGTCAGGAGGTGAGTCACTCGCCACAGAATACCCAGCCTCTGACCTGCTCTTGTAGCTACAGTATTTATGTGGCTGGCTCAGTTAAGTTTCTAGTCAATGGTGACCCCCAGGATATTGATGGTGGAAGATTTGAATGTCAAGGGGAGGTGGTTAGACTCTCTCTTGTTGGGAGATGGTCATTGCCTGGCACTTGCGTGGGGCGAACGTTACTTGCCACTTATCAGCCCAAGCCTGAATATTGACCAGATCTTGCTGCATACGGGCACGGACTGCTTCATTGTCTAAGGAGTTGCGAATGGAACTGAACACTGTAATCATCAGTGAACATCCCCACTTCTGACCTTATGATGGATGGAAGGTCATTGGTGAAGCAGCTGAAGATGGCTGGGCCTAGGACACTGCCCTGAGGAACTCCTGCAGTGATGTCCTGGGGCTGAGCAGATTGGCCTCCAACAACCACAACCATCTTCCTTTGTGCTAGGTGTGACTCCAGCCAGTGAAGAGTTTCCCCCAGAATCCCATTGATTTCAATTTTACTAGGGATGCTTGATGCCACACTCGGTCAAATGCTGCCTTGATGTCAAGGGCAGTCACTCTCACTTCACCTCTGGAATTCAGCTCTTTTGTCCATGTTTGGACCAAGGCTGTAATGAGGTCTGGAGCCCTGTGGTCCTGGCGGAACCCAAATTGAGCATCAATGAGCAGGTTATTGGTGAGTAAGTACCGCTTGATAGCACTGTCGACGACACCTCCCATCACTTTGCTGATGATTAAGAATAGACTGATGGAGCGGTAATTGGCTAGATTCAATTTGTCTTGCTTTTTGTGGACAGGACATACCTGGGCAATTTTCTACTTTGTCGGGTAGATGCCAGTGTTGTAGCTGTACTGGAACAGGTTGGCTAGAGGCGCAGCTAGTTCTGGAGCACAAGTCTTTAGCACTACAGCCGGGATGTTGTCGGGGCCCAAAGCCTTAGCAGTATCCAGTGCGCTCAGCCGTTTCTTGTTATTACGTGGAGTGAATCAGATTAGCTGAAGCCTGGCTTCTGTGATGGTGGGGACCTCAGGTGACAGTGATGTTGTGTATGACATTGCACTGATCATCCAGTGTTGATCAGCGTTCCTTTATTTAAATTTGCACCCTGAGGGCTCCAGAATTACATAAAAGAATGCAGTGTTTGTGTAAAACTGTGTACCAAATAGTTTTTCATTTGTGTGTCAAAAATAACAATGTTCTTGTCATTGCCAAATCTCTTTTTTTCTCTTTTCATGTATATACTGAACAGTCATGGCATACTGCAGGGATGTCCAACAGATGATGCCAGATTCCCATGCAGCCCTAAAGTTCAGGCAACTCAGTCCTATTTATGCTTATATTTCTTATTTTGTGGGCTTATAGGATTGGAAATTATTGTTTTTTTTAGCACTGTTGCCTCACTGGTGGTTAAATCATGAATTACAACACCAAGATCTGTTAGTGGTTAAATCATGAATTACAACACCAAGATCTGTTAGTATCAGCAACTGAGATATATGCAGATTAATGAGAAAATGGGAATAAACTTCATTTGTGACTCCCAAGGCTCATGGTACACACCAATGTGACCATAAGGTCAAAGGCTTGGATACCCCTGTCTTACTAGGTTTCTTGTACATGAAATGTACATGTATCTGAGACACTTATGAGTTATGAGCAGCACCAATGAAAAACCTAGCAATTTATTACCATTTTCTTTTCTCTTGTAGGTTTAATAGCAGACTGCAAAAGATAGCAGGCTCCCACAACTAAATTATTTGATGTGACAAGGTGTGGCGTTGTACCATGTAGATTGTCTTGCAGCAATATGTACTAGTGATATAAGTATTTATTTTACTAAAGTACAGGGAAAATTCATAACTTCTATATTTTTAATTCATGTCTATACCCAACAGCAACACCCTGGCACTAAACGTAATTAAACATTCTGTTTGTTATCTCTCCCATGGCCTTGCAAACCAATGTTCAAGACAACTATCACAAATGAACATTAGTAATATCTGAACCAACACTGGTATATGTTGCACATTACAAGATGAGCGATTAAATAAGGGTGTACATTTAAATATTTCCATGCGTTCTTTTCTCAGTTCATAGATATGTAAATACTGATATGTATATATATGTAAAATATGATATGGTAATCATACAGCAACACATATTGAAAACAATGTGGCCTGTTGGCAAAAATGTTGGCTGTTATCCAGCTTCTTCCGCTGTGGGGATATGGATTCGTATTACATAGGTTATCACAAACACGTGGGATAATTTGACCTGCTGGTTTACTACGACTGGATGGTAGGTCGCGTGTGTTGTGCGCTTTCCTGCAGGGACCGCTCCGCCTACCGTTTTCGCAATGTTGACGCAATCTATAAATAGTAGAACAAAAGGACAACTTCCTTGAAGCTTGCTGAAACTGCATAAAATGGTAAGCTTTGTCGTTGGGTAGAACATAAGCGTCGATTTTTGCGAAGATTCTTTATTCTAAAGAGTACACATTCTGTTACAGTTGGATTACGTGAGGTATCGATTTTCGCGAGTCAGTAAGTGTCCCACAGATTCTATTAAAACTACATAAAAAGTGTTCAGTCATATACCTGTGTAAATCTTATCAACCACTGTTATGCTTCTTTTGTTCACTACATTAAATATTATTTAGGGACAAAACACCTTAGTTTGTGGAGCCTTTAAACTTATGTGGCGACTGTGTAGCGTATAACTAAATAGTGCATGATCGAAAAGCATGTTTTGGAGTATATTAAATTGCACCCTAGCGGGCATCAACTTGACTGGTACTAATTGTACTGATACCTAACGACGGAATGACGCATATCCAGATTTAAATTTTAAAATTATTGATGCGTAATTTATACGTGCAAATAGGACAGTCGCATATGATACGCCGGTTTGTTTATTTTCGTGTAGCTATTTTGTCCACTCTTGTTCCGCATATCCTAAACCGTCGAGAAACCAGGGCATCTGATGTAAGAATTTCCGTAATTAGTGGAGAAAGAAACGTGGTACGTTGTTTATTTGCGATGATATTTGCCTGAGGTTGGGTTAAAACTGTTTTTAATAACAAATTAATGAAAAAGAGAGAATAAAAGTGCGACCTCTCTCCGTTTACCTATTATTAATGTCATCGCCGGATTATGCTGCTTGTGTAAGCAGAACAGCACACCTTGACTAAGCAACTCCGACAACATGGCATAGAAGCAATAATACTACTACAGTATTTACATTGATACACGGTGGTACTCCGGCGTAAGGAGATTGACAGCCCGGACTGCCATACAATACTCGAGCTAGAATCGGGAAAATTCCAAATTAGAACAGTGACAGCGTCGCTGAGCCAATCGGCGTTCGGAGTGGCCAGGAGGGCGGGACTTCCGCTGCAGCGGAGTACTTTGTTGCAAACAATAAGCCATTTACAATACTGCAGATTGGAGAGGGTGGCAGTTGTATTTTGTATTGACAGATTCAAAGTAGATCTTGGGCAAATGTGTCTGTGCACGGGGGAAATAAACAGAAAGTGACGCTACAATTCAAAGTTTGTATTAAGCCCCAGTGCTTTCGCCGCGCTCTAATAATGGGCTAGATTTCGACTAAAAGTGGAAAAAACAGTATTTACAATAACGTACAGTTCCTCCCGTTAAAACTGGCGCTCGAACTTAAAATATTATAAATGGTACCGTGGTTTAACGGCTGCAACTCAAAGCATGATTGAGGAGCAAGTCTTTAATAACCTATAAGTGTGTATTCCGACGGAAGTTTAGTGCAACAAATGCAAGATACAGTACTTTTAAGAAAATATTATAAAACGACATGACAATATGATTAAAGGAATACATTTTGGAAAATGTAGTTATTTATAGTCCGTTACCGACTACAATCATACTGTTGAAATAGTAGACCAGTAAAAAGTTGATACTGCCTGTGGAGTATATTTTGGAGATACTTGTGTGCGGCTCGTTTTCTGCAGCCTTACTTGTCTATACATTTTAAAGACGTTTTTCTGTATCATGCAACATCTTAGCTACCAGAAATAATGAAACAATCTGGTTCTGGGTAGTTAATGTTTGAATATCCCTAAGGCTCTACTTCAGCACAAGCACTTTTGATGTGGACCAGGTAATATTTACGTTGTCTACAATCAATTGTTTGTGATACTTCTTGCCATCTAAAAGCGGAGGCACTTGTTGATCGTTCTGGTGGAATTGGAATCCCACCTCCTATTGGTCTGTTCAAAATAGAACACCTCTCAGAACAGAGACTCTCAGAATTAGTTCTTTTTTCTGTGCTGTAGATTCAAATACGACAGTACCCAGTTCATTCCTGATCTATGGTTTAGTTTGCTGAATATAAATTGTGATTCCAAGAGCTAAAGGACTAAATGAAACTAGTATCCTAGCCATTTGTACAGCTTTCTCCGATATCAACAAAAAGACACTGGTTACAGAATTTGTTTTCCAACTAGGGTTTCCTCCGGGTGCTCCGGTTTCCTCCCACAGTCCAAAAATGTGCGGGTTAGGTTGATTTGGCTATGATAAATTGACCCTTAGTGTTAGGGGGGGATTAAAATATGTGGGGTTACGGGGATAGGATGGGATATGTTAGGGGGAATTAAATACGTGGGGTTACGGGGATAGGGTGGGATATGTGTCGGTGCAGGCTCGATGGGGATTCTGTGTGAGAAAGCAGGGACAGGGTACTGGATTTGAATGATCAGCCATGATCGTTTTGAATGGTGGAGCAGGCTCGACGGGCCGAATGGCCTACTCCTGCTCCTAGTTTCTATGTATATGGAACTGAAGAGTACAGCAGTTATGCTTGATCTGGGGCAGCATTCAATAAATTTTCAAATGGTTTGTTCTTATTACCAACACAATCTTCAGTTCTAGGAGCTAGAAGAGATGCCCAGACTTTGATAAGATTAATCTGTGGTATAAGTTTGTAAAAAAAAAAATAGGTTTCATTGTAGTATATGTATGCTATCACATAACATAACATTAATGTCTTTAAAACTAAGAAACTACAGTATAGGGTAAAGTTAATGTTTGATTTTATCGGTTTACATTGGTTGTAGTGAGTCAATGCTGTTCTATAGTCATTGCTAACAATAAGTTCACTCCCCCTGTCTTTATCCCTGTTTGAAAGTGAAGTACAGTATCTCACAAAGATAAATACAGATGAGGGAGGCCATACAGCCCATCTAGATCAGCCTTCCTTCTATAGAAATCTACAGTGCTCCCATCACAGTCTCTAGAATGATTGCATCAATTTTGCCTCCACTACCCTACTCCGAAGACCCAGGTATTGATCACACACTGCATGAAAAAGTACTTCCTTATTCTGCCCTCAACTTGCTTTTTGACACTTTATATTTACGTTTCCTTGACCTGAAGTCATGGTTTAACTTAAAATAGTGTTCCAGATTTGCCTTTTCTATTCCCCTAGTATATACGGTCTCCTCTCATGAGTCCTGAGTTTTTCTAGTATATGCTCATAACTCAGTCCCTTAACTCAGTTTCTAAGATATTGCTGAAGACTACTGCAAAAGACTGAAAAAAATTGTATAGTACTGTATAAAACATCTTGTTACAACAAAGTACATTGGAACTTCAATTATTGCCATAATGGAGTGCACTCACACTTCCACCCCTCCCCCTTCCCTCACCATTGATTGCTTAACATTCAATTAGCCAAATGTACAAGAAATTTAAGTGTCAAATACTTTTGGAAGTTAATAAGAACTGGATAGCTGCTGTTTACTCTGGTTGTCTTGTTTCTTTTAATGCATACCCTCTGCTTGTCTTATTTCTTTCATTGTAACACTTGAGAAATTTGGAAGCATTTCAAAAGATTTTTTTGTACCACCCTTAAACTGCTAAATGAACCAATTGTGTCTTTGCTTTCAGATGCCACTGTCTGTTGACTAGTTTTAGTAAAGTAGAATTTACTTGATAGCTTTCCTCTGATAAGATCAAGCGACAAACAAGTTAACTTAAAAAAATTAATTAATCTGTCATTTTTAAATGGTATTTCACAACTGCTAAAGGAGCAAGCCTTTGGCTTAGTGGTAGCATTCACGCCCGAGTCAGAAGGTGCATGGTTTGAACCCTGCTCCAGACAGTCCTAGCAAGTGGACACCAGGGCTCTGAATTCTGGGTTAACCTCCAGTGGGATGCTCACATCCGTTGGGTGTAGGTGTAGGTGTAGGTGCCCCCCCCCCCCCAAACATTGTATGAGTTGTGGGAGCCCATAAAACCCTCCCGGTGTATAGGATTAACCACCCGGACTGCTGATATAAAGGTGATTACGGCCATGGAAGGGGCGTTCATGTTGCGGCCTGTCAGACTGTGAATCAGCCTCCGAGTACTTCCACTACTTCACACTGTTCTCCAAGGGAAGACTGTGAAGATACAAAAACAAGAACTACTGCTAACATTGTCTTGGTCAAGGTTCAAATGCATTTAAATTATTTGAAAATTGATGATCTTACACCAGTGATATTAAATAACTTAAACTGACGTGATTTGATTTCATCAGTACATAGTAAGTTGACTGATGTTTGTTACCATATTGTAGTTTTAATGCATTCTGTAAGTTGGAGAAAATTTAATTTTTAAACTTATTTTTAATAATACTGACAAGGCTGATTTTTGTTTCAACATATTTTTTTTAATGATTTGTCAAGTGCAAAGAGCAATCACTGTTAGTTGTGAGAGCAGTATTGCCATGATTGTTAACCAGTAATCATCCACCAGATGCTAATCAAATTTAGAAAAGGAGTTCCTTCCCCCCCCCCCCCCCACAAAAAAAAACATTTTTGCATATAACGTAATCCAGTGATCTTGTTCAGACCAACTGAGATAAATGACAGGTATCCTGGGACTTGAACATCTGTATAAGAGTGGAGAATTCAACCATTTGAGTTCCCAGTATTCATGTCTTATTTACTGAACACTTCCTCACATGTTGCAGCCAATTGTCCTCGCTATTCCATCAAGCTATACTTTCAGAACATTATCATTTTTCTAAACTTTTACATAAGCAAGTCTCCTTGGTTTCTTTAAGTTTAAAACAAATAAAAACTTCTTAGATTCCCTCTGCATCAAGCAATTACCTGACTGAGGGGAAGAGAAGGGGCCTGCTGTCAGGCCTCTGCCAATACAGATCATAATCTGATCATCAGGGATTGTGCAAGAATGGCCCAACTTGAATAGTTCTGCATTTCCTACCTTCACTGGGATTTCAAGATGTACCCTGCCTCTCCCCAATACCCTGATTGAGATTGGAAATTACCATGAATTGTGAGCACTACTTTGTACTTCTTCGCAAAAGCTCTCTTGCCAACAGTGAAGACAAGAGAAAAGGTCTAGAATTGTAATATTAATTACGTCAACACGGAGCTCCATACTCAGATTAAGTTGCCATTCAAGTTAATGGGGGAAAATGGATTAAATCAATCTTGAATTTATCTTTCAGGTGGTGGTGGGTCACAAACTTCACAGGAGATTCTCCAGCTGGTGGTGTGGCACCCTGCCTAAGGCATAGGTGTCCAAACTGCAGCCTATGGGCCACACACAACCTCAGAGCCTTTGGCAATCTGGCGCTCAATGCCCAGGCAATTCAGTCCTATCTGTGCTTATATTTCTTACTCTCAGGTTTCTTCTATTTGAATTTAATGGATGTAGAGGTTGTAAAGAGGGTATTCTTAGACCTGTTGTCTCATTGTAGGATAAATCCGAATCGGAACACCAAGATCCATTAGTATCAGAAACCTGAGATAGATGTAAATTAATGGAAACGCTGATTTTAAACTTTCTATATGGGCTCCTAAGGCTCCATGGTACACACCTATGTAGCCCATGCGTGGGCAAGGAAATAGCTTGCAAAACTTACTGCCAGCAGTAATGGGGAGTTCTGGCCTTTGCTCTAAGCTGTTAACAATCCATAATGTGACAAAAACGTTAACACTGAGTTTCTCCTAGTCAACTGGAGACTGGCAGCACATAACTGACATCCTGACAGCCATTTTGAAATTATCAACATTTAAAATTTGCAATCTTAGCATCTCTATTTTTGTAGGTGACCATATATGTCTGAAAGCTTAATGGGCTATCTCAAATTCATTGCCTGATCACTTGAGACTGCATTACATTGGTATTGAGACCTAGATTTTCATAAATTCAAATTGTTGGTAGGGCTTTATATTTCATACACCGGAGATGGTCATCCTAGTTGATACTGTAGATCTTCCAAGCCTCTTAATCATTTAGGAGACCCTGATAATTCACTTCCACCTCCCAGTTTTACACAAGTCCTCCTGGACTGCTGCAACTACATAAAATGAGCAAAATATTTTTTTAATATTTGGGAAGGTTGCTAAGTGGTACCCACAGATTCCAAATATACACAAAATACATGGAACCACAACTGGAGCCACATGCAAGCTTCGAGATCCTTCCAGCATGAGACACTGAACATCTAAAGTTAACAAAACCTCAACTGAAGGGGACTGGCAAATCGCCATCAAAAACCACTAGCTTAATTCCTTAATGCCAATTTTTAAAAAAATATTCGTAAGGTGTAATGATTGGGAGCTGCATACTTGTGAGATTCTGTATATCCGAAACACGACAGTTATACAAAAAAAACAATGCCAACAGACCTGCAGTCGTGGGCCAGGTACGTAAATTCAACATGAAAGCCCCAATGCCCGGTGCTCGGCAATTCACAATTGGTTTGTTGCTGAATCAATCGGTCTTGTATGGCTTCATGTGAAGTGGTCTTAAATGAAGCATAAGTGACAGTGCCGGGAAAGGAGGGGGAGAGAGAGAGAGAGAGAGAGAGAAAAGTGGTGTAGTTGCAATAGTGGCGGAGCTTGTTGTTTTATTGGCAGACCCCTGGCCGTGAGCCGTTGGCCAAGGGGCGGCCCGGCTGGGCTGGGCTGGCGCCGCTGCCGTTGGAGCCCAATTTCAAACTGTCAGCGAGGAGTTGCTTTTACCCATCATGCCGCGCGTCCCGCCCCCCCGCGACTAACGAATTTGAGTCGAATCTCGGCTTTCGGCGCCATTTTCGACTGGAGCAAAAAAAAACACACACACTCAGCACCGCACCGCACACAGGAGCGAAGGCAGGAGTGAGGAGGGCCGAGGAGAGAAAGGATGTGAGGAGGGCCGAGGAGAGAAAGGATGTTAGGAGAGAGAGAGAGAGAGAAAAAGAAACAGAGGAAGGGGAAAGAGAGAGGCTAGGACTAGAGTCACCCCACCGACACAGACGGTCGCAGACAGGTAAAGGGGGCTGGCTGCAGCTCGGATACAGATAACTCCTCCATTGACGAACAGGACCGCACTCGCTTCTCAACCCCCCCCCCAAGTAATTCATCCAAAATAAGAGGAACAGAAGACCGGCGCAGATCCGTCGGTCAGTGTGGAGGAAGCAGGTTTGTTTTATGTTTCTTCTGTCTCTTGTCAATGCCACTTGTTTTTAAAAGTTTTGAATAATTTCGAGCGGGACGGGTTTTTTTTTTCCATTGTCCTGTGGTATCTTAAATTATGTTTAATTTAGTATCTGCCTGGATAGAGAGAGCGAATAAAAGCGGTGGTGTTTGAAACGAGGAAGTAAGCCGAATCTCTTGAACGTTAAGAGTCGGTGTCTTGTCGCAACGCCGGAATAATTGTGGAGTTATAATTAAACCAAGATTTTTTTTTAAATGGCAAAGTGATGATTGGAAAAGGAGACAAAAAAATAACAGCTGACGGTGGAGAAAAGTGTCGTTTTATTGGGAGTGACAGTGCGAGGGAATCGCGGACTCCCACTGACATACACTTAGCCTAATGTCGCCGAGCCCCCCAGTTACCGCTTCACTCGAAAACCCTTTGGTCTTGTTTGGTAAGACTTGTTTTAAAATTTAGGGCAAGTTCAAGACTGTTGATATATCAGCAAAATGTCTCTTTAAAAAAATCTTGATTTGGGTAGTGTTTTATACTAAGTTATAACTAAGGTGCTAGAAGTTATTTTAACTGTGTATCGGGCGGCGGGTAGGGGAGGGGGCTGAATTTCCCACCGTCCCGGGTACAGTAAGTACAGTAAAACGGCCGAGCCCGGCCACTGGCGTTACCACAAGTCAGTAGCCCGTCACAGGCTCCTCTCCAGGTCACAACTTCGTCTACTTTTCCTTCTCACCCCTTCTTGATAGACCGAATTCTTTAAAACGTTCCATTTCGAAAATTGAAACTACATTTAAGTCCATCCTGTTGCTTTCACCAGTCCTCTTAGTGGGATTCTGAATGTGGGGACAGTCACGATCTGAGGTACCTGCCTGATGCACTTATTTATTTTCGGTATTACTGTGAATGTTAGTACTGTGGCCTGATTTGAGAGATTCTCTCTCCCCCCTCCCCAAGTTACACAATCGCCTCCATGAGCAAATGGCAGTTCACCCCCCTCCCCTTTGCAACCTTAATTTCTCGTAACTATATTGGCGGATTGTTTTTAAATGGGCAGGAGTTGAAGTTTCATGTTTTTTTTATTGGAATTAATTTCATACCTTTCGTGACTTTTAGATTACGAGAATAACGGAATTTGATAAACATTTTTTTTCTTCCTCGCTGGCGTGGGCGCAAATGAGTATGTGTACGTATGAAATCTTTGAATCTAAAAAAAAACCGTTATTGGCTGATGTCTGAGATGGATTAGGGTAGGTTTAAGGGAATGAAATTCAGAAAAAAGAAATATAACTTGTGAAATTACAGCAGACACATACTGAAAGCTGATGCTCCAGTCATATCAAAACTGCGCAAATTTGGCTTTAATGATGTATGCTAATTATATTGAAATTGCGATGTACTATTTTGTATAGTTTCCCATAGTTGAGTAACGTCTGGGACGCTTGAAGAAAAATCTTGATTTTACATCTGACAATTTGATACGATATTCTGCTGAAAGACGTAGGTATGTAGCATAAACTACATTTATGTTACACTCGGGTTTTTAAAGTGTTGCCCTAAATTAAGTGAATATAGTGGGTGGGATCCTAACCCTGTACATGGCTAAAATACTTCTAGACAGTGCTTTGTTAAATATATTTACAGTATCGCCCTATATTTGTTGAGTGAAAGTCGATATAACTAATCCTTTTGAGATTATGGTTTAGACCTAGTAAAAAGCATTGCGAGATAATGTTGAGCAATATTAAATTGGAATTACACTTGCTACAGGGTAGTTGATGAGACCAACAAATTTTGAATGTATTTTCTATATAGTAGGTTAAGGCCACTAATGGAAATGCTTTGGTGTTAAACTTCTCAAAAATCTAATCTCAAAACCATGAGCATAAAAAGTTGTAATGACACCCTGTTCTCTTTCCTCTTCTCCACCAGCCCCCAGTTCCTGCATATGGTTGAAGTTGCAGTATTAGCCACGGACTTTTATAAAGAACCATATTGCAGAACTTATTTTCATTTAGTTAATGGCAAAAATTTTAAAAGCCTTTCAAAAAAGTAATTTTAGGACAAAGAATAACTTTTACACTAGTGCAGTCTTTTTGCATTTTTTTGATCATCTACCAAAATAGAAAATTCACAAGAAATAATGGCAACTGCTTGCAGTGCAGACTTCTGAAGTTCATATTTTAGTAGTTGTGTTTCAATCATTGGTATACCGTGCAATCTTCTGTAGTATTTAATAACATCTCAAAACATACAGCTAACAATGATATTCAAGCTTGAAGTAACTATGGTTTCTTTTGTAATTTTTTTTCTAATATTCAGTTCATGCCTGTTTCAACCTTTAAATAGCCTATTATGTAATAGTGATTGAATATAACTTTTCCTAGACAGTATATTTATGTTGGCATTAACCCATTACATTATTTTCCTTGAGCAACACTGGTCTGAATCAAAGTGAGACTTATCAGGGTGACTAAATTAAGGTTGAATAATGCCATGGCAGGCTGTTTACCAAAGTGATCCTACAATAAGTATGTTAAATGGTAATGTAAAAAAATACTGGAACATGCACGCTAAATGGGCCATTAACAGCAGCACAAAAATGCATACAGTATATACTATAAGTAGTAATGGTGTGTGAAAAATGGGACCGTACAAAGTTGTACCATATAAATATATAAACACTCTTTATATGTCATACAAATATTTAATACGTTATTAATTAGGCCAGGGACATCTAGCATTAATGCACTGACATGCTTCTGAAATGTAAGATGTGGGTTTCCTTCAGAATTTCCCAGATGATGGTCTTCTAATCTCAGGTGACCTAAAACGGGAGATAGTGAGGTCGGCCCTCATTCCTTTCCCCCCTAATTTCTCAGCCAGATTACGCTCCTCTGGGCTATTGCCTTTAGTATGTTAACGTTCAAAAAATGAATTCAGAGCATTCATATTCAAGTACTGAAATTGTTACATACTTAAAAACTATTCTTAAGCATCTGTTAATTATGGAATTGTGTTACAGTTTTTGTGTTGATAGTAAATAATAGTTTTTTTTTAAATGGCAGGGTAGTTTTCTTTGTCTAGGTGAATACAACTAGTGGTATATTTTTGTGTATTCTTATACTTCTGATGCATGTGATGTTGGAAAATTGATTTTTATATTTTCAGGAAATCTGTCTAATTTTGCACAGATGAAAAAACATCAGTTTTCCAGCAAAATACAGTACATCTATTAATTTTTCCTGCTTTTTTTTGCTATTGATTTGATAATGAAAGAGTTAATTTTGTGCAGTTTGGAGGAGACGTTTGCTCACAGCATCAAAAAGACAATGTAGCAGCCTTTGCACCATAGAATATCAGTTACTACTTTATAAGCTTGCCTCTGTATTGATAGCCATAGCTAATCCAATTCTGATTTTTATCTTGCAGAACATAAGGCATTATTATCTGCAACTACTCTGACCTGTGGTCATGCTGTTTTTGGTGTTCCTCCTACACTAGTATGACTGTGTGCCACAACCTGCTTTACTGTTTTTAATTTAGTGCCTAATCTACCAACTTCATAACTAGCTTTTATTGGGGGGGGGGGGGAGGGGGTGGTGGCAGTGTTAGATGGGTAAATTACAAAAAATCATTTTGAAGCATCTCATCCAATTAAAATGCATATTTTAATGTGTATTTACAAATTGTAGAGAACAGTACTATAGCTACCGTTAAAGTTTTGAAAATTTTCTGATTAGATTTATAGTATCTTGAATTATGTTCTGCAACAGACTATAACTGATTTTTTTTAAATATCGGGCTAAACCAGGATTTCTACCCATTGCATTTTAAGGTTCACTGATGAAACCCTGAATCACATTGGTTTGAAAATGTTGAGAGCATAGATTGAAGCTGAGGTGGCCAAAAGGTTGGTAACTTGAATATTTTGCTTTCTTGCTGTGGTTGTTAATGTTGTAAAAACATAGTGAAATGGTAGTTGAAATTAAATTGTCAGATTGAAATGCTTACTGTAACTTAGTTTCTTAACTAACTTTAAAATTGTTTTGAGAGGAGTCAAATTTATGTGCCTCTATACTTGAGGAAAATGTGATGTTTCTCAAGATGTTTATAGGTAACTAGTAATATTTGCTGTGTACAATTTTGTTTTAGAAATGCATATATAATATAGCATTTCTGCTTATTAGATTTTCCGCTACTTCATGTGCAGTGGCAAAAGGTTAGTTTTTAACTGGCCTTGATGCTTCTTTTACAACAAATTGCATTCAATTAAGTTGAAAGCACTAGGACCTTGGAGAAGCCTTTTCCTGCTTTGCCATGATTTCTAGTTAGGCCTAATTCAAGCCTAGACTTTTACTGTTCTACTGTGCATTCCTATAACTTTGTGATCCTCTCAGAAACCTGGGAATACTTTGGGTATCTTTGGTAAATGAAGAAACATAGTGACATGTGTATGGGGAAAGAAGAAAGAAAATGACTGAAGAGATAAATATAATAGAAATTGAAGGGATTTTATATATACTTTTTTTTAAAGTGGCATGAAAAGTAGATTCTTAACCCTTTGAGCACTGAAAGACCTTAACTTTCAAATCATGTTTTGCAGGATCTGAATATTTTTATAAATTTCTAATTGTACACCTAAATTGGAATTTCTAAATTAGAGTTTTAGAAACCAACAGTGATTTGATTTTTTGTTTTGTTTTTTGAAGGAATGCTACAGGGCTTGCACTCTTGACTGTGGGTTGAACTATGTGCTCTTGCAAGGTCAGTTTCATAGCTAGAGTTAATGCAAAGTATTTGCTAAATCGGGTATAATAGTTAATTACAGAGTAAAGTCATTCACATAGACCAACAGTATGCCTCAGCTGCAAAGGAGTACCTGCACTGCAATGCTGGGACATTTCCACTTGTCATTATATCCATCTATATTACCTTTTGAGCAAGTTTGACAATTACTCTTGAATTATAGTTTTAAGCTGTGAATTCTCACCACTTAGAATAAGATTGAGATTGCAGAAACATATCTTGTTTAGGTTATGTGTAGCCATCAAAGAGCAAAGTTTTTCATCCACCTAGTTTGGGCTAGATTGGAACACAGGACCCATAGGTGAAGCTGAAGGGAAAAATTACTGAAGATCACTTCAGTCTGTTCATCACAAAGCATTTTATTCACTGCAGTGTAAAACACTATGGGGGAGAAATTCAGTATCGCCCTGTTTGGGGTGCAATTATCGGCTGGGCGCAAAGTTTAGCGCCTGGCACTAATTATCGCTTCCGACTGCAAACTTGGCTTCTATCGCCCCTGGAGGTGATTGGAGCGCTAAATCAGGCGCTACACACCTCTCTTAAGGCGCTAACGCCGAGGAGCGAGGCGCTAACTCAGAGCGCTGGCGAAGCTCATGTGATGTCAGTCAACAATGGAACACGACACACTGGCGCCGGCCAGTTCTTAAAGGGGAGGGTAGATCTTGCTCTCCATCCACACCCTGCTCATTGCAGCCTTGAATCTCGGCCTGGAGAGACCTGTACATCAATTCTGCTGGAAAGAACAATGGAGAGGCCCAGGGAAAGAGCTGAGAGTGCAGCCCCCATAGTCTCTTCTAAATCGATGCAAGGAAGGTCAAATCAAAATGAACTTGCAAAGTGCTGCTCAGTACCCAAAACTCCTTCACACAGCGTTGAATCTCTCCAGAAGTCTCTCTCTCTCTCAGAATGCGTGGTACAAAAATGTCGCCGACAAAAAAAGGCAGGAAGCGGCCGCCTTTAAATAGCGCTCCCCCAGTCCCTTCCCGACTGCAAAACGTTCCCCTCAACCTGTCGTTGCTAGCGGCAGGCAGTAAGGCAGGGGGCGCCACTCAATATCCAGTCCGGTGCGCTACCGGGACGTTGCACGCTCGACTGACATCACAATCTGCGGGTGCAGGAGATCGTGGCGGTAGTGTTTAGCGCCGCTGCAAAATGTCTGGTCAATATCGCGAGCGGCGCAAACATCGCCGCACCCGGGTGCTAGTTGTTTTACGCCCCATTAGCGCCCTCTTGGGGCGCTAACGGGAGGCGCAAAGCAACTGAATTTTTCCCCCCCATGACTGTTGAACTAAAAGGTCCGATTCCAGTCTTGGTGGTAGCAATAAGTCACAAAATGAATGAAACTAATTGTAAATGGATATTTCTTAGTTCACACAGGTATATTAATCGAGTCATCCCAGAACTTCTAAGCATGGTGTCTTCTAACTTTAATACCTGAGCACATGGCAGACGTGTTATCCTGCATCTGCAGTGTGACTTAATTTCCCATGCAGCACATCTGACAGGGCTGAGGTGATAGATTCACCTATGTCTGCCATTACAGCTGACCTTGAAACAATTGAGAAGAAGGCAGGACCTGCTGACCAGAGGGTGTGCTATTACACACTTTTTAAAATGCACTTGGGGATAGAAATTGAGATTAGTAGGCCACTAAGGAGTCGAATCAGTAGTCAACAAATAGATTGGTGTTTTTCATTAATTCAAATTGACCAGCAATTTTTATAGAAGTGTATTTAAAGGGAAAAACATTCTCTTTTTCAACTTTGCTAATGTTAGTAAAGGGGAGAACTTGTCTTGCCTTCAAAATAATTATTCTCCATCCGATCTCTACCTTTCAGTGCTGTATGACTCATAGCTTTTGTTTTGAAGTTTATGATGCTATCCAGTTTCCCTACTGTTACATATTTTTCAAATGAAAAAAAAAATTCTGGTGAAATTTTAAAAAGAAACTCCCGAATATGTGGAACAGACTGACCAAGGAGACTGTGAAAGTAGATAGTGTGGAAAATGTAATGAAAAAATTGGATAGATGTTTGAGAAAGTGGGATATTGAGGGGTATTGGTGTTTACCAGACAAATGGACCAGTGTTTTTTGGTCCTTTACTTTCCTATGTTGCCAATTTTCGCCACTTGTGCTGGGTTATCGTTCTCCGCAAACACTTTCCCAATCTACATTATCTTACCCAAGTGACCACCCTTCATATATGAGGCAAGCCACCGAGTATCCAAAAGGTATTCAATTACAATGCATCATAGCCAAGATTCATTTTTTCCTTGCCTCATGTCCACACATGGATACTCTCTAACAGCACAGTCATCAGGAATGAGAACCCTGGATATTTCTTCTTCCCTCTTTTCCTCTTCCTAACCCTGGTGCACTGAAGCCAATTGTAGTACCACAACTGCAGTAAAAATAGGAGCAATGCAATGTTATAAAACCAAAACATGGCAGAACTTTTATGGGCTTTTAATTTATCTTGCACTCTTGGAGTACCTAATATAAATCTTATATATTTGTACTAATGTACTTTAAATAACTTGTCTGACATTTGTTTCTTCTGCTTTTCACCCATATTGTTCATTAATGTCTTATGATTTTGGGTTTTAAAATTTTAATTTGCAAGTATCATAGTTGACAGACAACTGATACTGGCTGTTGGTTGTGACCTTTTGGGTCAGCCAATAAATGGTATTTATTCTACACTGCTTTCCATTTTTATTTAATTTGATTCTGTTAAAAATTAGAGGGGCAAAGGTGTATGGACTTTTTCGTATCACTTTCTTAGCAACTGAGCAATTTTTTGTGACGCTTGGTTTTAAAAAGTGAAAATGAAGATGTATATATTTATATGGCTGGATTCAAGCATTTGTGCAGTTATACTAGCTATTTGCATCACTACCCACAGAATTTCAGAAACAGCACGCACAGGTACACAAACGAATGCCCTGACAGGAATTGTAGGAGCAAGTTTCTTCAGAACTGTCAATTATATTCATACAAGGTTAATGCAAGCTTGCTAATTTTCTATTAGCAAAACTAAATTTGATTTACTGTGGTATTCTAAAAGGGAGAACAACATTAGTATGAAGGTGGATGCTCACAGCTATATGCAGCTGAAGTATAATAAGCATTACTTTGTAGTAGTACAGGCAGGAGCAAAATCAGTGAGTTTAGCATACCATCCTGGCCACTACTGCATTTTGATTTTTTTTAAAGTAACTGCATGAGACTGATCGCAAAAGTGTAGGTTTGAGAATCCCATGAGCTAGTTGTTGGCTCGACCTTTTGGAGAAACACTTTTTGGTATCATTGTTGTACAGTTTTAGCTCTACTTTGTATAGATTTCTTTTAACAAAAATTCAGGTACTTAGATTCTTCCCTGTTCTCCGTTCCTGTGTGGAAGCCCTTTACTAGCTGCATGTCCTAGAAAGAACAATTGGGCATAATGCTAATGATTCATAGAGCTACTGTGTATGTGTTAAAGTCTTTCTGCAGTAATAGTGGTCAGTTTGAAAGAAAGTCTGCTAAACTGAAACCCATCGTTAGTCTAAGCCTCAGGAAGGAAGAAGGCAAATTGCATAAATTTATGGCCTATTGCTGCTTTGAGATCAATTTTATCTGGTGTTCTGATATATTTTGGAACTGCACTGTTCACAAAATTAGCATCAGTGACAAAACATGCTGTGCACTGAGTTTCTTTCCTAAAACTAATAGAAACTGTGAGCAATTTATTTAGATCTGATCCCACAAGATTTATTTTTGAAAAAGTACTTTGAGATTTTACCATACATCCTTCCCTCCTTTATAACAATATTTTCGGAAGCAGGGGTAATAGCATTGTATGTTGTATATAGAGTATTTTTTAAAAAATGAAATAAAAGTACTGCTACATCAAGATCAGTGTTTTTAGATTGAGTGACCTAACAGGTTAATTTATTGAAATCTTATACTGCTGATGAACAGCAAAATCTCCACAGAATAGCAGACTTAAACTGTTGTTGTGAAATGCTGTTTAATGTGGCTAAGTCATTCAGTTGTAGTGCTTATTCATTCATTGAAATTGATCAATACCAGACTTTTCACTTAATAGTAGATTTAATGATATGCAAAATGCTCTATTTAATCATTTAACTGCTCACCTGCAAGAAACTATTGATGAATTTAGAGCTGACCAATGGAAAATAACACTAAAATAAACATTTTCTATTGAGAGGCTGGCATTTGTCAAAATGTGTATTTGTAAAGCAGAATATTGTAAATTGCTGTTATTCTTGGGGACTTCTGTCCCTTTTATTTTCTGCTAAGAGTTGTAGGAGTACAGCATATGTCTCCTTAAAATGGGTTGGTAGAACAGTTTGGGCTATGGATTTTTTCAGAACTGTCAGTGGTGCTACATAGTTATCCAAAAGACAGCACACATTTAGCACAGTACATTACTATTTAGAAGGCTCCAGTATGTCTCTTCTGGGTCTTCATTCTTGATTATGGTAAGTTTTTCTGTTGTAGTATAAATTTATAACTAATCTGCACATGCTTGAAGATTAAGTTCATACATGATGTAATAATTGATGTACTGAAACCTTTACTATTTGAGCTATTCAAGTACACTTTGTGAATCATTTATGGAAGAGTATTAAACTTAAGTGAGATTGAGTTATTACATTGTTTGTAATTAGATTTGGAAGGTACTTGTTAATATTACTACTTTCAAATATTTGGAGCCTTTTTGAGGTCCTTATTTCAGAAACTCGATTGTTCTTGAGTTCTCAGTTTCTTCAATTTCAAGGTCACAAAAGTTTGCTATGGGTGGCAATGGAAGATTTTTGTAGAATAAATATTTTAAAAAAAAATTAGAATACCAAGAATTAATTCATTTCTTTTGGAAAAGTACTACTTAAACATACAAAGCCTATACCTGAGAGGAAGGGTTGTTTTGAAAATTGGTTTATGTATGAAACGGTTATATGTTTGTACATGTTGCATGAACTGATTTTAAACAATTAAATCTGTATTTTTAGCATGGTAACACAAATTTCACACAACTGGCAATTCACCCAGTTTTTGCAAAAATGGGCTACATGCAGAGTACTAAATGCACATGAAGGCCATCATTCCAAAAAAAGTATATGCTCCTTTTTTCATTGTGCTACCCTTGTTGATTTGTCCTGTACCCATTCTTGCCCTTTTTTAAATCAATATTGAAAAGTTCCTGCGCACTATTGGTGAAGTAGCACTGAAACGAGTATTACCAAGTTACTTGCTATTAATAGTTGATTAATTCAGTTACTGTCCTTTGAAACAGATAAACATAATCCAGAAATTGTGAAACTAGATTATAGACTTGCTGAATCACAACATCTGACTCTCAAATTTATAAGATCATAATTAACTAATTCACTGCTATACCTGCCAATGGCCGTTCTTTCCATTTGCAGTTCCTGGTTTGTAGAAATATGCCAAATTTTGTCTTTTATACAGAGTTCCCTGGGAGACCTCCAGAGCTGATGGAATATATGTACATGTTCTGTAAATGAGAGCTTTTTGAAAGAAAATTTTAAACCTGTCCACAAGAGACAAAGTGGGCACTTAAAGCAAGATTAATTAATTAGCAATATAGTAAAAAAAATACAAGCACATAATTGGATGATTTTTTTTTAAGTGGGGAAGTGTCTAAGAGCAGCTTGTGCTTTATTTTTTAAATCTTTACAAATAGTAATCAAAATTGTTTGGATATATGTACAGAATGTATATAAACAGATGTACCTTGTTTGTGTGTTAAAACTATGTAGTCTATTCTTCGTTCAAAGTCAGTTAATTTGAATTATCTGTTCAAATTTCCATTAGGACTAAATTCTCACTTTGCTGCATCATTTACATTGTCTCTGGTCTTTCTATAGACCAGTTTTTAAAATAAATCCCCTATTAAGCTTTTTCTTTTTATTAAAATGATTTTGGGGTTTAATTGGATTTGTCAGTGTCTTAAATATTTAAAATGTTAGTTCTAACATTCAGAATGTCAAATGTTATATGTATAGGACACCTTCTAGTTGGAACTATGCCCTATAGGAATGAAAATAATTGAAATTAATCTTGCGTAATGCAAGGCTTGTGACTTTGAATATCAGGTTTGTTTAATATGAATAAAACGTTTGCTTTTAATAATTTAATCTAGCAGTAATTCATTCACATGATTAGTTTTCTATTGTATGATGCAAATATGGTGGCTATTGGAAAGTTTGTTTTCAGACTGCCCTAATCGTAGCAAATAATGCATATGACACTTATTGTTTGTTTGCTGTACAGGTCTCAATTTTGCTAGTTTTGGGGGGGGGAGGGGGCATTGAATGCTAATGAATATTAATCATTACATGTTGACCCTGGCCTTTTCCATATGTTTTTGTTTAATCTTGACATCTGTAATTATTAGGGAATAGAGTCTACAGAAGTATTATTGCTATTACTTTCAGCTGTCTTTTTTTTTAGGAAGGAGAGTTTTCTCAATGCTGCTACCCCAACATTAACAAGAAAGAAAATTTAAGGCGTAGAAATGTGATTTTTTTTTTCCCCAGTGGTTTTTGCAAATTATTGCCAGTGTAACTAGAAATAAAGATTGTTGGCAGTGTATCAAGTTAAAAATAGGGATGTCAATTTTAACATACTTCGAATGTATGCAGATAAATATTTTTCTATCTGTTACAAAATCAGTATCTGAACATCAGTTAGTCATAGTTAACTTGCATGTTCAGTAGTTATGGTTTTACTTGAATTATTTTAAATGGTTGAGGTCACACTTCAGCATTTTCAAGCTCCCAAAATTGGTATGTGAAAATATTCAACAGTGGTGGGTTCTATGGAAGAAATTTAAACAATTTAAAATTTTCTCTGAAATGTCTAGTACTGAGAATTGTTTAAGTTTAGCTTTAAATGACAGGGCTTCCACTTTGGTTGTATAGAGCTTTTTTAATGCTTACATGTGGCTTCTGTATGATCAGTTCTTCCAGCATACTAAAAATACACTCTGTAGGTTTATCTGCACTAAATATCATCATAATAGTTTGTATCTAAAAAAAGAAGAAAACAGCTTGCATTCTGCTTTTGTGGCTGAAAGAAACCCACTTCTGAAAATGGTAGCACAAACTATTAATGGTGTGTTTTGCTTTCATAGGCTGGGAAATGAAATAAATGAGAGTTTTATTTGTGATACATATTAGAAACAACCATTACAAACAAGAATTACCCTTTTTTTTAAGATCTTAACAGCCTAGCATAAATTTAGTTGTATTTTTCTAGTCTTGATCACTCGGAAGTTATTTCAAAAAAGTATATTTATACAGTATTGATATTGGGAAAATATTCATGTAAATTTTAAATTCTAATAAAATCCAAATTGTTACCTTTTGGTTCAAAATTATAATCCAATTTAATTTTAAACAACTGGCATTATTTAAGAAGGGTAGTTATTGAGTATGTAGATTTCTATACAGGTTATATTTTTATTGGTGCTCTGAAGCAACCTTAAGAAATTAAAATTTTGCATGCTGTACAAATCAAATTTAAAATAATTTCTTTCCTGTTGAGTGGTTTGTTTAGACCTCCCTTTCCAGTGAATCAGGTGCATAGATGGGTTAAATATATCATGTATTTCTAATTCTATTGGGATTGGCAACTTTATAATGGGGAAATTTTTATTTAATATCCTGTACACGCCATACTGCAGGATTAAGTCCAAGTTGCCAAAGAAGAAAATGGATGTAGTTCCTTTAACATTTTTTGAATCCGTTATATTTTGACGCGAGCATGTTGCCCCATGACTCTCACCTTTCCTGGTGTATAAAGCCCATAACCCATCCCAATCAATACATCCATTCTATTATCAGCAGTAGTTCCTATGCAAAAAAAAATTCTTATCCAGAAATGCATTTGTTGCGATTTTTCAGGCTGCAAGTACTATTTCAATATATATTTTCTTCATTTATAATATTTGGAAAACAAAATCATTAAGAGTTTATAACTTTTTTTAAAGAAATTTTCATTAAGGCCCATCTGTAAAGGATAACTAAATTTCATTGGAGTATTTGAAATTTTACTTACCATTCACCAGCTTTGTTATTTATTCAGGTGCAATATGAATGGTTTCAAAATTTTAGACACATATATTTATTTTTTTACTCATCCCCTCAAAAAATTGTACTTTTTATACTTTGATACTCTTCAACTTGTGTATGAAGCATGAAAATTAAATATAATATTCGTCTCCTCTTTCTTCTCCCCCCCCCCCCCCCCCCCACAAACCATTCTCTTTGTGAATTTGTAATAAGAAACATACGCCTTTTGGCATACTGCCATATAAGAATCTCCTTAGAACTTTGGTTTTGCGATGACTTGTGCTACAAGGTAATGTTTATTTCTACAGTCTTGACATCATTTGTAGGAAGGCAGTGTGCACTGTAGAAAGAATCAGGTGTGGGTGAAAATAGTATGAAGTACAGGATATCTGTCAGTAGGCAGCTGGCATGGCCTGGTCAGATAGGCTTGGCAGTCGATCTGTTTGTGCTTTATTAAAGCAAGATGTTCCAGAAAGAAAGGTGAAAATGGCTACGCTACTTTTTTAAATACGTTAGTTTGAGTATAAATAAGGATTCATCGTTGAGTCCGTTTTTATGTCTGAGTTTTCCTGCATTTTATTTCATGCAGTATTACAACTGATTAAACTATTTTTATTCAAATGAGAAACTTGGGTTTCTTTTTCCCTGTGGCCAAAGTTTATTTTTCCATGCTCATTTTTCATTTACCTTATGGCAGTATGTTTGTATAAATTCAAAAGGACTACTTGAAATATAGTAATCAACCTATAAAAGGCAGACGAACATTAATATTATGGGCACTTGATAGACCAGAGGTTTTTCAGTTCATTTTTGATATATATATGCTTTTCTGAATTAAAATTGGAAAGAAAGTTGCTAATTAAGACAGTCAGTACTTTTTGAGAACTACATTTAAGTATAAAATCTTGAGTGATCAGATTTGAAAATGAGCAACATTCTGTATCTTCTGAAGTACTATAGTAATTTCCTATTGCTAGACATTTAGTTTACCTGGTTTTTTTTTTGTGTGTGAATTGTAATATTCGTTCTATTGCATAGTACTAAATGCCCCAACATAAGGTCTTATTACCGAGCCTTGCTGCATAGTTGCTTCAGTTTTCATCTTTACAATTTTAATATCTGATCCGGTGTGTTATAGAACAATATATTTTTAACAGTAATATTAAACCTGGTTTACGGAACTTGGGCTGTTGTAGAAAGATATTTCGGTCATGGTTGCATTGACTTCAATGTCATCTCATTTGTTCTGAAGCTTTTCTTGACATTTTAAAAATACATGTTTGTGCTATAAATGATCTGAATCCTGATCAAAACCCATAGGATGCATAGTATTTAAACTCCATTTATTGTATTGTACAAATGTAACGATGCTCAGCATTGTGAGGGGCTGATACAAATTGCAGTCATAAACTTCTATGGTCACAAAATTGTATTGACTGAGTGTACAAGTGTATGCAAGTGGTGAAGTATTAGTAATGAAAAAAGTCATTAACAGCAATGACCTCATTATGCACTGAAGTCTTTCATGAAGAAATACAATTCTGAGTTGATATAAAATTATGTTAACAGTAGCATTAGATCAGGATGAAACCGAAACGTGCAGGTTCTGAATTCAGCTACTCACTTACCAGTGACTAAGCACAAGTAAATTTGCTACTGAGGTTTAGTTTTATTTACTGATGTTAGAACTAAAACTGTGATTTGAGCAGTTGCATGTCAAGCTGCATGTTAATTAATACTTAGAAAAATGTATTTAATTTATACCTTTGAGATTCTTCTTCCCATTGTAACATGGAAAGCTAATAAATATGTAATAATATAATTAAGAATCATAGAAAATTGTAGTCACTGTGCAGAATTTTTCATGATACAAGAAAAGGGTCTACAAGAATATCCTTCTCCTTCTACACCCAAAACAAGTGTTTTGCCACTGGCACACATCACTGAAATGAAATGGTGCAGATTAACCCTTTTGAGTACTGAATGTCATTTGGAACTTGCATGTTTTGTTAACTGTTTGAGAAGGAGATTGTGAAATCCCATCATTGAATCACACATACTGAAGTGAGCTGTGATCTTTTGTATGATTGAAGGAACACCTGGAACATGCTGTCAATGGTGAGGTACTTTGTTTATTTTATGGGCATGTGGCTCCTGGCAGAACATTAAGTGCCTTTTTAAATTCTATTATACTGCATGTGGGTGCAGAAATTTAGTGTGTTGCGCAGGTGTGAATTTTTTTTCATGTATTTTTCCACGCATGAGATATTGATCTTGTGGCCATTAAAATTGTTAACCACATCCTTGAAACAGATGCTTAACTGGAATTTCTAGGAGCATAACAGGAGTGACTGGTAGGGAGTTTATATCAAAGGTGGAGGTGGGAAATTACGGTAAGTTCTCCTCGTAATCTAGACTAAACTAGATTTTAAAGGGGGTGTAAATGCTATTGAATTGTCACGCAATCCCAAATGTTAGAAATTGAGATACTTGAACATTTATCTCAGTTGCTAACATTTTATTTAGAGCAACCAAATACAAGGAGATTAATGAGGAGTGCTGCCCACAAGTCCCATTCTTGATGTCATCAGTACTGCCAGCTTGCACATTTGTGTTGCAAGACTTAGAATATTGCTTCATTTTTATTGGGTACTCGTGATAACAATACAACCTCCAACATCTTGAGATTTTGAAACTTCCTCAATTTTTCCCTTACTGTCGACCTAATTGCTTTTGTAACCCTTGTGTATTTCTCCACTGAAAAGACCAATTGTAATGTTTGCTGAACTTGGACAGAACAAAGGTAGGAACAATATATTCAGGTGCCAGTGTCTCAACTAAAAGCTTATTTCTTCCCCATCTCCCCTCCAAAGTAAAAAAATATTGCTCATTCCTTAAAGAAAAGCTCCTGAAGACATACATATATTATATTCAAAATTATTTTCCACAGTAAAAGCTTATCCATTGTTAATGGGGGAAGAGATGCTTCAAAGTAATTTAAAAAATAAAAATAAACCTTGCCAGCTATCAAATTCTTTGTCAAAGGTTTCTCTTTAAGAATTTATTTTACACTTTATTGCAACAGTAGCTGGTTTTGCTCCCATGAAAAGGGTTTAAAATGCCCTATCTGGTATTGAGGATTTTTTTAATGACTTTTTTTGGCATAGTTTAGTATTTTGTCATTGACATCTTTAGTCCTCTTGCTCTCTGTTTTATTTCTTCTCACTGGCTCCTTTGCCGTCTCAGAAATTTTCCTTTCTTCCTTCCTCAGAGCACAGTGCTCCAAAACACTAGCAAAATTAGGGAAACAATAAAAGATTGGCATTGGATAAAAACTGTCTAGCTATAATACAAGGAGTTGTATTCGGAAGAAAAACCTGAAGGAAAGGGATGTATTTTTGTCGCTTGGTAACCCATGCATCTAACTTTTTTTTAAACAAACTCCTGATTTTCAAATGACTCTCATGTGATTTGTGCATTACACAAGTTGGTCTTACTGTGTTTTTGAGGCCGAACTTCAAAATGTCACATTTGGAGAGCTCAAAAGAAAATGTGTGCTGCTCAACTACTGTTAAAGAACAGTTTTATAGCAAATAAAATGCAGTAATAAGGGACAGTGTGTATATAATTCCCTTTATAACATTTAACATTACTGTGTGTATCGGTGGAATATGCTTCCCCTTAAAGTTAGTATGCTGCTCAAATGTGACTGTTACTTAAAATTCTGTTACAACAAGTCTGGTTAGATGCTCACATTTTCAGCTGAAGAACGACTTGGATTTATCGTGCTCATGTGCCATGTTCAGTAGCTCAGGTTGAAGTGCTCAATCAGGTGAGTTTGTCTCAAGGTTGTTGTTACTCCAGTTTATCTGCCTGGTTGGATAGTCTGGCAGTTCTCAGCTGAGCTGCTAGATTGAACCCTGTGTAAGAACAAGCTATCAGCTTTCACTTGAATCTCACATCTTGCCTGCCAGTTCTATGAGGAGGAGTGACTGTGGCTGTAAGAAAATCTGTGACCAATTCAGATTCTGATTTCCTGGGTTGCTCAGTAGTTAACTAGGAAAGGCAAAGCTGAATAGAAAACATTTAGAACACACAACTTTCTTGCCTCTGTGAACTTGTATAATTTTATTGACTTTTATAACCAACATTACCTGGATTGTCTACTGCCCAGGATTTCTTTTAAACTCACCAATATGTGAAAAATCCAAAAGTTTTTATTTGCTTTTGTTTTTAAATAGAATATTTCTGACTGACCTGACTTCAGATCTAGAAGCAGTAGTATAAATGGCCCATAAAAATTGCATTCACCCTTTGTGAAAAAAGCTTTATTTTTAATAAGTAAAGGAGTGTGTGACTTTTACTATGACAGAATTGTCAGCGACCACTCTTATTGTGCAGTTCACACAAGCTGAATATGAAGTGAATATTAATCAACTTTTGTGTTAATTTGCTGACAGTTGTATAAGTTAACAGAAGGGGATCACAAGGAAGTTGCTTCATTCTTTCAAGAGATTTTCATTCAGCTTTATGTAAAGCCATGTTTCCCATGCTTCCTCCTATTGCCACTCGTCACATTGGCACAAATTAAGTCAATGACAATTGTACATATTAGCCATCAGTAAGCGAGAAATATCACCAACCTGTAATAGCAATTCTGACTTGCATAAGAACATAAATAGGAGCAGGAGTAGATCATTCGCCCCCTCGAGCCTGCCCCGAGACTGCACTGTCTGATTCCTTCACACATGCTACAATTTCAGTTTGTGTAAATTCTGTCAAGAATGACTAGATCTAAAGGAAAAATGCAGCAATAATCAAATTCAGGATAGCTAAGCTGAGCATCTCCTTTGGTCAAGCCCAAAAGGCATTTATCTGCTTCTTGCTCTGGATACATAATCAACTTTTCAATTAATTCTTGACACTTTACCATCATAAACATGAGGTTGGTATCTGATCCTATGAAGAATGTCCACTCTGTTCTAATTGTAAAATAGGAACAACTTCAAAGGAGAAAATAAGTCAGCAAATGGAGTAGGCCTCTTGCATTTGCACTCTTACCTGATCCAAAATAAATGTAATTTCTTTTCCACTTAAACTATAATGTGCCTTCCATCATGTGAAGCAGGTGGTAAACATGTCATGTAGAACTTCATGGAACCTCAGGATTGTGAAGGAAAAATTTAGGAACATCATCAGGAGATACTTATTTGAATAGAGAGTGATCAGTTGGGAACAGGTTGCCAGAAAGAGTGGTTGAGACAGAACACTGATTCGTTTCAAGAAACAATTAGGTGCTGTATTGGGAAGATAGTATTTTGGAAGGATGAGATCATATGGGCTGAACCTATCTTGTGAAGAAAGTATTCTCAAGATTTTACTCCAGACAAAATTAACGTATTCAACTCAACTATGTCCTGTGTAATTTTTTGGGTAGTAAGCCTGTCGCCAGAGGATGGTACATGGATACAATTCTGCTAGTTTGTAATTTCACAGCAAGATTAGAAGATATTTGGTTAAATGTGTGACACTGCAGGATGTTTACAGTACTACTACAAACATAGTAATCTACCAAAATTTGAGCAAGGAGATCCAGTTTTTTTTTTAATTTAAGGGTGGGGCAAATATTTTCTTGTAATTTTTCCACATTTTAAATGGTTACATATTTTACACACTAGCTTTTTTACCAACTTGCTGATTCTGAAAAGTTTAGTACTTCAGATGCCCATAATGCCTTCCTGTTCTGAAATCAATCGAACGATTATTGCATATATAACACTTAAAACTCTGAATCAGCAAAAGATTTCAAAGCTGCTTCTGCATGTATAACACCTGAAAACACTTGTGATTTAATATTCCTCGTTGGGTAATGTTGATGAATTTGTGAATAACAATTAAGTAGTAATAGGGAATGTTAGATTTGGGTAATCAATGGATAACCGAATTCAAGAATGTTCACATCAAAAGCAAACATTTATTGTGTAGGTCCAGCACAGATTTCAACTGTGATAGTTCTTTTATAGAAGAGGGAAGAAAGACATTTCTTAGTAAAACTTGAGCATTTGTACTGCAATAATTCAAATATAAAGGCAATGCAGAATGCATGGTTGGAAAATAGTGGCAAAGAATCCAACTTCTCAAAAAATAGGATATTAAAAATTGAGCGGGAAGAATTTTTGTTTCAATTTATAGAAGGAAAATTCAAGTCTGATTTCTTATAATCACAAAAACTACAATTAGCACAATTTCTGGGGTGTACTGAACAGTAAGAAAGAGCAAATTTGCATTTATTTATAGCAATTTATGTTCCTGGGATGTTCCCCAAGCGATTTGCAATCAATGGATTACTTTTTGAATTGTAGCCACTGTTATGTAGGCAAACATGGCAGCCAATTTACACACAGCAAGGTTCCACAAATAGCAGATGAATGAATGACCATTTAATCTGTTTCTGTTGGTGGTAGTTTAGGGGAGGAATGGTGGTAAGGACACTGGGAGAACTCCCAGCATTTCTTCAAATAGCGCCATGGAATTTTTTTCTATCCACCTGAACCGGCATTCTGTTTAATGCCGAAACCGAAAGTACCAACAAACCAAAATAAATTAGTGCTGCGTTTTTACTGGATAGCAAATGCTGTTAACACTAAAACCTTGGTCATAGTGACAGACTGGTTCGTTAAAACTATGTTTGTAGAATTGCATGGTGCTTTGTCTCTGGTAATTATCATTTATCTGAATACAGTGGACAATTTCAGATGGGTCACCATGGCCATGAAAATTTTGAATACATTAAAGCTTGGATGTTCTCGATTGGTATTTAGATATGGAAATCATGGAATCATAGAAATTTTACAGCACAGAAGGAAGCCATTCAGCCCATTAGCCTGTACTGGCTCTCTGAAAAAGCTATCTATCTATTTGTCCCATTCCCATACCCTTTTAACTTTTTCTTTTTCAAATATTTATCCAATTCCATTTTAAAAGCCATTATGGATTCTGCTTCCATCACTACCTGGTAAGGCATTGCATTTCCTAACAACCCTCTGTACTTTAAAAAAAAAAAATCCCCTAATCTCTCCCTTCATTCTTTGTGATAAATTCATGCCCTCTAGTTACCAACTCACTGACTGCAGAAATAGTTTTTCTCTATTTACATTATCAGCACCCCTCATAATTTCAAACACCTCCAATCAGATCTTCCTATGAACCACCTTTATTCTAAAGAAAAGATTTACATAGAGTCTTGCATGGAATATACAGCACCGAAACAGGCCATTTGGCCCAACTAGTCTGTGCTGGTGTTTATACTCCACACGAGTTTCCTCCCATTTCATCTGCCTCATCTCAGCCTTTCAGCATATCTTTCTATTCCATTTTCTCTCACGTACTCGTTTAGTTTCCTTTTGAAAGCATCTAAGCTATTTGCCTCAACCACTTCCTGTGGTAGCAAGTTCCACATTCTAGCAATTCTGAGTAAAGAAATTTCTCCTTATTTCCCCATTGGATTTATTAGTAACTATCTTGTATTTATGGCCCCTAGTTTTGGATTCTCCCACAAGTGGAAACATTCTCTCCACATCTGCCCTGTCCAACCTATTCATAATTTTTATATCAGGTCACCTCTAACTCTTCCCTTTTCTAAAGAAAAAGCCCCAACTGTTCATTCTTCCCCGATAGCTGTAATCTATCAGTTCTGGTACCATCCTTATTAAAAAAAAAAAAAAGTTTTACACTTTTTCCAGTGCTATGCACAGTACTCCCAAGTGCAGCTTGACCAGGGTTCTATACAAGTTTAACATAACTTCACTATTTTTAAATTCTATTTTAGCTAAGATCAATTGCTGCAATTCTTACTTTTAAAGCTCTTATTTTTTTAACAGCTTAATCAACTTGTCCTCCCAGTTTTAAAAAAAATTGCATCTGGACCCCTACAGTCTGGTTTTTTTTTTTGCTCCGAGGAACAGCACCTCCTCTTTCGATTAGGCACTTTACAGCCTTCTGAACTCAACATCGAGTTCAACAATTTCAGACCATAACCTCTGCCCCTATTTTTCCACATAGCAGCTGTTGATGATTCTGCCATTCCCATTTACACCTCTTCTAGACTCGTCTTTTGTTTCTTTACTTGTCCCATTACCGTCTACTTTTGCCTTGCACCATCATCCCTTTTGTCATTTAATCACTCCTGCCTTCCACCCTATCACAGACCTTCCCTTTTGTTCTTTCCTCCGCACTTATAGTTATATCTCTAACTTTTTCCAGTTCTGACAAAAGGTTATCTACCTGAAACGTTAACTCTGTTTATCTCTCTACATATGCTGCCTGACCTGAGTATTTCCAGCATTTTCTGTTTTTTATTATATATAATTTTACATCTCTTTATATTAAATGTCATCTGCCATCTAGCTGGCCACTACTAACCTAACCTGTCTGTCTTCCTGAAGTCACTTGATCGTCTTCACAGTTACCACTCACCCTATTTTACGTTGTCTACAAATTTAATTTTTGCCTTCCTATACCCGAGTTGAGATCAAAATAAAATATATAATTACTGACCCAGGGAAAACCCATGTTTACATCTTTCCAATCGAAAAACATCTATTGATCATAACTGTTGTTTGCCCTTTCATCAAATTCCCATCCATGCAGCCACATTCTCTTTAACACAAGCCTCCTATATGACATCTTATCAAGTACCATTTCAAAATCCATATACACAGCATCCATTGCATTAACTTTCATACACTTCTTTGAGAAATAATGGAGTGTATTAAATTTGACAGATCTGATGTCACATTTCAGGGATTTTTGACCATTTTTCAACACAGGATTTTGAAAAGGTTATGTTTAAATATTGGGCTTTTAAAACAAAAGTGTATTCATACATGCTTAAAAAATTTACAAAGTACATAGATAAAGGTGGTTAATATGCTAATGGTTAATAAGAAAATTGCAGACTTGTTAACTGAGTAATTTAGATCTGTTTTCACAGTGGAGAAATAGGCCAAAATACCAGTGGTATAAAGGAACCTAAAAAATAAGTCGAGGGGAACTTAATGGAGTTAATATAAGTAAAAAATGGGTAATGGAGAAAGTAATGGGGCTTAAGATAAATGAATCGCCAGGACCTGATGGTTTCCATCCCAGGGTATTAAAATAAATAGGCAGAGGAATTTTCCAAAGCTCGCTAGGTTCAGGAATTGTGCTTTTGGATTGGAAAATTGAAAAGGCCACTCCATTATTTAAGAAATGAGGGAGAGAGAAACCAGGTAACTACAGACCTGACAGTTTACCATCACTTGTGGGGAAGTTACTAGAATCTATCATCAGAGACCGAGTGAGCACTTGAACAAATATGAGCTGATCAAAGAGAGTCAGCATGGATTTGTGACGGGTAGGTAATGTTTGACTATAGTTGAATTTTTTTTTTTGAGGAGGTCAGGAGGATGGTGGATAGAAGAATGTCTGTGGATGTTGTCTATATGGATTTCCAGAAGGCACTTGATAAGGTTCTGCACAAGAAATTATTAGCAAAAATGAGAGCACATGGAACGTGACATGGGTCGATAATTGGTTGGGAGGTAGAAGACAGTAGGGATAAATGGTTCATTCTCTGATTGGAGGGATGTGAGAAGTAGTGTTCCCCAGGCATCAGTACCGAGGCATCAGCTTTTAACCATATATATTTCTGACTTGGATGACGGACTAGAGAGTTATTTATCCAAGTTTGAAGACCACACTAAGTTAGGAGGCAAAGTAAGTTGCGTGGATGGGAGCAGGAAGCTGCAAAGGGACATAGACCAACTGAATGGACAAAACATTGGCAGATGGAGTTCAATGTGGGGAAGTGTGAGGTTATCAATTTAGATCTGAGAAAGACAAATTGGAATATTTTCTTGATGGTAAAAGACTAGGAGCTGTGGAGGAGCAAAGGGATTTAGATGACCATGTACACATATCACTGAAAGCTTCTGCACATGTACAGAAAAGTAATCAAAAGGGCTAATGAAATTTTGCCCTTTATCTCAAGGGAATTGTAATTCAAAAGTGCGGAAGTTATGCTTCAGTTGTATAGAGCCTTGGTCAGACCTCGTCTGGAATATTGCATTCAGTTTTGGTTACCGGACCTCGGGGAAGATGTATTCGCCTTGGAAGGGGTACAGCATGGAATCAGCAGAATGGTACCAGGGCTAAATTATGTGGACAGGCTGCATGAAGTCTCATCTCTAAGTCAGAAGGTCAAGGGTTCCAAGTCCCACTCCAGAGACTTGCGCACATAATCTAGGCTGACACTTCAGCGCAGCACTGAGGGATTGCTGCACTGTAGGAGGTGCCGTCTTTTGGATGAGATGTTAAAACGAGGCCCTGTCAATTGGACGTAAAAGATCCCGTGACACTATTGCTGATGTCCTGGCCAATATTTATCCTACAACCAAAAAAAATTTTAGTCATTATTACATTACAACAGTTCAAACGTACTTCATTGGCAGTAAAGCACTTTGGGACATGCTGAGGTTGTGCAAGACGCTATATAAAATGCTATTTTGTTCTTAAAGTTGGTTTGTAGTCCCTTGCATTTAGAAGGTTGAGGGGAGATCTAATGGAGGTAATTAAAATGATTAAGGGATTTGACTGAGTAGATACAAAGAAACTATTTCCTCTGGTGGAGAATCAGAACAAGGGGGCATAATCTTAAAACTAGAGCTAGGCCATTTAGGAGCAAAATCGGGAAGCATTTTTTTCATAAAGGGTAGTGGAAATCTGGAACTCGCTCTCCAAAAGGCTGTGGATGCTGGGTCAATTGAAATTTTCAAAACTTGAGATCGCTAGATTTTTTGTTAGCCAAGGGTATCGAGGGATATGGAGCAACGGTGAGTAAGTGGAATAAGAACAGAAAATGCTGGAAATACTCAGCAGGTCAGGCAGCATCTGTGGAGAGAGAAACAGAGTTAATGTTTCAGGTCGGTGACCCTTCGTTAACTCTGTTTCTCTCTCCACAGATGTTGCCTGACCTGAGTATTTCCAGCATTTTCTGTTTTTATTTCAGATTTCCAGCATCCGCAGTATTTTGCTTGTGTGAGTAAGTGGAGTTTAGGTACAGATCAGCCATGATCTAATTGATTGGCGGGGCAGGGTCAATGGGCTGAGTGACCTACTCCTGTTTCTAAGTATGTATCTGGCCTTGTTTTACTGTATGTTTACTTGGTCGGCCTTTCTAAGAGATAAACGAAGGATACAAATATATCCATTTCAGATCTCTCAGGAATACTGTTGTTATACCTTTGGGTTACATTAACGTAGTTAGATATTGGGCAGTGCTGGCATACTTCTAAATACAAAATGCTCGGGCTGCTTGTGGGAGTGAGTAACACCGCTGTATCTAAGAGAATATCCAAGGGAAGATCCTAAACTTTACTAGCCCTAGATTTGTCATGTTCCTTGTCTTTGAAGTTTCATTTCAATTTTAATTTCTCTACACATCCAAGAAACTACAGCTTTTACTGCATCACATTTTAATCTGTAGCCATCTCCAGTTGGAACATCATTTCTGAATCACAAATCACATTGTTTTGTAAAATTGCGAGATTTATCAAAGTTGTGCAAGCCACTTAAGACTGCAGGAAGTAAGTGGTTGTGCTTCTGTAATCTGAGAAAGATAACTTAACAGAAGGATAGATTACTCATTTGGAAGTAATTTTTCTCCCTTTAGGGTACAAATTTTAGTATTGCAGCAAAGCAGTTTCCACGTCACTGTGATGCCAAAGATGGTGTATAAATGGAGACCAACAGTAGCTAAGGTGTCTGCCTTGGCTCAGTGTAATAGTCTTGCCTCTGAGTCAGAAAGTCGGGGTTCAAGCCCCTCTCCGGAAACTTGAGCACATAATCATCTAGGCTGGCACTTCAGCGCAGTACTGAGGGAGTGCTGCATTGTCAGAGGTGCTCCCTTTGAGATGAGACATTAAAGCGGGGCCCTGTCTTCCCCCTTAGGTGGACATAAAAGATCCCATGGCACTACTTCGAAGAAGAGATGGGGAGTTTTCCCGGTATCCCGGCCAACATTTATCCCTCAAACAACACACACAAAACAGCTTTCACATTTATCTCATTGCTGTTTGTGGGGCCTTGATGTGTGCAAATTGGTTGGCGCATTTCCTGCATAACAACACTTCAAAAGTACTTCATTGGCTGCAAAGTGCTTTGGGATGTCCTAAGGTCATGAAAGGTGCCACATAAATGCATAGTCTTTCTTTAACTAAGTACTTCTACTTCCAGCACCTGATGGTTTGACACCCAAAATATAGATTGCAATATAAATAAAATCTTCTGTGCCTCTGTTTCAGGATGGGACAGGAAGCAAGTGACTGACTACTAATCATTATTTAATGAGGCTCCCCTCACCTGTAGTTAAAAGCAGGTTTTATTCATGAAAAGAATGTTTTTGCCCAAGTAAATTTCAAGCAGCTTACTCAAATTACTGAAAACATAGCTTGAAATATCAGAATCTATCCTTTGGAAAAAGCATTCAGAATCATGATGTCATCACATAAATATTATGGCATTGCAATGTCTGGTGGCTTCGGACAGCTAAATTGAACTAACTTGGATCGTGTTTTGGAGGTGCCAGTATAAATCAGCTCTCCAAACCCAAAGTAAATTCTCAGTTTCTTTACTAGAGTGCAAATGAATCCTTAGTCTTCAATTGAGTGATGTTTCCATGTTACAAAGAACAGTAAACTTTTATAATTTAGTTGTTGTTACAAAATAATTAAAATTGCAAAAAAACTCTTGTAACTCAATTTGCAGCGCTCCTGATTTTCTGGCCATTGATTTTAATAGCTGGGAAATGAGTGCTACAAATCAGACAGGCTGACCTCTGTACCCAATTCTACAATATGTACTAAGCAATGCTCAATTTGGGGGCTTATAAATGTTTCTCTCATTCACTCTTGTTTTGTGCCTTTAAACTACAAATTAAAGGAAAACTGAGAACTGGCAATTTAGATGGCATGGCCCTATTGTCATTAAGTTCACTCCAATGATGGCATGACAGGAAACTATGGGTACATCTCATAACTGGATTGGAGGCATGAGAAAGACAAGATAATTAGCCCATTTCAATTGGGTTTATAAACAGGACTTGCTCAGAAAATTTCCACCTAATTCTGATCTGTTTCCTGGTCAGTATAACTATATTCACCATTAATTTGCTTCACTCTTGCAACAGAGCGATCTAGAGGAACTACTTGCATTTATATAGCACCATTCAGTACCTCAGGACATCCCAAAACATTTCACAACCAATGAAGTACTTCTGAAGTGTAATCACTGTTGTAATCACTGCAGCCAATTTAATGTACAGCAAGGTCACACCCACAGCAATGAGATAAATGGCCAGATAATCTCTTTTTTTTTTAGTGAAGGTGGTGTGTTGGCCAGGACACCAGGAGAACTCTCCTGCCTTTCATCAAGGAGTGCCATGGGATCTTTTACATCCACCTGAGAAAGAAAACAGGGCCTTGGTTAAAGTCTCATCCAGAAGACAGCATCTTCAACAGTGCACCACTCCCTCAGTACTGCACTGAAGCATTAACCTAAATCGTGTGTTCAAGTCCCGAATGGGACTTAAACCCACGACTGTCTGCCTCTGAGGCAAAAGTACGATCACTGAGCCAAGGCACTAGATGAAGTAATTCCTTAACTTGCATTTAGCTTAGTTTCTTTATTTTGTCATGTGCTCAAGTTCCTTCTGCATAATAGACTTGTTCACAACCATTCCATTAGCCCCAGCTAGCATAGGTTTGTGGGGTTCAGACCCCAATGTAATTTTTGTTTCAGCTTGCCTCCAATTCCTCACCTTTCCCAAATGCCTCAGTGAAATAGAAACTTGCATTGTGCAAAATCTGTGGAAAACCTCTGGTACAACTTACAACACCTTGTGCCACCAGTTGACTATTGGGTTTTAATATAATACGTGATCTCAAATGGGATAGTTCATTCATTATGAAATTGGATAGTCTTGAGAATTATTGCGCAATTTTCAAAAGCCAATATGAAGTCAATGGAAATGAAAAACATGCGGGTTGTATAACGGCAGCGGATCTGCTACTGCCTGCTTTGAGCCCCACCAAAGTTGAATTTCAACCCCTACATCTCCGCTATCTGCAGTTAACACAGCAGGGAGTGAAAGCTCCCTTCTGGCCTGGGAAGTTTCTTGTGGAGTTTCTAATTGTTCCGCCTACCCCTAAATTAAATCCTTTTTTTATGGGTGAGGGAGGAGAGTCGAGATACGGGTTCATCCAGTTTTGGGATAGGGGTACAGGTTGAGCGTCCTGAATCCGGCAACCTCGGGACCGAGGCCGAGCCGGTTTTCGTGTTTTTCCAGACTTCGGAACGTGTTTCTGATGTCCTGAAATATCGCAACCTGGGCTCGGGTGTTTCCGGACTTCGAACATCAGAAACACGTTCCGAGTCCGGAAATGCCTGGGCCGCTCCGTGTAGCGCTGACGCGTTTCTCCGCTCCTCCCCTTCTGTTAAAGGGGAGGGACGCTGCGAGCTCTGCAGAGCATCTGATGGCCCACACTAGGCCACTAGGGTGGCGTGGTGCCGTGGCCGCAGCCTGGCGGAAACACTTAGTGGATCTGTGCAGATTAAGGAGGATAAAACACAACACTAAAGTTTTATTGCATCACTCACATTTTTCATAAGATTTTTCAAAAAAAGACAACAAAAGTTCATGACTTTTTGAAGTACAGGTTGAGCGTCCAAAATCCGGAGTTACGGATTCCGGAACATTTTACGGATTCCGGACGACCCTGCCACCAATCGTTCCGGGTTCCGGACGCTCAACCTGTATTGTCAAATGACTCTAAAATTTCTAAACTTATGAGTGTTGCCTCAGTGGACTTGTAATGTTGCTTCTTGAGTGCAACATTTCTTGATGCAAAAGACACATCCAACAGTGTCTAATTTCCATAATTTTAACATCAGTTATTTGATATATCACTTTTTAGGTTGTCACAGTTCAGCAAAAGCCAATCCATTTGTACCATGTTGCAACAAGATTGCTGTGGCATTTTGCTTTACTCTCTCCATTTCTATTCACTATTAAGATTTTTAAATATAAACTGCTCAAGTAAGGTTGCTTTTTAATATGGAAGAAAACTTTGTAATATATTAAGTTGGTGAAAAATCTGCTCTTGCTCATTTGAACCACTCTTGCAATCTTGTAATGTATCAGTATACTCAAGTATCAGTTATTCTGTATATCCTAATATTTTGATTGTGTAGCAGTATACCTTGTGATCCGGTGAAGAAATCACAATATCCTTAGTCTTCAATGTAACTGTTACTTCAATTATCAGCATGGTTTCAGTTTAAAGCATCTATATGTATGAGTAACTATATATATAATTTGCTTAATCCTTGTTTCAGATGAAATTCCATGACCACTCAAGCTTTGTATTTTAAGATGCCTTTATTACTCTACCCCAACCATCCATAGTTTGATGTAGACTCACAAGATATACACAAATGACAATATAAGCATATCATGCCTTTGCATAGAATAGCTAAACATGATTGTCCAAAGAATCATCACTTAAATATCTCAAAACACTTCACACAAAATGAAGTACTTTGTAGTTCAATTACTTCTTTTGACAATCTTGTAGACATTTTGTAAACAGCAATATCCACGGATGCCAGTAAGATGAATGAGCAGGTTTTTTTGCTGGTGGGTTAAGAGGAATGCTTTTTGAGTCAAACCATGGTATTGTTAATATCCACTGGAAAAGAGATTGCTCTTGCACTATATTTGAAGGACAGTGCATACAACAATCAACATTTTCTCGCTACTGCAAAGTATCTGTCTAAATTATTTGCTCAAGCCCTTTGTGGGCTTTAACTCAACCTTCTGACTAGAGTGGTTCTCTTGCAGGTTGATGCCTCAAAACACATGCTACAACTTCCTGTTTTTAAATAATGCACATATGTAGTAAATGAAACTGAAGTTTGGGGCCTATATTAAACCATTGCCCTTTGGTAAGTAGGGCCCCTGATAAAATCCTTAATTTTCAGTATGTGATCTGTAACTCTCAATCATTAGTTTGGTCTTACAGGTCTCATTTTTGCTCTGTTTGTATAATGCTGAAATGGTTTGCCAACTGTATTGTCATAGTCTCAGCATTTCAGAATTCTATGAAGAGTACAACACACTATAATAATTGAGTGATATCTGATCTAATAACACAAATGGCACAGCAAATATTTATGAATGGAGCTTATATAGTTTAATTAAACTTGTATACCGATTCCAGTGGATATTGTGCCCAGAGTGCTTTCACTTCCTGTTGTAACATGCCTCACGTCCCACTTTAGTCTGAAGTGATATCAATGGTTTGCAATTCACATGCTTAATTCTTCATTCCGTGCACCTCCACCCACGACAGGTTAAGCTGCTTTTGCATTCTAGTGGGAAGGGATATTGTAGAAGATGATGCAATTCCACTGCCTCCCCCCCAAATATTTTTAACCTAAGTGAAGTTGGAAATTCATTGCCATGACCCTGTGTGCTTGCATATGTTATTAGACAAATATCCAACCTTTCAGAGCTGGGGGCCAGATGATCATGTCAAAACCATATGATTATGCATAAATGCGAGCCCCGATCGCTGAAAATTCGAACAATCCCATTCACAAAAAATGCAGAACCCCATAGATTTTTTTAAAAAAAAGCAACATTGCTCGCTCATATGCAAAAAAAGTGGCACCACCTGTGCACAAAAATGAAGACTTCTGCCCCATACACACCTAAACAACAAAAAACTCTTCTGAACATATGTCTAAAGGTGTTTAGAGAGAGCCTGAACTGTAACACCTGAATATGGAGGTTCCTTGCTAACCTCAAGTAGTGAAGGAAGATGCACTACTGCCCAAAAGTGCTTTAGAGGGTTTATACTTGAATAGTGAGATGGGCGATAATGGGTAGGAAAGAGTAATGGCTCCAAAATTACTGTAACGAATGACATACTCCTTTAGTTAGACTTGCCCTTGCGTGTTTAATCTCCATGATATTTTGCGCTGGAAATGCGAGATGGAAATGGCGCAGTACCCTCTACAGGGTATCTGGGCTCAGTGAACAGGGCAAGCAACTTTATCTCTCCTTAACTAATCGGATTGAGGGATTGTGAAATGAACAGCGCGAGGTCTGAACAAGGAAATGTAAATTAGAATAGTGAATTCAATGTTAAATCGGGTACAGAAAGAGAAATAAAGAGGGAAAGAAAGATTGGATTGAGAGGAAAAAAGAGACAAAGAAAAAGTAAAACAAAATTGAATTTTTAATCTCCAACAACAATTAAAACCTGAAGGATAGTTAATTTTCAGTACCAGAGAGGTTGACTGGCAGTAATTAACACTTATCAATTCGTTAAAAGGGTACTTAGACTTGAAATGACAAGACTTAACTTTCTGTGGTGAGTTTACTTCGTATCTACAGTACAAGTACAGAAACTTCACACTACTCAATCCTTTTGAATGGGAGCCAGACAGCGAGATGTTGTTTTTGTAAAGGTAACGGCAGAGCAGTGCATCTCATGTCAAAACCAGCGATTTTTGTGTTTAATGGCACATCTACCCTCATCTGAATTTGCAGTGGCATTTGCACTTAAATAAGTGTTATTAGCCTCATCATTAGTTTGACAGCAATTTTGGGGCCAATATTTTAAGTGTAAAGTGTTAAGCATTTCATCATTATAGTTTCCTTTTTCTTATACTCCTCTCTTTCTCGCCCCCACCCACCATCACCAAAAATCACATCAACTAATCTCTTTGTGCTAAAGGAATTTGTTCAATAAAATCCTTCTCCTTAAGCTGTGAGCTTGCCTTAGTTGGTACACTGAGTGAGTGGGTTCAAGCCCCATTGCAGGAAATGTGAAGGATTTTGATGGAGTACATAGGGAAACTTCTTCCTCTGTTTGGGGAGTTCGTGACGAGCTATCATCAATTTAAAATTGCCACTGAGTGAGGAGAGCGGTTAGAAGAAATTTCTTTGTGGTGTGTTGGGAGTATGGAATACTTTGCTGCAGGTAGTAGTTCAGGCACAGACAATTGTACCTTTAAGAAAAACAATAGGCCAAATGGCCACCTCCTGTGCTGTAAACCTCCCATGTTGACACTTCATTGCAGTACACAGGACATGCTACATTCTTGGAGATACAGTTCTTTGGATGAGACATCCCAGGCCCCCTCTGCCCGTTCCAATGATTCAGGTATATCTTTGAAGATTACAGCATTATTTGAAGAAAAGCAAGAAGTTCCTCTAGTACAGATAGAGTCACTGAACACCTTGAAAATTTTCAGCTGATCAGAGAAAGCCAGCATAGATTTGTAAAGGATGGGTCATGCCTGATGAACCTGATTGAATTTTTTGAAGGGGTCACTAAAGTAGTGGACAGCAGAATATCTATGGGTGTTATTTATATGGACTTCCAGAATAGAGAGGGGTGCTATCATCATGGTCAACTCAAGCAATCAGAATAACCACTCCAAGCAAGCCCAACCAATAACGAACAGCTCCAATAGGCCACGTTATGGCAATGGACAAGCAGCATGCAACCACATTGTGGCTGGAGAGCGGGGTATTGTTCATCTCATTATGCAAGTCAACATTCTCAGCAGTTGCTCTGAAGTCGCTCTGCAACTGCTGAACAAAAACCTAGAAGCTGCTCTGAGATGTGTTGTCTGATAAATTCATGCCAGAATTCCAAACTTTGGAGAAAGACTGAATGGTGGTAGATGTTTGTTCAGTAAATATATACATGAAGTGCATTTACATGTATTGTGTGCAAGGCAATTCCTACTAAAATTAGTGCAATGGCTAAAACGGTACCACCGTAACTATGCCTGTTGCTAGTCAGCAACTTCTATGGACAACACTGCCCTAAAGGATATTGATGAACCAGTTGTGTTTTTACGACAATCTGACCGCTTCATGGTCACTTACTGATGCAGTCCCCACCGCTTATAGCTGGCACGTTAATGTGAACAAGATTTGCCCACTGTACGCAGTGGCCGGTGTAATAAACAAATGATCATGTAAAGTAGTGGAGGCATAAAAGAACTCCGGATAATTCTGTTCACATACAGAGGGTGTTTCGGAAGCCTGCACTGACAATCGATGAATCTGTCAACTTTTCTGAGATCTTTGATTTGATAGAGCTGTTCAAAATCATGATCGGTTTTGATAGTGTAAATATGGAGAAAATGTTTCCAGTGGCCGAAGGGTAGCCAGAGGACACAGATTCAAGGTGATTGGCGAAAGAACCAGAGGCAACATTAGCAAACAATTTTTTTATGCAGCAAAGTGTTGTGATCTAGAATGCACTGCCTGAAAGGGTGGTGGAAGCAGATTGAAGAGTAACTTTCAAAAGGAAATTGCGTTAACACTTGAAGGGAAAAAATTACAGGGCTATGGGGAAAAGAGCAGGGGAGTGGGACTAATTGCATAGCTCTACCAAAGAGCTGGCACAGGTACAATGGATCAAATGGCCTCCTCTCTGCTGTATCATTCTATGATAAAGCCCTGGAGCTGTCGGGTGTCTGTAGGAGGGTGAGTTAAACAGGTTGGGTGTGCTCTCTATCATCTTAAAACGGAGCTGCAATGTGTTAACTCACTTCCTTAAGTTTTTTATAAGCTGGATCATACTTAACACCAATGAGAAGAAACCTCTTTCAAAGGTTTAAAACGGCGCCGGAATGTGTCCAGCTCTGCAGCCAGCAAGACGGGTTTGCAAAAGTGGCAGGAGTTCTAGAGGGCACGGGGGGGGGGGGGGGGGGTTGGACCTAATGACAAGTAATCGGGAACTGCCCAAAATAGCTTAATACGGTTTAAGCTTTGTAATTGGCGCCTATGGTAATGGAAAATGGTTAGCACCATTTGCCCAATATAGGCGGCTGTCTGGGATAAACTGGGACGCTGTTAAGTGGTGAGGACTGTATCTGCCTTTATTTCCAAATTCTTTAAACTAATTCAAATTCTCAAACTGCCATGGTGGGACTTAAAAACAAAAAGAGAAGAAAGAACTTGTATTTATATAGCGCCTTTCACGACCAAAGCATATTGCAGCCAATGAAGTACTTTTCAACTGTAGTCACTTGTAATGTAGGAAATCTGGCTGCCAATTTGCACTTGGCAAAGTCCCACAAACAGCAATGTGATAATGACCAGGTAATCTGTTTTAGTAATGTCGGTTGAGAGATAAATATTGGCCAGGAACAGGGGAGAACGCCTCTGCTCTTCTTCAAAATAGTGCCATGGGATCTTTTACGTCCACCTGAGAGGATTAACACCTCATTCAAAAAATGGCACCTCTGACAATGCAGTGTACTCCCTTAGTACTGCACTGATGTATCAGCCTGGATTATGTGCTCAAGTCTCTGGAGTGGGACTTGAACCCTTCTGACTCAGAGGTGAGAGTGCTGCCACTGAGTCAAGGCTGACACAGGAGTATGCCATTCAGCCCCTCAAGCCTGTTCCACCTGAAAAGCTGAGGCCCCGATTATAATGCCGAGCAAAAACTACTTGTCGCATCCCACCAATCACCGATTGAACCATTTATATCCCTACTCTGTCTTCTACCTCCCAACCAATTAATGACCCATGTCACAAAGTTATCTCTAATTCCATGGGCTCTCATTTTTGCCAGTAATCTCTTGTGGAACCTTATAAAATTCCTTCTCGAAGTCCATATAGACAACATGCATAGACATTCCCCTATCCACCATGCTAGTGATCTCAAAAAAATTCAACTGTAGTCAAACGTGACCTACCCTTCACAAATCCATGCTGACTCTCTTTGATCAGCTGATACTTAGAATCATAGAAATTTACGGCACAGAAAGAGGCCATTCAACCCATCATGTTTGTGCCGGCCAAAAAAGAGCTATCCAGCCTAATCCCACTTTTCAGCTCTTGGTCCGTAGCCTTGTTGGTTATGGCACTTAAAGTGCATATCTGAGTACTTTTTAAATGTGATGAGAGTTTCTGCCTCTACCACCCTTTCAGGCAGTGAGTTCCAGATCCCCACCACCCTCTGGATGAAAAAAGTTCTCCTCAACTCCCCTCTAATCCTTCTACCAGTTACTTTAAATCTATGCCCCCTGGTTATTGACCTCTCTGCTAAGGGAAATAGGTCCTTCCTATCCACTCTATCTAGGCCCCTCATAATTTTATATCAATCAAGTCTCCCCTTAGCCTCCTCTGCTCCAAAGAAAACAACCCCAGCCTATCCAATCTTTCCTCATAGCTAAAATTCTCCAGTCCAGGCAATATCCTCATAAATCTCCTTTGTACCCCCTCTAGTGCAATCACATCTTTCTTGTAATGTGGTGACCAGAACTGTACACAGTACTCTAGCCGTGTGCTAACTAGTGTTTTGTACAGTTCAAGCATAACCTCCCTGCTCTTATATTCTATGCCTCTGTTAATAAACGAAAGTATCCCATATGCCTTCTTAACCACCTTATCTACCTGTCTGCTACCTTCAGGGATCTGTCGACATGCACTCCAAGGTCCCTTTGTTCCTCTACACTTCGCAGTATCCTACCATTTATTGTGTATTTCCCTTGCCTTGTTAGCCCTCCCTAAATGCATTACCTCACTCTTCTCCGAATTGAATTCCATTTGTCACTTTTCTGCCCACCTGACCAGTCCATTGATATCTTCCTGCAGTCTGCAACTTTCTTCCTCACTATCAACCACACAGCCAATTTTTGTATCATCTGCAAACTTCTTAATCATGCCCCCCTGCATTGAAGTCTGAATCACTGTAAACCACAAAAAGCAAGGGACCTAGTGCTGAGCCCTGCGGACCTCACTGGAAACCGCTTTCTGATCACAAAAACATCCGTCAACCATTACCCTTTGCTTCCTGCCACTGAGCCAATTTTGGATTTAACTTGCCACTTTCCCTTGGATCCCATGGGCTTTTACTTTTCTGACCAGTCTGCCATGTGGGACATTGTAGACTACATCAAACGCACAACCCTCCTTGTTACCTCCTCAAAAAACTCAATCAAGTTAGTCAGACACAACCTTCCCTTAATCAATCCATGCTGATTGCCCTTGATTAATCCGTGCCTTTCTAAATGACGATTAATACTGTACTTCAGAATTTTTTCCAACAATTTGCCCACCACCAAGGTTAGGCTGACTGGCCTATAATTACTCGATCTATCCCTTTTCTCCCTTTTTAAACAACGGTACAATGTTAGCAGTCCTCCGGCACCACACCTATAGCTGTTGAAAAATGTCCAAGTACTCAGTCACTGTCTCTGATGATCAATTCCAATAACTTCCCCACAATAGATGTTAAACCGACAGGTCTGTAGATGGTTTCTCTCTCCCCCTCCCTTCTTAAATAATGGAGTGACATTTGGAATTTTCCAATCCAAAGGCATAATTCCTGAACCTAGAAAGTTTTGGAAAATTATGACTAGTACATCTGAAATTTCCTCGCCTATTTATTTTAATACCCTGGGGTGGAACCATCAGGTGCTAGAGATTTGTCTATCTTAAGTCCTATTACTTCATTTTTCAAATTTGTATTAAATCCACTAAATTCCTCCCTTTGTCCTGAACCCTGGCACCAGGGAAGCAACATGTCATTCAGGACTATTGATCACATCTACAAAAGAAACTATCTACCCCTGCTCCCCTCCCAACTATAGGATCACCACTCGCCTATTCTTACTACCTGTATTGTTTCCTCTGGGTAACCACTCGCTTTCCAATGCCTTGTAATCACTCGCGGTTACCCTCCTGTCTCGCACTTTTTCGGTACCTAAACAAATCAGATAAATCCAGCTCCACAGATGATCCCCTTTCTACCCTCACCTGTCACTTCCTACTCTGTCTGTCGATGGTCACCCAGTCCCCTTTACTAGATTCGCTACATCTAGCACCCTGTGGGGTGACCACCTTCTGGGACATCTGCTCCAGAAAATGTTTTCCCTCCCAAATATTGTGGAGTGTGTCCAGTTTACTCTCAAGCTGCACAACTTTCTGCTTGGGGAAGTGCAAACTTTGTACACTTCGTACATATGTATTCATCCTACATGGTATGAGAGTCCAGGCAGGTCCACAGCATGCATGCCACACACACATCACTTCGGACTTTGATCCTGTTGTACCTATTTATATGTTTAACCCAACAGATATTTAACCCAGATTTTTTAAAAGTTACTGGCTATTTAATTCTTTCTATTTGCGCACTCTAATTTATAATTTTTGCTTAATATGGTTTGAAATTCTTTGTCCTACCCCAGGAAGCCATTATATCACTTTTTTTAAACTGTAAATTAAAGTCCAGGTAAATAATTTCTTGGGGGGGAAAAAATACTTGGTTCTTTCTTGACACTGCCGCCCCTTGCTTTTTTTTTGAGTGAAAAAGCAATCCAATAATGGATTGTTGGGACTTGTAGTATAAAGGAGGCTGACTCACCTGCTAACACTAAGTGGTGGTGACACAGTATGCAAAAACCCTGTCTACAATTCGCTGTATCCTATTCAGTAAATCCGAGCATTAGGGAAAACTCCCAGCCTACATCAACTCAGAAATGCAATTTGAACTCGTATTCTCTGGATTATTGGTCTCGGCCTCTGGATTACCAGTCCAGCAACCTAACCACTACATTACTGTACCCAAGTCCAGTATCCTGAGTGTGAATGGTTTATCCATTGTGATTATCTAGAATGCTGGTCATCTAATATTCTATGCATATATTCAATTTATCGATGGATTCTGGAAAGGTAACGCTGGCATTGTTTTTATTCAAGAAAACCATTTTATGAGTATCTAGTGTGCTAGAAGGATAGCATAAGTCATTACTTACTGTGCTGCTAAAGGAAGGTGGGAGTTTTCAGAATTCGGTTAATTATGAATTCTGGGATTTTGTCAAACATGAAGCTTACATGACACATTTCAATGTCAATCACAGCAATACCAAAGATGGTAAAGATGATGAACCCTATTAAATTTACCTCTTCAGTAGCAAGGACTTTGTTTCTCAAATAGAATTTTGTTTCATCATATGTGTAATTAACCTATATGAACTTTAATCACTGTCATTTTGTTCAATATTTGTATTTGTTGAATTCTTTTGTGCTTCATATTTCAGGCTAAATCAATTAATATTTTCACATTCATTAATTTAGCCTGGTATATGGTATCAATTATTTTCAGAGTGTGCAGTGTAGCACAAGACTATGTTTAATCCAGTAAGTAGGTTGTTCCAAGTATGGTCATTGTTGATCTTCGGGGTCATGCAACTCTGCAAGGGAGATTATTGAAAAGGTGTGTGTAGCCTTATTTGTAACAGCTGAATAGCTTACTAGTTCTGACTGAAAGTTTGGTAATCTGAGACAAGATGAGCCCCTGTATGGTATCATTGTCAACCAGAACTGTGGTATATAAGATACATCATCTAAGATTGCCTGGTATGGTGTCACTACTGCCGCTCGGACACTAAGTTACAAAATGATATTCCAATGTCCTGAGGTAGTTGCTGGATTTTTTTTTTAAATTATCACTTTTTTTTAACTTTCACTTCCTCTCACTCCTTTTTTTTTTTCTTAACTTTTTCCTTACTCCAGTCCTAACTCTTGCACTGTATCAGTCTCCTTATCTCCATCCTGCTCTTGTTTGGCACTATAAGTTAACCAACTGCAATGACGTCTTTTTTTTAATGCTGCTAATCACAATGACCTTGATCAACAAGAAGCATCTTGAAGCAACTTTATCTCTTCTCGTAGCTTCGGTAAACCCACTATTAAGAGCTGCTAAATTAAATGTTATTGAAGTGTAAACTGATGGCTTCCTGCCTTTCCTCCTGGTCCTTTGCCAAAGCAACATCTCATAAACTCTGAATCCTTCTTTCCACCCTCATATACTGATGATGGTTATTAGCTCTCCTACAGCTGAAACTGTCCTTTTACCCTCACTGTTCTCTCCCAGTTCTAATCTTGATATTAGTAAAGAACCTCCATGCATTACTTCATTTTGTTCAGCCATTAGCAAGTTTTAACCCTGCAGTGTGTTGCTGGGGCTTTCTTTTCCTGATGACATTCTTCTCATCATATTCAAGTTGTCTCCAGACTTGCACCTCTCCTCTCTTCATTCCTTTTCCATGGAAATGTTCTTGTGTTCACCCTATGCCAAAGAAAGAAGATCCCTCTTGTCCTTTTAGTTACTGCCAATTGCCTTTCTATCCTTACTTCCTAAAAGTTGCCTCGAGAGTTCTGGCCTAAACCATGATTGCTGGTATGGGCTTCAGTATTGTTTATTGTTGCAAGTTTCAGGTTTGACTTGGATATTCTCTCGGGTACTCGCATTAACGTTCTGAGTGACTTGCGTCATGAGTGTTCCCACATTATACAATTATACAATAGTGTAACCTGAAGGTGTGTCAATAGGACCCCTTTTTGGTCTGACCTGGCTGGCATAACCTTTGCACATGCCCTCACGTATGCTTCTCTGGTATTTCCAAAGGTGGACTGAAGCACTTGAGACGAGACCAGAAACATTAGGCTGCTTTATTTCGCAGACAGCTATTGAACAGACCGAATAGTCAAAGCCAATTCGACTTTTATCTTGATCTCGCTACTGTCCTCAAAATGGTGGGGTGGTGGGGGAGAGAAATAATATGTCCTGTTCCTTTTGTGGGCTCACTTGCTTGTTTTTGGTGTTTTCTTTCTTTCTGACCACCACATACTGCAAAAACTGACCTCCAACTTGGGACCCTGGGCCTACACCTTGTAGTCTCTTGTTTAATAGCTGGCTGCCCACGTCCTTTTGTCTGTATTCCGAGTCGGGGAGGGCTGTGACACTGACTTCCTCCCTAGTTGGTGATTCAAAAGTGAACCTGTCTATAAAACCAGCTATCTCTCTCTACCCCCTTAGGGTAGGGTGAATGGGGGCCATCCTGGCTAATGGGATCAGATTTGCCCTCGTTGTAACAGTGTGAGACAGACTGTGTGCTGTGACATTCCACAAAGTGGCCTTATCTGGCTTTAATACATATCTTCAATGCTTGTGATATTGTTGTAAACCTGTGCGAATTCCTTTTGTTTTAAAACAATACACTTAAACAATACACAATCCCAAAATCCGCTCCATGAAGAAAAGGAAAGAGCAAAAATCCTGACATTTATGTTGCACATTCCTAAAGCTGTATTCTTCAATACTTTGGTGAATCATCTATCATTGCCTTTGATAACATCTACCTTGAATGTCACCTTGTTTTAATTGGTAACATTTCTGCCTTTGATTTAGAAAGTTTTGCGTTTATGTCCCACTCCAAGACTTGAGCACATAATCTAGGCTGATACTTCAGTGCACACTGACAGATTTGCCATTTTTTTAGATGAAACATTAAAACCTAGGTCCCTTCCACTGGTACAGATGGATTTAAAAAAATCCTATTGCACTATTTGAGGAAGAGCAGGGAGTTCTATGTTGGCTTACACTGACTGCACTTGTCATTCAGTGGTTGTGACGCACTTCCTGTGCGTATACAGCATTTTAAGGTTTTTTTTGACATTTCCAAAGCCTTTGACAAGATTTTCTTGTGTGCTGAATGCTTTCCCCCTCAACTCTTATACTCTCTAAATACCTAAGTCTATCCAAGACTTCTTATACTCTTTAAATCCCAAGTCTATCCAAGATTTGAATATTACTGCATATTTGGGGAGGCATTTCTAGCACCATTTTTGCATGAAAAATGCTTGTTGATTGATAAGTAATCCTCTTTCATCATTGTACTCCACAATCAGTCTCAATCTCACTTATTCACTCTTGTCTCCCTGTATACATGTTGGGCAGTCTTTACCCTACACATCCTTTCCCAGGACTTAAGAACTGAGGCACTATTTACTTCCTTCAATCTTTTAAACCCCATTCTTAGCTTCACATAATCACTACTTTCTGACTTCACCTCATTTTCTCTTACTTTCTTAACCTTGTTGTTGTCCTGTATGGTACATAGGAACAGGAGTAGGCCAGTCAGCCCCTTTGCCATTCAGTGAGATCACAGCATGTTTGTAAGGGAGAAACGCGCAACAGCTAAGAGTCTAGATTTAGGTAAGGCTGACTTCAACGAGATGAGACAGAGACTGTCCACAGTAAACTGGGCAAATCTGTTAATGGGTAAAATGACACAAGATCAGTGGGAGATGTTCAAAAAATAATTTAATGTGATACAGAGCCAGTTTATACCCCTGAGGGCAAGAGCTCTACTTGTCAAAAAAAATCAATGAACTACTAAAGAGGTAAGGGATAGCATAAAACTAAAGGAAAAAGCATACAAAAATGCAAAAAATAGCACAGATCCTGGTGAATGGGAAAGATACAAAGAACAGCAAAGAGTCAGAAAATAAAGCTACAAAAAGGGAGTATGAAAAGAAACTTGCAAGGATATCAAAATCAACACACAGAATTTTTACAATTATATTAGGAAAAAGAGGGTAGTCAGGAGCAATGTTGGCCCCTTAAAAACTGATGTCGGTAATATTGTCAATGATAAGGAAACGGTGGACATGTTGAATAATTACTTTGCATTAGTATTTACAGTAGAGGAAGAGGATAGCTTGCCGGAAATCTTAAGGGAACTAATATTGAATCAGGGACAGGGACTCAATAAAAGTAACACAAGTAAAATAACAGTAATTAAGAAAATAATGGCACTAAAGAGTGACAAATCCCCAGGATCCAGATAGTTTCCATCCCAGGGTTTTAAAGGAAGTAGGTAAGAACATTGCAGATGCCCTAACTATAATCTTCCAAAGTTCTCTTGATTCAGGAACCGTTCCTTTAGATTGGAAAATTGTGCATGTCACTCCATTATTTAAGAATGGTGAGAGGGAAACCAGGGAATTCTAGACCAGTTAGCCTAACATCTGTTGTCGGGGAAATTACTGGACCCTATAATTAAGGATAGGGTGACTGAACACCTCAAATTTTCAGTTGATCAGAGAGAGCCAGCATGGATTTGTGGTAGGTAGGTCATGCCTGACGAGCCTGATTGAATTTTTTGAGGAGGTGACTAAAGTAGTGGACAGGGGAATGTCTATGGATGTTATTTATATGGACTTCCAGAAGGCATTTGATAAAGTCCCACATAAGAGATTGTTAACTGAGATAGAAGCCCATGGAATTGAAGGCAAATTATTGACCTGGTTAGGAAATTGGCTGAATGGCAGGAGACAGAGAGTAGGGATAATGGGTAGGTACTCTAATTGGCAGGATGTGACTAGTGGTGCCCCGCAGGGATCAATATTTGGGATCAACTATTCACAGTATTTATCAATGACTTAGATGATGGCATAGAAAGCCATATATCCAAATTTGACGATTACACAAAGATAGGCGGCATTGTAGGCAGTGTAGATGCAGTGGTGAATCTGCGCTGCACTCCTGCCAAAGCCAATACATCCTTTCTAAGGTGTGATGCCCAGAACTGTACACCGTACTCCAGATGTGGTCTAACTAGGGCTTTGTATAGCTGTAGCAAAACTTCCTCCTTTATATTCAAGCCCTCTAGTTATAAACACTAACATTCCAGTACCTTTTTTGATTATTTTATGTGTCTGATTACTACATTTTAGTGATCTGTGTACGTGGACCCCTAAATCTCTTTGGACCTCCACTGTTGCTAGCTTTTTCCCATTTAAATGATGCTGATCTATCCTTTTTTGGTCCAAAATGGATGACCTCACACTTGCATGTGTTGAAATCCATCTGCCATAGTTTTGCCCGCTTACTTAATCTATCAATGTCTCTTTGTAATTTTATGCTCCAGTCTACACTGCTCACTATACCATCAATCTTAGTGTCATCTTGAATATATGGCTCTCTATTATGTAGCCAAGTCATTCATTAATATAGTGAACAGTTGAGGCCCCAGCACAGATCCTTGTGGGATACCACTAGTCACTTCCTTCCAATTCGAGTACCTACCCATTATCCCTAGTCTTTGTCTTCTACCACCTAACAAATCTCCTAATCAGGTCAATAATTTGCCTTCAATTCCATGAGCTTTAATTTTAGCTAACTATTAGTAGAACCTTATTGAATGCCTTCGAGAAGTCCATATAAACTAGATCAATATACATTCCCTTGTCTACTTTAGTTACTTCCTCAAAAAATTCATTAGGTTTGTTAGACATGCCCTACCCTTTACAAATCCATGTTGGCTCTCTCTAAGTGCTCAGTCACTCTGTCCTCAAATATAGATTACAGTAACAGATGTTAGACTAACAGGTCTTTACTTTGGTTTCTCAATTAAAGTATGACTTTGTTTTCTCAATTAAAAGAAATAGAAGATTGCACTGGAGGGAAATGGGGAGAGCAGTTCTAATTCTGACATTTACAACTATTTATCCGGTTTGTTACGTGCATATGATGCGATGAGGATCAACAAAATTCAAATTTTACTGAAATACTTTTTTGCAAAATGTTTTTCTTGTTCAAATGGTGAGCACTTGATAGGTGAGAGGTAGTGTGCTGATTTCTGTGGATCTTGACCTGAAGAAATTATCTTGCAAATGTAATCTATTTTGTTGCTGCATATTGGTTATGCCTCTGAAGGCACCTACATTTTATGTAGGTTACTTAGAACCTCTTGTGGCAGAAATTGAGTACTGTAGCAGTACAGTATTCAATGACCTGACCATTTTTTTTCTCTGATTTAAATGCTTCTGTGCTGGATCCAAGACCAGTATATTTATAAACCAGCTCCTACAGTTATAAAAAGGTAATGTTTGTAAAATGAAAACCTTCTCAAAAAATGATTGCACAAATATGATGTTGACTGTAACTTCAGTCTATCTACATTTAGCCCATTATTTGTCATTCCAGTGTTCCACATTTTAATGTGTGATTTAATTTTTTTTTACAAAACTTAGTCCAAATTAAATAAAATATTTTGTATTGAACAGTACTTTTTCTATCTCTTCCTTCCTCATTCCCCTACCCTAACTGAATTTTTAGGTCAATCACAAGTATATCCTCCTCTGATTAGAAGGGTAGGTTGCTCTGGACTGTGGATATCTGTGACTGTCAAGAGCCATAATTTGAGTTGGTGAGTAGGATGAGAGTGTCTCCTTTTTATCTTTTTTTTTAAACTGTTTTTAGTTGTTAGACACAATTTATTAATACTGTGAACTGCGTGTCCTGCTTCACAATGTTTTTAGCCATAAACATTTACCGGAGAACAACACAATACAGTTGGTTCATGAATAAATGTTTAACTATGTTAATAATTATGCCCGGAAAAGGATTTCTATGAACTGCAGATAAATCTAGCTGTCTCAATATATAATAAGAGAAGATTAATTTTTTAAGATTAGTTTACGCAGCAATGTTTAGTTTCTGAGGCGTTTAAAAATTGGGAACCAGTTGCTGTTCTTCTTGTATACTATATAATAGAAACAAACAAGGTTTGGTTTGAAATACTATGCTTGGATCAGGTTTGTGTTTATCTAGCATCAACTGTATTGCACTCTTGTAAGTCTTTTGAAAGTTAAGAGATGAAAACTGTACTCCCCAGTCTGGAGAACTGCTATAATACTTTGTTTTTTTTGTCCACAGCCTCTGGAGAAAAGGGTATTTTTCTCTACATCTTAATTGCTAGTCTTGTTGCAGAAATACTGGCGAGTGAGCAAGATTTTATCTTGGTGCTGCTATTATTTCACATAGTATTTAACTATAATTTTTTCTCTTCCTCTTTTTTTTCTCTTCCCTGCCATTAGTGTTAGCACAGGATTTCTATATCACAATAAAGGAGACATTGATAATTAGGTTCTTATAAATTTAAGTACGCAAAATAGTCCTGGATTTGTGATAATGCTGCACTGCAAGTCTTATCCCCTACCTAAACGTAACTGATTCCAAATGGCATTTGGAACCTTGCTTCAAACTCTGTTTACACTTTTCTTGTACATAACCAAGAAGGACAGGGTTAAGGTATCAAAACTGTCCATTGGATTTATGGCAAGAGAAGCCAGAGGCTGGAATTGGGGCAAAATCTACTCAACACACTAACTGTATACCTACTGATTAAATTTAAGGTAGAACATTGACTATCTGCCATATTAGAGGGGGGATTGTCTTTACTCTTTCCTTCCTCCTGTCCCCACCTAGTTGGATAATTGAGTTCTCCAGTTATATTGAAGATTGCTGCTCCACCTTCCCCAACCACCCCCCCCCCCCCCCCACCACCCTGCTACATCACTCCTCCACAGCAGGAATCTCCTCTTGTTCCTTTGGCCAAATACAGCTGCCACTGAAGCAGTTGATCTGTAAGCTGAGCTCTTCATGCATCCACCCTACTCGCCAGCCATTGGAACTACCATACAACTACAACAGGAAGCCAAACATGCCTTCAACTTTAATATCAATACATACCTTGCCAATTAAAGTGTGCTCCTGTGCTGATGGTGTGCACTTTTAAACCAGCAGACTGTGTATTGATTTTAAAGTCGTAAGCTCTAGTGAGATGAATATTACTAGAGTGGCCTGGGTGTTGCTGAAGCTGCTATATTTTGCCGCTAGTGCTCATCTCTGGACTGGAGAGCCTGTAGTTATTTTTGCAGGTGTTCAGGTCTATGGTGGCTGGAGTCGCAGGGGTGCAGCGTTACCTATGATAAAACAGATCAGCTAATGATCATGACAGCAGAGCTAATAAATGTGAGTGTTGCTCTCCTCCTTGCAAATAATCCATGGTTACACTTTAATTAGCACTCCAGTCAATAAGGCACTAATTTAACTGCCTGTTCAAAATTCTAATTACTTCTGTTAATGTTCTCCAAATCCAATAGTTACTTGTAGCACTGCAAATAGTGCCTATAAAATATCAGCTTCATTCTAAACTCTGAACTGACTGATTTTCCTTACTTTGGTCTGCAGGGAAAGCCTATTTGGGGTGTATAAACATGGGTCCAGAGTGGACACACCATAGTTGGAAGCAGCCACCGCCACAAAAGGACCATTGCTGTGAGCTGAACCAGGGGACCAAAAAGAAGCCATAGGGCTTAAAATGTGACTGCATGTATACCAGAATTTTTTTTAAAGTAGTTACAGCATCAACAGAACCACCGATGGAGCAGGAATGCTCCCCCCCCCCCCCAGGCCACACATGAAGTTCTTGGGCCTCCCCAGCCTCAACTTTGCCTCTCCCTCTGCATGCTGGCATTAGCTGCCAAAGCCCTTCCCCAGCACTAAGGTTATGCCGAGGACCATTCCTTTGGGAGCCTCCGTGGGAGGCCTAAGACCCAGGCCTCCCACTGAGATCCCTGTGGGTGTTTCTGTCTCACCTGCACCCCTGCCCATCCCAAATGCATCCCTCAGTAAAATTCAAGGTCTAGAATATGCTGCAGCATAGGTTTTTAATGTATGGCTAGAGTAGCCATTTCAGTTCAATATTGCTTTTGTAAGCTCAGCCACTTTTATTTATTTTTGGCAAATTGAGAGGTGTCAAACCTGAATCATGGAACACCCTTCCACTGTTTAGCACCCATCATCATCATTGAGCACTCTTGGATTGGATATGTTGCCGGTTATATGCACTCACTTCGCCAACAGCAGGGCTTAACCCAAGTCTCGAGAACCATCCCATACTGTACTCTAGTGAATTTGCCATTTCTCAAACCAACATTCTTTTTTGGTCTATTTGGGTGGGATTACCAATTTAGTACTAATTAGTGAGCAGTTCTGTGCTTTGGTTTTCTGTGTCCACTAAAATCTGGGTTGAGGCTTTCTAAACTCATATCAAATATCACGCTTCAAGGCAGCGAAGGAAAGACTTTTATTTGTCAGTCTGGATTGAATTTGAGTCTATGGTCTCTTCAGGTAAAAGAACAATATTGTACCACCCTTTCTTCCACAGATTTGCCTTTAAAAATACTTTTACAGTGGAAAATTGATTTATTTGGTAAAATTATTTTTTCTCTATAAATACTATTTTATTCATGCAAATGAAAAGAAATCTGAAATAAAAACAAAATCCTGGAAATAGTGAGTTAATGAGCATCCGAAAAAGAGACTGATTATTGTTCCACTGGCAGTTAACCTATCTTTCTAATTCAGGCGCTAACTAACCTGTGTATTTCCAGCATTTTGTTTTATTCATCATGTAGTTTAAGTTGATACAATACAAAGCTGGTTTTGCATACTCCTAGGAGTTGCAATACATCTTTGTGGGGTATTGGGCTGAACAGTATTTCAAGGAACTAACAGAAAATTAAGACCAGTTTGTGATGCTTACTGCGTTCTTCCTGTCCATCTGCATTGTAATTCTTAGCTAGGTCTCCATTCTCATAAGATTATAATAAAGTAGTTTAACTATAGAAATGTATTTATATGATCTGATTCATACATTCATTGTGTTGGGGCAGTTAATTGGTTATATTGCACCATTTATTTCAGTAGATACTTAGTTAAATTACACTTGCAACAAAGTTTTGTTTAATAAAGAAGAGTTACGTTGGATTTATTCTTGTCCAAAGCTTATATGGGAATTCTGTGGTGATCTAGCAGCACATAATGGTTTGTGAGTTGTACGGAGATGCAGGCCATATTGTGCTGCCACATGAACACAGGAACATAATCTGTAAATTTCATTACAATGTCTTCTCATTTTCATAATATTAAATTGCCATCTGGTGCTTCGTAATGCTAAGCATTGAAAGCAAACCCAACTTTCTGATGTCAGCAGTGCCTTAGCAGCACGTAAATATTGGAGTTAAGCTCTTGTGAATGTCCCCAATATTAATTGTGCTGCTGGAGCAAGGCTGACTGCTTCTGCTGCTGACAGAAGTCTCACAGGAGCCCTCCGTATTCATATGCAATAGGTAAGGTAATGGTTACTTCACTGACTGTGATGAGTCTCGATATTGCTGTGTCATCTGCCACTAAGCTGAAAAGTTTTTAGTACTTTTCTGTAAGTGAGTTATTTATGTGATTTGAGATACTAGTCACAAATCTAAGTAATCTGATGTAATCTTAATGCACCTTAATATTACTAATTCTATATTCATATTTTTACAAACATAATGAAAGCTACTACATGTCCATCACATACACAAGACCTCATTTTGTTGCTGGTATTCTTCAAAAAAGAAAAGAGAAAAAAAGCCAGTCATTGATCTGGAACTTCAAGTTTACAAGCAGTTACAAGTGACCTCAGCAGTTTATAAGCAGCTACAATTGCCCAGGTTTGCCTGCTTATAACAGTGTTCCTAAAGGCACAACCAGAATTAGCAGTTGGTGGTATACAATTTTTTTCTATCTACATTACATGTATGTTGAGCTCCACTAGCTGTCATAGCATGTTAAACATGCTTTTATTTCTGGGAAATGGGGTATGTTGAAAGGACTCCACTGTATTAAAATCCCATCTGTCTGATTATTTTTGGTTAAAAAGGATCTGAAAAGCAAGAGGTGGTGAAAATATAATTTAGATTTTTTTGTATTTTACTCCAGCAATTAGAAGATGAATAGCTGCCTTTCCTTTTTACTTTTAATTTTGTCCAATTTAAAAGGGAACATTTTCTGGCTCAACCACTGCCTCTGGCAAAGCATCCTATTCTCCAACAACCCGTGTGTAAAAAGATTTCTCCTAACCTATCACCTCACTCTGATGATTTTAAGTTCATCACCCCTTGTCACTGACTGCCTAACCATATTCACTCTATCAAAACTTCATCATTTTAAAAATCGCTATTAAATCTCCTCTTAGTCTTCGCTGCTACTGTTGAAACAGTTCCGTTATCTCAAGTTTCTGTTCATAACTATAGTTTCTCATCCCTGGCCTCATCCTAGTGAAGCTACACTGATCACTGTGGCTTTAATGTCCTTGATATAATGGAACACCCAAAAGCTCATACAGTATTCAAACTCTGCCTTAAATAATGTTTTGTATAAATAAATCATTACTTCTTTACTCTTGTACTATGCTATATGTCCCTATTTATAAAACCCAAAATTCGATTGGCCTCTTTTCATAACTTTTTATTTGCCTGCACTCTCCCTTCCAGAGAGTTGTGTATTCCAACCCCTAGGTCTTCTGCTGTTCATCCACACCGTTCATTGTCTTCCCATTAAGTGTATACTCCCATTCCTTGTGTTTTCTCCCCCCCCCCCCCCCCCACCCCAAAATGTATTGCTGCATACTTAATCCACATGAAGTTGCCCCAGCCACTTGTCTGTCTTCCTGTAGTCCTGCATTCTTCCTCACTGTTTGCCAAACCACCACCTTTACCTCCACCACCACCACCACCCTGGTTCCATAACATCACAGTGCTGTCTAATATCAAGTCATGGAAAATCCAGAATGTTCTTATAGTAATGTGTGTGACTACTTGATATCACTGAACTTAAGAAATTGAAAAGAAAGAGGAAGTTGCTTCAATTTGTTTGTTCAGTTAACTGTACTGATCCATGTGCTCATTAAGTCTACTTTTATAGCGAGTTTTGCCACTATTCATTCTTCTCAATGCCCAATTCTTTTAATTGTGCAATAAAATAGTAATTTTCTACTAAACAAATTGTCTTGCAAGAAAGCTGTTGAATCTGTTGTAAATTCTGTTGTTAACATTTTCTTATCCACTAATTAAATGTCATCCTTCAAGATTCTAAATCCACTCAAACTGCCCCTATTATTGTTAACATAAAACAATATATTATCAGTTAAGAGTTCCTTATGGTATTTCTCTAATGAGTGCACCAAAGCTTTCATGAATAAAAATGTAATAACACTGCAAAGTTTGTCTGCTGCCCCTGACTGGGAAGGGAAGGGATAATGGGTATTTGACTTCATATTAAAATAATTTCAACTATAACTTTATTTCTTTAGATTAATGGTAAATTGTAACCACTTCAGTTCCAGATCTGCACACTCTCAATCCCATCCATATTAAGGTAAGGAGCAGATAAAATTGAAAGACAATAGAAGAGGAATGAGTGACGATAACCAAAGAAGAAAGAATAACAATAGAAAAAATGTATAATAACAAACCAGTAAATGCTAATGTGTTATACATGTATGGTTGTTTGATTTAGAAAATAAAGGGCAAAGAAAATCCTCCTTTAATTTGTTTAATTCTAATGTGTCTTGTCATTTGTTTATATTCTGCTTAAGTTTATTTTCCATTATTCTTTTGACTTTCAAAAACCATAATTATAACTGTTTAAATAATGTCTAACATTGAGCTTTCAAATGAAATTTACTTAGATTTTCAAAAAGAATTTGATAAAGTGAGGCTTACAAAGAGGATAGAGGCTCATGGAATTCATGGAAGATAAGCTGGATTGAAACTGTGGTAGCAATAGAAAGTACTGTGAATAGCTCCTTTATAGACCCACTCGTCTTCCTCTGGGGATATAAGTAGATGGTGCAACCTAGAGGACTTGGTTACAGTTCTAAATCTGCTTTCCAGATCTTTTAATTCTACTGTGAAGGATACTGTGCAGCAGGATGATTATTCCTCTTGTGGGAGTTAAAGAGAATAATAACTGACTCTGGATGGGGGATCCCTGTGTTAAAGTTACCATATAATACATTGTACCATTTAATTTATCCGGTCATAAATATTTAGCTCATCTCTTTCCCTACAACAAAGCATAAACTCCCCATCTATCTAGAACCCCCCCCCCCCCCCCCCTGCTTTCATGCACTCAAACTTTATAAATTTAATGTCAGTAAAAGCCTTCCTCAAATGTACCTTACTATCTTCCCCTAGAAGTCAGAAAGTCATCCATGTCTCTAAATCTTCATTTGAGCTTTTAATGAATATTTAATGAAGTGCATGTACACTACTCCCTAATTCAAAGTTGCTTCATTCAAATTATTGGATAATTAAATCTTTAGTGCAAAATTCAGAGCATCATAGTGAAAGAGGAGGTATTTGAGCTATTGGATGGGATAAAAATTGATAGAGGAGGTACTAGAAAGGCTGGCTGTACTTAAAGTAGATAAGTCACCAGGACTGGATGGGATGCATCCTAGGATGCTGAGGGAAGTAAAGATGGAAATTGTGGAGGTACTAGCCATAATCTTCCAATCCTCCTTAGATATGGGGGTGGTGCCAGAGGACTGGAAAATTGCAAATGTAACACCCTTGTTCAAAAAAGTGTGCAAGTATAAACCCGGCAACTAGCGGCCAGTCAGCTTAACCTCGATGGTGGGGAAGCTTTTAGAAACGATAATCCGGAACAAAATTGACAGTCGCTTGGACAAGTGTGGATTAATTGAGGGAAGCCAGCACGGATTTGTTAAAAAGCAAATCGTGTTTAACTAACTTGATTGAATTTTTTGATGCGGTAGCAGAGAGGGTTGATGAGGGCAATGCGGTTGACGTGGTGTACATGGACTTCCAAAAGGCGTTTGATAAAGTGTCACATAATAGGCCTGCCAGCAAAGTTGAAGCCCATGGAATAAAAGGGACAGTGGCAGCATGGATACAAAATTGGCTAAGTGACAGGAAACAGAGAGTAGCGGTGAACGGTTTATCGGACTGGAGGAAGGTGGTGGTGGTCCCCAGAGGGGTCGGTCCTAGGACCACTGCTTTTTTGGACTTGCGTGTGCTATTTCAAAGTTTGCATATGACACAAAACTTGGAAATATAGTGAACAGTGAGGAGGATAGGGATAGACTTCAAGAGGACATAGGCTGGTGAAATGGGTGGACACGTGGCAGATGAAGTTTAATGTAGAAAAGTGCGAAGTGATGCATTTTGTTAGGAAGAACGAGGAGAAGCAATATAAACTAAAGGGTACAATTCTAAAGGGTGCAGGAACAGAGACTTGGGGGTATATGTGCACAAATCATTGAAGGTGGCAGGGTAGGTTGAGAAAGCAGTTAAAAAAGCGTACAGGATCCTGGGCTTCATAAATAGAATTGAGAGGTCGCACAACACCAGGTTATAGTCCAACAGTTTTATTTGAAATCACAAGCTTTCGGAACTATCGCTCCTTAGGTGAATTCATAAATAGAGGCATAGAGTACAAAAGCAAGGAAGTTATGATGAACCTTTATAAAACGCTGGTTCGGCCTCAACTGGAGCATTGTGTCCAATTCTGGGCACCGCACTTTAGGAAGGATGTGAAGGCCTTAGAGAGGGTGCAGAAAAGATTTATAAGAATGGTTCCAGGGATGAGGGACTTCAGTTATTTCACCAGCCTGTCTGTCTTCTTGAAGTCTATCACTATCCTCCTCACTGTTCACTATATTTCCAAGTTTTGTGTCATCTGCAAATTTTGAAATTGTGCCCTATGCACCCAAGTCATTAATATATTAAGAAAAGCAGTGATCCTAGTACTGACCCCTGGGGAACACCACTGTATACCTTCCTCCAGTCTGAAAAACAACCATTCACCACTACTCTGTTTCCTGTCACTTAGCAAATTTTGTATCCATGCTGCCACTGTCCCTGTTATTCCAGTGGCTTCAACTTTGCTGGCAAGCCTATTATGTGGCACTTTATCAAACGCCTTTTGGAAGTCCATGTACACCGCATTGCCCTCATCAACCCTCTCTGTTACCTCATCAAAAAACTCGATCAAGTTAGTTAAACACTATTTGCCTTTAATAAATCCGTGCTGGCTTTCCTTCATTATTCCACACTTATCCAAGTGACTGCTAACTTTGTCCCTGATTATTGTTTCTAAAAGATTCCCTACTACTGCGGTTAAACTGACTGGCCTGTAGTTGCTGGGTTTATCCCTACACCCTTTTTTGAACAAGGGTGTAGCATTTGCAATTCTCCAGTCCTCTGGCACCACCCCTGTATCTAAGGAGGATTGGAAGATTATGGCCAGTACCTCCACGATTTCCTCCTTAACTTCCCTCATGTTTACCATGTCCATCATGTTTAGTGACTTCCTCAAAAACTTCAACTAGATTAGTCAGACATGACCTACCCTTCACAAATCCATGCTGACTCTTTGAACAGCTCATACTTGTTTAAGTGCTCAGTCACTCTGTCCCTAATGGTTTCCAGTAACTTCCCCACAACTGACGTTAATCTGATAGGTCAAAAAAACAATTGAGGGTAAGGAAAGAGGCATACATTAAGTACATAGACAGCAGAGGAGTGCATGATAAGAGAGAATATGAAGGGATTAGGAGAGAAGTCAAAAAAAATTAGGAAAGCAAAGAGGAACTATTAAATTATAAGGAACAAAACAAAATAGTAAAATATTTTACAGGCACATCAATAAAAAAAGGAAGGTTGGGATGGGAATAGGGCAATTAAGGGATGGACAGGACAATACCACAGGTAACAGTAGGAAGATGGCAGAAATATTAAATCATTATTTCGCTTTGGTATTTACCAGGGAGATAGAACAGGTGGACATGACATTGGATGATGAGATAAGTGCATTTAAAATTTTTAAAAGGTTATATTAAATAAACTGATCAAACTCCGAGGATAAAACCCCTGGTCTGGATGGTTGCATCCACACATTTTAAAAGAATCTAGGGAAGAGCTAGCAGAAGCATTACTACACATATTTAATAATTCATTAGAAAAAGGTGTGCCAGAGGACTGATGGACAGCTAATGTAATACCTATATTTAAGAAGGGGGATAGAATATGTCCAGGGAATTATAGACCAGTCAGCTTAGCATCGGTGGTAGGCAAAATAATGGAAACCCTACTAAAGGAGAGAATAGAAAAACATCTAGAAACGAAAAGTATAATAATGAATAGCATAGATTTCAAAAGGGAAAATCTTGCTTGATCAACTTTATTGAATTTTTGAAGAGGTAACAGAGTAGACAATGGTAATGCAGTAGATGTAATTTATCTGGATTTTCAAAAGGCCTTCGATAAGGTACCCCATAATAGACTAATGAATAAGGTCAGAGAATGTGGAATCAGGGGACAAGTAGCAGAATGGATTGCTAGCTGGCTTCAAGACAGAAAGCAGAGAGTGGTAGTAAAGGGTAGCTATTCACAGTGGTCGAAGGTGGGTAGTGGTGTTCCACAAGGATCAGTGCTAGGACCACTGCTGTTCACAATTTACATTAACAATTTAGACTTTGGAATCAAAAACACAATTTCTAAATTTGCGGATAATACCAAATTGGGGGAGATAGTCAATATTGAGGAGGACTGCAACAAATTACAGGAGGACATTAATAAACTTGCCGAATGGGCAAATAATTGGCAAATGAAGTTCAACACAGACAAATGTGAGGTGTTACATTTTGGTCGGAAGAATAGGGAGGTCACTTATCACTTGGAGGGTGGGAGTCTAGGTGGGGTAGAGGAACACGGGGATCTCGGAGTACAAATACACAAATCACTAAAAGTTGCGCCACAGGTTAGCAAGGCTATTAAAATGCAAACCAAGCATTAGGGTTTATTTCTAGAGGGATAGAATTGAAAAGTAGGGAAGTTATGCTAAACCTGTATCAAATCTTGGTTAGACCACACTTACTGCGTACAGTTCTGGTCGCCATATTATAAAAAGGATATAGAGGGTGCAGAGAAGATTTACAAGGATGATACCAGAAATGCAAGGGTATACACATCAGGAAAGGATGAACAGGCTGGGTCTCTTTTCTCTTGACAAAAGAAGGCTGAGGGGTGACCTAATAAAGGTCTATAAAATTATGAAAGGTTTTGATAGAGTGGATACAGAGAGACATGCACTTGGGAAGAGCATAACTAGAGGCCATCAATATAAGATAGTCACCAAGAAAACCAATAGGGAATTCAGAAGAAACTTCTTTACCCAAAGAGTGGTGAGAATGGAACTCGCTACCACGGAGTGGTTGAAGCGAATAGTATAGGTGCATTTAAGGGGAAGCTGGACAAACATGAGGGAGAAGGGAATAGAGGGTTATGCTGATAGATATAGATGAGGAAAGACGGGAGGAGGCTCGAGTGGAGCATAAACACCGGCATAGGCTGGTTGGGCCGAAAGGCCTGTTTCTGTGCCGTATATCCTATGTATGTAATCCTATGTAATATGTAGTTTACTGGTTTCTCCCTCCTTTCTTAAATAATGGAGAAACATTTACAATATTCCAATCCAACGGCACAATTCCTGAAACTAGAGAGCTTTGGAAAATTGACTAATGCAACTGCAATTTCCTCACTATTTTAATACCCTAGTGTGGAAACCATAAGGTCCTGGAGATTTGTCTATCTTAAGTCCCATTAGCTTCTCCATTACCATTTTTTTTACCTATATTTAATCCAGTAAGTTCCTCCTCTTGAGTCATTTTAGTTTCCCTTGTACTGCTAGTATTTTGTTAATTTCCTCTACTGTGAAAATGGATACACAGTATTCATTTAACAAGTCTGCCATTTCCTTATTGTCCATTATAGTCTCATCTGTATCTGTCTTTAATGGGCCGTCATATACCCCCCACCCACCCCTTGCCACTCTTAATATATTTATTAAAAACTTTTACTGTTAAATTTGATATCCATCGCAAATTTTTACTTTCACACTCAGTTTGCACATCTATTACCTTTTTTTGTTGCTTTTTTATAGCTCTCCCAGTCTGCTGAATTTCCATTTTTCCTTACATTTCTGCAAGCTTTTTTTCTTGCCTCATTTGTTAACTATGGTTGTGTAACTGCACGCATGGAGCTTTAGTCTTTTGGGGGTTATAGACTGTATACCTATAAGTGAAGCAAACCCACACACTTCTCTAATTTATTCTGTGTTTTGAATGACTTGGGAAGTCACACATCTTTGTCATCCTTCCAAACTTAATAATTGTATGCGCTCTCTTTTTCTACAGTATTTTCTTAACTTGGTGACGAACATTAAGAACAAGAGTTCCTCTTGTTGCTATGTACATTGACATAGTAAATACATGCATGAAGATTTCCTCTGAACATGTTTACAGTTTTGCCACAAATATCAAACAGAAGAAAGCGTCATGCATATATTTACAAATCCCCCACACACAGAGCAGAGGGAGTTTTTACACCAATATTTTTAGTACCTTTTTAGGATTTCCTCTTATTTGTAGCAAAATCATATACACATTATTTACATGCTTATGTGTTTGATTTAAGTATTTGGGCTTTGTTGTTTCAGATGCATTAAAGGAATACTTGTTGGGTTTCCTGCACAAAACTATAACTACTATGAATATTCTTTTGTGAAGTTTTTTTTTAAATCTGGTTGCTGAATGGATTATTCTGGTAAGCTCTTAATGAAATTATCCTATATAGAATTAGAAGTACCCAGATTATAATTGGAAACACTTCAAGATGACAATGGGACATGCAATTCATTTTTCACTGATGGATTATCCATGTAAGGCAGACACTCGAGTGAATTGGACATTTCCAACACAAAATGTACACTCTTACTGATTCTGTGAAGCTGGTGGTGTTTCCTACATTAAGGGTGCTATCTAAATGTAGGTTGTAAGTCTTAAGTTTAGGGAAAAGATATATCAACTTTAAAATATTTTTCAATACTTAAAAAGAAAAACATTTTGATGTTTTGTTGGCTCTAAATGGTCATCAATTTCACTGGCACACATCTGAATTCTGATTATTATTGTACCCAGTTATAATCAGTATGTACCACTTCTGTGGTTGCAACTGATTTTGATTTCTTTTTGGCTGAAAGATACAGATTTGACTAACATCAAAAATACCACAAAGCTTTTGTGGTAAAAATTGGTCTTGGGTGGCAGTGCAAAACTGGCGGTATTGAATTGGCTGCCCATTCTATTTCCCGCCCCGTATTCAGTTCACTGACTTCGATGGAACTGAATATCAAGCGGGGCGTGTAACAGGCGAACTATGTGATACGCCTGTTCACGCTATTGCCCAAGACAAATTTCTACCCCCTTGTGTTTGATTAAAAGGATCAGATCACAACTGAACCATAGTAACAATTTTGTTTTTTTAACACTTTAATGACATCCACTTTACATTCAGTATATATTCAGTTTGAAAAATATGTTGTCAAAGCCAGCAGGAAAAATAAAGAAAATGCCAGAAATGCATCTGAATAGGAGCTGAAAAAGAATCGTGGACATTGGTGACAATTTAAAAAAACTCAACCCTGTTTTCAAATTCCTCGCTGGCTCCTCCCATCATCTTCAACTCTCCCTAACATGCATCCTCCATTCTAGTCTACTATGTATCCCTCCTTCACTATGAGTGGTGAAGCATTCAGACATCACATTCCTGCACTGTGGAATTCTCTTCCTCAGCCCCCATGCCTTGCTCTTTACTCTGCACTTTAAAACCTATCTCTGACTTTGCATTCAGTTACCACTTCTTAAATTCTCTCACCTCTGAGGGAAGGTGATGGAAATTGTTAGCGCACTGAGAATGTAAAATGCGAATATTTTTGTCCTGGGTTTCTGCAAGATTGGGTGTAATAATGCACAACTGAGTAGCAAATCAGAATTCACCTGTCAGTCATTGTTATGCGCTGTCATGGAGTAATATTTGTCTGTTGTTTAGGTTGCATTTGAGCAGCATAAAGCATCAGTGGCATCTGCTGGAGAGGCCTCAGGCACCACCTTTCAGAAATGCTCTCACTGATTTTGTTGCGGTGTTGGAGTCTACAATCCAAAACATGATAATGGCTGTCTTCAGCATGGTTGGAGGCTCATTCTGGGACACTGAGGGACACAAATGCACCGGTCTACGATTGCACAGATCAGTGGGACTAAACTCTAATTCACAAGCAAGTGCAGAATCACAGCAACGGCTAAATGAGTTCCATGTTGCTGCCAGCACCTTGACATTGCATGCATCTGGGCAAGTCAGACGAAGTAACAAAAAGCATCCATCCCTTCACAGACAGAACAAGATCGGCCGCTCATGGAATACAGGCTGGACCAACTCGGTATCTGCGTGTTGAAGTAGTCCTGCAGCAAAATCACAAAGTCTCCAAGAAACCTTGCAGGAAGCCTCCAGTCCTCTTTTTGTCCGTATGATAAATGAAAAAAACCACAGTACAAATGGACAACACCGGGGCACATCATGTTAAACACAGACTGTAATGTCAATAAAAACAAAGGCAATCATTTAATGACTAAATAATAGAAAACAATAATAAAGAATGATAAGGAAACAAAATGTTGAGTGAAGAATTCTGACTTGCGGTACGTGAATTTGTGCTGAGGCTTGCTGGAACGGTAATCCGCAGGTCTGAGTGCAAGAACTCTTTCATTAGGGCCTGGCCCATCGGTTCTGCTTGCAGTAACTGTTCTGCTTCTTCTGACACCTTTTGCTGCTCTTCATCCACAGTTATGTCGGTGCTTCCTGACAATGTTGAGCAGCATAGCGCACACAGTTACCATTCCGTCAACTCACGGGTATACAGGTCAAACTGTCCAAACATTGCAACTATTTTTCAAGCAACAGACGTTTCTGTCTCTCGACTATGCCTCATTATATGCTGTTTGCTGAGGCTTTTGTACAGCTGCATGATGGCATAAGCCAAGCTTGGAGCAGATAACCCAAGAGAAGCCAACCTGGAGGTATTGAGGAATCCATGATTCCCTTGGGATAGGCATCATCACGAGAACTCCCATGAAACTGCATTGACATGCATAATCATTAGTTTGTGGTTGCGTAACATTTGAATAGTCAGAAAGCAGTAAACTTTCCTGATCATGAATGCTGAGAGATTTCACACATGCCCTTGAATTGGCATCATTGATCATACCCATACCCTGGAAACTCCACACCTTGGTAGATCTGGGTGCTCTCTTCAGAGGTTCTGCTGAACTTAATGTAGTCATGAGTATGTCAAAATAGGGCATGTGACTTGTGTAATACTGCAGAGAACCACAAACTAACTGACACCCCTGTGAAGTTGTCTGGTGCCTGAAAGTACTCTAGCATAAAAATGAAGTGCTCTTGTCACTTTTACTGCTACTGGTGGCACAGCTGATGTTGCTGCAGGTCAGGTCCCCAGAGATGACAGCTCAGGAATGGCCTTTCCTAGTGAGATGTAGCCTCCTCACACAGTGGGCCGCGATTTCCCCTACCTCGGCGAATCTGTAGTAGGCGACGTCAGTGGCGGGTCCCAGCCTTGCTGCCGGCTCCAGCCCACTGTCCAAAATGATTTTCCCCTGATTGGGCTTGTTAAGCCCGCCCAGCACATTTGCCGGCCAATTGAAGGAAACGGGTCTGAAGACGTCATTTGATGATGCATCATCAGTCGGATTCCTTAAGTCGGATTCCTTAAAGGGACTGCACAAATTGATTTTGACATTTGTGCTGTCAGTGTTCTACAGCATTGAGGTGCTGCAAACACTGACAAGCACTGCACAGAGGTGCATGGCTGCACCCAGGCACTCCCATGACTCCCTCTATATGCTTATGGAGGGAGTCACAGCATGCAGGGAGGTTCTCTTCCCTTCCAATGGGCGGAAGAGACCTCCCCAGGATACCAACGCAGCCTGGTTGCACATTGCACAGGAGGACACAAGCAGGGATGTCGTAAGGAGGGCCAGGCTGCAGTGGCGCAAACGTTTCAACTATCTCAGTAGATCATGATACGTTAGTATAAAGCCACACTCAACCTCATCCTGCTGTGCCACTCATCACATCCCCATCACTCTGCTTTCCCTAACCTCCTGCACATCCTTGCAGCAACTTACCTTGCACCTCCACCCATCCCTTTCTATCTGCATTATCACTTCCCCATCTCACTAGCCACCCCTCACACTCACCCTCATCCTAGTGCAATCATACCAACTAACAACACACAAGGGTAGACACTTGGTGTTTTATGCAATGTTCATGTAAAGTTTCTGTTAATGTGGTGTCAAACATTGAAACCTTTATTTTGAACAATTTGCGTTCTTGGACAGATTTGTGTGCACCTTTGGAAGTGGCTTAGTGAGTTGCAATGAATGGTGAGACATAACGGTACACCCCACAATGCTGATGAGTGTGAAAGGAATGGCTTGGACATTGTAGGGATGTTTTATGGTGTTGGTGTGGGGTGGTGCCAACCTGGCACATCATGTGGCAGCCAGGGTGTGTAGCGTCAAGTGAAGTAAATCTGGCCATGGTGATGCCATCCCTGGCCTCCCGGGCAGCAATATGGTCGGATGCTGATGCCGTGTGTCCTGTGCAGCATCAGTTGATTGTGGAGAAGGTTGGTGTTGGTGCTGCTGGTGTGCCTGGTGCTGCTGATGTTGGGGCTGATTGTGGTGATATTCTGAGGACCAAGGTGAGATAGTTTCAAGGGCACCGATGCTGATGGAATAGATGGCAGGTGAACTTGAGATGACAGAAGTGATCTGTCAATGGTGTGAGAGGCTTTTCCAATGAGGTGACACTGGATAGAGAGTTTGCTCCAAACACTTGCAACCTGCATAAAGCTCAATCTGTCTTCCAAATGCAGTAAGCAACAGCTTCTGAGCTTGGAAAGTAAACAGCTGTGAGATGGGAGCTTTTATAGCACATTTCAAGCTGTCAAGTGATGAGATGATTCCATGGCCATTCAACTCCCGCCCTGCTTACCTGACTTGATCCCCGAGTAGCATGGACCCCGTGGGCGACCTGGTAAACTCTGAAGGTGAGCTGAAAATAGTTCTTAATGCTCTGTTAACAAGGTCATAATGACCTTAATTGCCTCCCCCGCTGCTGCATGTTGGGTCTGCTCAGCGTTGATAGACCCGACATTTGGGAAAGGCACGTGGTGGCGGGTTGACAGCGGGGTCCCGACCCGCTGTCAAAAAAATCCATTTTCCCACCCTACCCGCCACTGATCGCGCCCACTGACCCCCCAGAAACTTCCCCCCAATGTTTCTCACTGAGTTTCAGGAAGCTTGGATACCTGTGGTAGACACACTACTTAGCGTAGTAGCAAATCCTGATGGTCCTCCTCATATGGCCTTTGACCTCCCTGCCTTTTCTCCCTGCTCCTTCTCCTCCTCCACTATCTTCACCAAAGTGAGACTTGCTGCTGCAGCTGTGCTGCTGTTTTCACTGAAATAGTTCAACAGCTACACATGGTATCTCCTGCTCTGCTCCAGCTGGACATCGCCTGGCACCCCAGCGCTGCTTGATTGCCAGCTTTCACTGCGCATCAACACAATGTGCCCCTGAAGTGAAGCCCGAGCCTTGTTATCTGCTGCTTAATAAACTCTTAATAAGCAAAATACCAGTGGGTAGAGTTTCCACTCGTCTTCGCCAGTAATATCGGTGGAACTGCGCAAAAGACCGGGGAATTTTAAGCGTGAGTTACGCCCAAAACCACTTCAGTTCGTGTTTCCCACGATCTTTTACGCTGTGAAAAGGAAAATCAGGAGAGGTGTATAATGGGCGGCCGATTTGATAGCGCCCATATTACACTATCGCTAAAAGTTATAATTATCCCCCATGTGACTAAAGCTTTTTGAAAGATGATAATGATAGTTGTGAAGTAATGCACCACCTTGCCTGTGTAATTGGGTTTGGCACCAGTTTTTGAATGCACTCTCACTAACAGCAAGAGAGAAACCATCAGCAATTGTATTATTGGTGGCTGGAAAGTGCTCGGCTTTAAAAAAAATAATGGCCAGGGTCACTCTGCAGCTATTAGGGCTGTTTTGACAGTAATTGTGTGTAGTTACCTCTCAACTGTTAAAATAAAATGTAAAATATATTTTCCATAATTATTTACATAGTTTAACAAGCCAGAAAGTTGCCATGCTGCAATGCTTTGGCACACTATGGCTCTTATGCACTTCGCAAAATCAAGAGGCCAAGATTTATGGAGCAGAAAGTTGAACTCATTGTGGGGTAAGTTCTAAGGAAGCAGTCTCTATCATAAATCCACCAAACCCCACAGCCAATAGAGTAACCTGGGAAGAGTAACATAATCTGTCACAATAACAGAACCTAACATAACCTTACAAAGTGGTTTGCAACCTCCATGGTCATGGTCCTCCATTTAACAAATGGTTGAAATGCCTTCACCAATTGTGTAATGGCCATAAACTATACACAACCATATCAATAACTCAACTCAATACATAATTGTAAACCATTGTCTGAACAGAATTGTTCCATGAATAAATTGGTGTATACCTGCAAAATTCCAATTTAAAATCTGCTTCAGTGGCATCAAAAAGTTGGCAAGGGAGCAGATTATGTTAATTCCCGAGGCTCGCAAAGGAAACCTCAGACCCTGAGATCTCTGATCCTTGCAAAGAAAATAACTTTTTGTTTTACATTTTCCAATAGACCGTTGGGAGAGAATTCATGACCACGAGATCAGTGATGATAGCGCTAATTCCAAATGCCTCTCTAAATATTTATAAACATACAAACAAATAATGAAGAACATTGTTCAACATTTTGTATGTTGGGAAGTGGGGAGAATGGATCAGGTCAACCTGCATGGTTGTTATTGTTTCCATATTTTTGCTTCACAATGCACATTATTTAGATTGGTTGTTCTGGTGGATTTTGGGGAACCCAAGTACTAGTTTCTAGTTAAAGCTCAAACAAGCTGATAAGTATATTGGGGTTAGTTATTCCAATTTAAGTTATAATAGGCTTAGTTTTTTTTTCCCTGTTCTTTTAGTAAAACTTTCTTTTTGTAATGGTACCAATGTCAAAATCAAGGTCTTTCACACCGGGTATAGACATGCAGAGCAAAGCTCCCGCTACACTACCGCTAGCGTGTCTCAACATTGCTAACTGCACCAGTGTGACATACTTCCATTTCCCACATCAGCCAACTTGTGACATCTTTAAGTGAGATCATCATTTTAATGGCAAATTAGGTGCAGTTTTGTGCTGTGGGCCCATGATCTTTGGAACTGGATTAGGATTACTAAAATAAAAACAGAAAATGCTGGAAATACTCAGCAGGTCAGGCAGCATCTGTGGAGAGAGAAACAGAGTTAACGTTTCAGGTCAATTAGCTCTCTATAGATGCTGACTGACCTGCTGAGTATTTTCAGCATTTTCTGTTTTTATTTCAGATTTCCAGCATCCGCAGTATTTTGCTTTTGTATTAGGATTACTGAAACTCATTTCAACCAAGAACATTTAAAACCAGGCCCTTAAAGAGAAGACTTTCATCTGAGCAGTTTAGGCTACATTTAAACCCAGCACCCAGAGATGAAAGACCAATGTTGTTACTTACTGTTTTATTTTACTCTGGCCAAGATTGGCTGCATGTATGCCAATGCCCTTCATGGTTGAGTCTGTGTGTGATAATTGTCCTTTTCTGAACTGGAACTGGGTGGATTGTTTATTCTCATTATTATTTTGGATTTTTACATAACCATTTTATTTCTCAACAATTTCACATTGGGCCTGTCCGCTGTCATTGCTTCCTACACTTTACTAGGTTAAATATAGTCTTGCTCTGTTACAAAATTCACTTTGGAATGGTGTGTATTAAACTTAGACCACAATTTACAAACTATAAGATCTAATAAGTTTATTTATAAATAAAATAGAGATGTGACACAGAAAATTTTACAAGAATATAATTATGAAACATACAGGCATTATGAAAACTCCACAATGGGTCAATTACCCTTCATAATAACTTTTTTGAAGAACTAAAGTAGTCTTTAGTTTTGTAAAGTTCTAACTACTGACAAGATGAATGCTGTTAGTTCTTTCAATACCAATGTAACATATTGTATCAAATGATCTCCCTCATGAAAAGTGATTAAAATGAGCTTTCCATTAGATCAATAACCAGACACTAAGAACTTTGGTACAATTTTGCAGATCTGCTTTTAACTCCTTAATTCTTTTCTTCTTCTTAGGCAGTCCCTCGGAACCGAGGATGACTTTCTTCCACACTAAAAATTAGTTCTCAGGTGACTGATGAGTCCAATGCGGGACCTACAGTCTCTGTCACAGGTGGGGCAGACGGTGGTTGAAGGGGCAGGTGGGTGGGGTGCTTGGGTTGACGTGCGCGCCTTCCGCTGTTTGCACTTGGCTTCCGCTTGCTCCCAGCGAAGAGACTCAATGTGTTCGGTGCCTTCCCGGATGCTTCTCCTCCACTTTGTGTGGTCTTGGGCCAGGGATTCCCAGGTGTCGATGGGGATGTTGCACTTTTTCCAGGAGACTTTGAGGGTGTCCTTGAAGCATTTCCTCTGCCCACCTGGGGCTCTCTTGCCGTGTCGGAGCTCCAAGTAGAGCGCTTGTTTTGGGAGTCTCGTATCGGGCATGTGGACGATGTGGCTCGTCCATCGGAGCTCATCGAGCGTGGTCAAAGCTTCGATGCTGGGGATGTTGGCCTGAGCGAGAACACTGATGTTGGTGCGCCTATCCTGCCAATGGATTTGCAGGATCTTGCGGAGGCAGCTTTGGTCTTTTAAAGTCATGTTTTCATACAAACTTAACAATACATTCATAAAGGTAACTAGCAATGTTATACGCAAAAAGATTAAATTAAATATATTTATGCATTTGTGGATCCTGACAGGATTCACACCAATACACAGATTCTGAACTCACCAGTTTACCGACAAATTGGTCTGTTGGCTAAGGTGTATCTGGACATTCACAATGGTAAAACAATTAGCCCATTCAAATTACAGGAAACCCCTGGTATTTACATTGATGCAACCATTAGAAATTTAAACCAGTGACTCAATCTAATTTAGGAACAAAAGACTTCTTCATACACGTCAAAGAACAGATCCTCTTTTTGACCTCTTGATTGGAAGCTACTGCCTAAAGTCTAATTAGAGTGTAATGAGCAAATCCACAGATTTATGACAAGAATAATATTGTGATCTACTACTCCCAAATACACTATGTGCTCCTTGATATAATGAATAGTTGTGTAAGCACCTACAGTTTTCTTTTCAAAGCAAAAGCAGTGCATAAAGGTGTTAACTGACAACTGGTCAATTTTTAACGAATACAGTTTGAGGCTATATTGTTTGCATATTAATCCATTATTTCAGCCTATTTTCCCCTCTACATTTTAAAGTAGTTGACCTGGTGTGGCCCATGTATTTTAGAAGATCTTGCACTCTTTGTTGGTAACACTGAAAGTAGATGCCTGCATAGATCAGGAACATCAACATCCAGTTCTCAATGACCCATGGAACCTTTTAAAATTCTATTTGCCTCTTGTAGGTTTCTCTTCTTATTTGACGTATTTTGAAAGATAGTAAGATTCATTAAAGAACAATGGGAACATATCAATTAAATTTATCCTTACATGTTGTAAGAGGTATTGTGTGAGTGGCTTGCGTACCCTCACTGTTTGTTCCGAACATTCTGTAATTGCAGATGGGCCAAATATTTTTGCCCTGCCATAAAAACTCTATAGTCTGTCAAAGTACTGATTCCTGGCTGCTTATTTCATTATTAAAGCCAGCAGCTGTTTTTATCTGTGTTCTGCAATGGGGAGGGAAGCAGAACTAGGCTGCTTAGCAGGTGCCTTGCAAGTGATGCTAGAGGTGGGATATATGAGTGAATATCTAGAAGTCCGATATACCAAGAGACCCATGTAGACGTTTCTCATGTTGGTGCACAAAAATGTGGAGTAATGTAAATCGAAACCATGATTTGCCTAGATCTATCTCTGCTGGGTTTTGCCCTACTGACTTGCTGGTTCGAAACATGAAAAATGTTCTTAGCGCCTGGGAAGTTGGTTGGGTGGGACTGATGCATAGAGTCCATCTTTCCAACTATTACCTGGAGGGAAACTAGCAAACGGGTTCCTCAACCATGATGGGACACAGTTACCTAGTACAAATGCAAAATTATCTTCTGTCAGTATTAATCTGTTAGAGGAATTTTGTATTATGTTGGCCTGCCAGAGGCTGCCTAAGCCAACTATGGCAGGTTGTTACATGCAAACCATGACCATGAAGATAGACTCATTAATAGTTCTTAAATGATGCAGCGTGTTACCTCCTTTTGGACTGTGATTTTTCTGCCTTAAAATGTGCTGCATTTGCAGTTGCTTCTCCCTGCTCATTGGACGTACTGAGAAGTTCCGTTCTCCTAGTTCGTTCAAATGTGTAACATTCAATCTTTTCCTTGGGGGAAACTGTCCTGGTGCTTATAAGACGGAACCCTTCTCTTAATAAAGTGTCTATGAGTAATCCCAGGACATTGCTGCCATTGATAAGCTTTCTTTGATCAGGTCGAATGGACACGTACCTGAAACAGATCATGTAATAATCACTATTAATGGAATGAATGGTCATTAATCATAAATGTACCCACTGCATTTGGAGCAAAGCTGTTTATTGAAGTAAAACTTCTACCGTGCTTATGTTCCTGAAAATATTTTTCCTGTATATGCCCTGATATTACAAACTTTCTGGGATGATTTTGAAAGGAAATCTTAGGAATTGGAAACGTGCAACCCAGATTTACTACAGGTGAGCATTGTTTAAACCTTTAGATAAGTTGAACATAGAATTATATTTTCAAAACATTTCGATATCTGCTAAGTGACTCCAGAGACCTAGCACCTAATCCAAGCTGACACTCCAGTGCAGTACTGAGGGAGTGCTGCATTGTCGGCGGTGTCGTCTTTCTGATGAGACGTTATACTGAGGTGGATGTAAAAGATGCCGTGGCACTATTTCGAAGAAGAGCAGAGGAGTTCTCCCTGGTGTCCTGGCCAATATTTATCTCTCAACCATCATCACTAAAAAAAAAATTCTCTGATCATTATCTCATTGCTGTTTATGGGACCTTGCTGTGCGCAAATTGGCTGCTGCTCCGTTTGTTCATGACATTAAAGATTGCCGACAGTCCAATTGACTACCCACAGGCACTTCTAAAATATGACTTCAGCCCTGGGCTGGAGTTATACTGCACGTGCTCTGAACTCAAACTGGTGGGAGAGTTCACACTGCTGATGGGGGTTTCACATCACTTGGCTTGAGGGGGCTCAAGAGTCAGATCAGAATCTGACGCCCAAATTGTACTTATTTTTATGTGTACCCAAAACTGGTTTTCCCAGATGTGACCATGGCTGTATGACTGCAGCCTTAGACTAATTTGATCTATAATCCAGAGCAACAATAACTTGCATTTATATATCATTCCTCAAGTAAAATAGAAACATCCCAAGGCACTTCACAGAGGCAACGTGAATCCTATACGCTAATTGGGTGTGTGGTTTTCAATATTAAATCTTGATTGTCCAAAAAGATGGCCTGTGAGAAACTGGAGTTATACAGCCGTCTGCAAACTGGAAAAGAGTTTGAAATTCCCCAATTGGCAAAGATTTCACTTCTCCAAGTTAATGAACTGCAGTCTCAGATCAATGAGCTGACTCCAGAATTATACTCCCACTTTTGTGTCACTGCAAAGCGGAAGCTATTTCATAGCCATGCAAAAATGGCAGTAAAACCGCACCTAAAAAAGTCCTGCATGTTTTGGGAGCACTACATATTGAACTTTTTATAGTTTCACAGTCATTACTTGGCAGAGGAAAGATGGGATAGGACTCCTTTGACACAATCAATAAGGTGGCAATCAGTGCCATATAAACAGCATCACTACAGCATTATCACAGATAGTTCATTCCAACTAAAAGATGCTCAAAATTAAAATGAACTAAATTATAATTTTGTCATCGTCAGAAATTTCAACAGGTATTTTGTCTATATCTTTGCTGTAGGGGGGTGGGCATTTTATTTTTCCATTTCATTTATACAGCGGACCAAAGAGACTGAATACAGTGGGGGAAATCCATTGTACATTTATTATTACATTGTCTCTGAATTTGTCCATGTATAAAACCAACAGAGGTAGATCTAATTTACATTGAAGCCGATTGGGAAGTAGATTTGGGCATTCTTTCAATCTAAGCTTTCATTAATACACTTTCACCTTTCATTGCCCCTGTAAATAAGGTATTCTAAAGCCATTATACACCATTCGTTATCAGCTCTATAGCTATCGATGGTTGGGTATCCTTGCAATGTGTTTTGCCATAAGGTGCCCTCAAAGGCATAAAAGTTAAACATTTCAAAAATGAGATGTAAATATGTTGCCAGTGAATCCAGTGAAAGAAATTCATATGGTTTCTGAGGAACAATAAATACATTGCAATCATCTATGAGACGTTAAACTGAGGCCCTGTCTGCCCTCTCAGGTAGATGTAAAAGATCCCATGGCACTATTTGAAGAGCAGGGGAGCAGCACCAGGCGTACCTAAAAATGAGGTGCCAACCTGGGGAAGCTGCAACACTGGACTACATGCATGCTGAAAAGCAGAAGCAGCATGCTATAGACAGGGCTAAGTGATCCCACAATCAACGGATCAGATCAAAGCTCTGCAGTCCTGCCACATCCAGTCGTGAATGGTAGTGGACCATTAAACAACTAACGGGAGGAGGAGGCTCCATGAATATCCCCATCCTCAATGATGGTGGAGCCCTGCACGTGAGTGCAAAAGACAAAGCTGAAGCGTTTGCAACCATCTTCAGCCAGAAGTGCCGAGTGGATGATCCATATCGGCCTCTTCCTGACGTCCCAACCATCACAGAAGCCAGTCTTCAGCCAATTCGATTCACTCCACGTGATATCAAGAAACAGCTCAGCGCACTGGATACAGAAAAGGCTATGGGCCCTGACAATATCCCGGCTCTCGTGCGGAAGACTTGTGCTCCAGAACTAGCCGCGCTTATAGCCAAACTGTTCCAATACAGCTACAACACTGGCATCTATCCGACAATGTGGAAAACTGCCCAGGTATGTCCTGTCCACAAAAAGCAGGACAAATCCAATCCAGCCAATTACCGCCCCATCAGTCTACTCTCAATCACCAGCAAACTGATGGAAGGTGTCATCGACAGTGCTATCAAGCGGCAATTACTCACCAATAACCTGCTCACCGATGCCCAGTTTGGGTTCCGCCAAGACCACTCGGCTCCCAACCTCATTACAGCCTTGGTCCAAACATGGACAAAGGAGCTGAATTCCAGAGGTGAGGTGAGAGTGACTGCCCTTGACATCAAGGCAGCATTTGACCGAGTGTGGCATGAAGGAGCCCTAGTAAAACTGAAGTCAATGGGAATGGGGGGAAAACTCTCCACTGGCTGGAGTCATACCTAGCTCAAAGGAAGATGGTTGTGGTGATTGAAGGTCAATCATCACAGCCCCAGGACATCGCTGCAGGAGTTCCTCAGGGCAGTGTCCTAGGTCCAACCATCTTCAGCTGCTTCATCAATGACCTTCCCTCCAACATATGGTCAGAAATGGGGATGTTCGCTGATGACTGCACAGTGTTCAGTGCCATTCACAACTCCTCAGATAATGAAGCAGTCCGTGCCTGCATGCAACAAGACCTGGACGACGTTCAGGCTTGGGCTGATAAGTGGCAGGTAACATTCGCGCCACAGAAGTTCCAGGCAATGACTATCTCCAACAAGCGAGAGTCTAACCATCACCCCTTGACATTCAATGGCATTACCATCGCCAAATTCCCCACCATCAACATCCTGTGGGTCACCATTGACCAGAAACTTAACTGGACCGGCCACATAAATACTGTGGCAACAAGAGCAGGTCAGAGGCTGGGTATTCTGCGGCGAGTGTCGCACCTCCTAATTCCCCAAAGCCTTTCTACCATTTACAAGGCACAAGTAAGGAGTGTGATGGAATACTCTCCACTTGCCTGGATGAGTGCAGCTCCAACAACACTCAAGAAGCTCGACACCATCCAGGACAAAGCAGCCCGCTTGATTGGCACCCCATCTACCACCTTAAACATTCACTCCCTCCACCACCGGCGTACCGTGGCTGCAGTGTGTACCATCTACAAGGTGCACTGCAGCAACTCGCCAAGACTTCTTCGGCAACACCTCCCAAACCCGCGACCTCTTCCACCTAGAAGGACAAGGGCAGTAGGCGCATGGGAACACCACCACCTCCAAGTTCCCTTCCAAGTCACACACCATCTTGACTTAGAAGTATATCGCCGATCCGTCATTGTCGCTGGGTCAAAATCCTGGAACTCCCTCCCTAACAGCACAGTGGGAGTACCTTCACCACACGGACTGCAGCGGTTCAAGGTGGTGGCTCACCACCACCTTCTCAAGGGCAATTAGGGATGGGCAATAAATGCTGGCCTGACGAAGGAGCAGCGCTCCAAAAGCTTGTGATTTCAAATAAAGTTGTTGGACTATAACCTGGTGTTGTGCGACTTCTCACATTTGTCCACCCCAGTCCAATACCGGCATCTCCACATCATGGCTACTTCAGAAATATTGGAAGAGGGTCTGTGGGGGTATTGGGGAACTGGGTATTTACCTTGTTGAGAATTCGTCCCCAACCGAATAGTCGGTTCCACATTGGAAGAGCAGATCGTGGTGAGAAGGTCTCTGCAATGGGATTGGAACCAAGGCTCTGTGAGCCGAGAAAGAATGGTTCCACTTTTGGGCCGGCTGCTCTGCAAACACCTCAATGCGACCGGCTAATGTTTCGATGGTGCTGTTGCAGGAACAGAAAACCCTGAAGAAGGAGTGGGTTTCCTGGAGGGAGTACCTCACCTCCAGGATCTCGAGCCTCTGCTTGAGCCGATCCTGGTTGAGGAGATCAACCAAGGACGGCAGATCGTAGAAATCCGCCTCCCTCGCCAACCTGTCGTAATCTGAGAATTCGTGTGGAAGGGCGATCTGGCGGGTCCTCAGGAAGTCCAGAATATACCGAAATAAACTGCCGTCCCTGTCTACGAAAAGCTGTCCGTTCACTATTCGGAAGTCAGGGTCACCTCCTTCCAACACGCGTGCCAGCTTGGAGTCTTGATATCGCTTGAGGGTGGCAACAAAGGTGGTGAACTTCATCCCACCAACGTTCAGAATCACAACCTCTCCCTTACTCATTTTCTGCCAGGCTGGGTATTGCTACCCTATTCACAATGGCTGCAGTTCTCTCACTGGACCAGACCGTTTTATCAACCCAACGACTGAGGGCCACACGCTAGTTTCTGACTTGTTACCAGGCAACTCGGCTGTACACATACTACATAACTGGCCGCGCTGTCAAGGAAATGCTACTGCGAGGGATTCCCAACAAACGGAGACAGTGATTACTACCTCTGACATCTCCAGTCTTTTATGGTTGGTGTGTTTACATTTGGAAGTGTAACGTGACCCCCCTTCCCCCGTGTCCTTCAGCAGTAGATTTGATAAAGACTTTTATTGCAAGAACAATGACATCCCCATTTTGTAAAGACTGTACTGGCTAAGATACCAATCAGGGAGACTTGCAATAACCTGACAAGCCTACTATCCTCCCTTGTGCATTGTTAGACATCTTCATTCAAAATAAAAACGTTATCACAAAGAGTACTTTAATTCTCTCTATTGTGTCACGCAGTCTCCCTCTTGCTCGAAGCAGTGTATGTGTTTCAATGTGAGGTTTCCTCTTAACTTCCCAGCAGTTTTTGAGGGAGGGATTTGTCATTTCCAAACGGTATTTTCATTGCGAATCTGCACTCTGGGGATTAACAATTACCCCCCAATTACAATAATCTTGTTCACTGGATTTTATAGAATACCACAGCAGAGAAAGGGGCCATTTGGCCCGAAGTATTTTTGCCCACATAAGCACCTAATCTAATTTCACATTCCTGCTCACTTCTCATAGCCTTTAATATTCCTGTTTTTTAAAGCAACTATCTTAATTTCCTTTTACAGAAATGTATGGGCTCTGTTTCTGTTTGAAGATTGAGCTAGAGGTGCTAGAAGGAACGAGTGAAAATAAAACCGCATTTAGTGTGGGGGGGGGGGGGGGGGGGGGGAGAAAGAGAGAAAGGAGGAAGTTGAGTTAGTACATGTGGTGGCCCAAAAGATTGAAAAAGGAAGGTCTATCTGTATAAAAAAAAAGCAGATGGGGCATTGCAGAGACAGACTGCACCAAGTGGTTTTCTTTTAAATATATATAGAATGCACATATATAGAAAGATTCTGGGCCTGAGATTCCTGGAGGCCTGCTCCGCCACCAGAAGTGTAGGGTGGGACCTCTGGTTGTCAGTCTGCTCCGGCCTTAACCCGGTTGGCAAAACCCAGGGGCGGAGTCATTTGCATAAAGAGGATGAGTGCTCGTCCATTTGTGGCAGTTCCTGGGCACCTTCCCTGCAAAGAAGCCAGGAATTTTGGATCAGCGCCTTGCCTTTTAATGCTGTTGTTAGGAAACTGGCATTGTGAGCCCTGCTTCCAATGGCAACTCATGTATATCTGCAACCTGGGAACTGAATGGAGTAAGGTCAACAACGTGGAGAAGTGGGAAGCCAGTGGAAACAAAAGTTGGTGAAGGTATAACAGGTGAGGTGTGTGGTTTGTTTTCAGAAATGTTGATTTTTTAATTTAGGTGATTTGTAATATAATAAACACAGAACAAGTAGAAAAAGTAATTAAAACGGCTAATGGAATGTTGGCCATTATCTCAAGAGAGTTGGAAAACAAAAAATGAGGAAGTTATGCTTCAGTTGTACAGAGCCTTGGTCAGACCCCATCTGGAATACTGCGTTCAGTTTTAGACATCGCACCTCAGTAAAGATGTTTGGGCCTTGGTGGGAGTACAGTGCAGATTCACCAGAGTTATGCCAGAGCTTAAAGGGTTGAATTATGAGGACATGTTCCATAAACTTGGCTTGTATTCCCTAGAGTTTAGATCTAAATGATAAAGGCATTCAATAGGGTACATAGAAATATAGAAACATAGAAGATAGGAGCAGTAGGCCATTCAGCCCCTCGAGCCTGCTCCGCCATTCAATGAGATCATGGCTGATCATCCAAATTCAGTACCCTGTCGCTGCCTTCGCTCCATATCCCTTGATCCCTTTAGTTTTAAAGAAATATATCTAACTCCTTCTTGAATATATTTAATGAATTGGCCTCTACTGCCTTCTGTGGTAGAGAATTCCACAGGTTCACCACTCTCTGGGTGAAGAAATTCCTCCTCATCTCAGTCCTAAATGGCTTACCCCTTGTCCTTAGACTGTGACCCCTGGTTCTGGACTCCCCGGCCATCGGGAACATCCTTCCTGCATCTAGTCTGTCTAGTCCTGTTAGAATTTTATAAGTTTCAATGAGATCCCCTCTCAGTCTTCTAAACTCCAGTGAGTATAAGCCCAATCGACCCAATCTCTCCTCATACGCCATTCCTGCCATCCCGGGTAGATACAGTGAAACTATTTCCTCTTTTGAGGGAATTCAGAACAAGGGGGCACAATCTTAAAATTAGAGCCATTTTAGGAGTGAAATCAGGAAGCACTTTTTCCACACAAAGGATAGTGGAAATTTGGAATTCTCTCCCCCAAAAGGCTTTGGATACTGGGTCAATTGAAATTTTGACTGAGATTGATAGATTTTTGTTAGGAAAGGGTATCAAGAGATATGGAGCAATGGCGAGTAAATGGAGCTACAGATTAGCCATGATCTAATTGAATGACGGAACAGGCACGAGTGGCTGAATGGCTACTCTTGTTCCTATGCTATAAATTTGATTTGTAGGGATATGTTGTGGGGTGTTTAGAAAGGACTTGGAAAGAATTTTGAGATATCCTCAGACGGTGGAGTAAGATTAAAGTTTTTTTTGATGACTTCCTGTCGAGTATGAGGCAAATCAAAATTCTTTGCACCTCACACTAAGAATTTTTCTACACCTTCAAGCCTCAAGGATATCTTGGGCCTTCCTTCACCCCTAGATTACGAACTTTGCCAATCCCACTCTCTCCTTCTTCACTTAAATTGCTGGGTCCATTTCCACGGGTACCACTTCCACCCGCTGGTGGGGACTTCATTCCCACCAGGAGTCTGTGTCGAGATATGCTAGTAAGGTCCAGGTGTTACAATCTCTCGGGCCTCATGTTCCGGAGGGGTGACCCGGATGAAACTGCCACCAATTCAGCCCCCCGCACCCCCGATTCCCGCTCAGAGTTAAAATCGGGCCGTGTCAAATATACTATAGTTGGTATTTTTATGCAAATATCTATATTAGTCACCTTGCTGCATTTCATTATTCTTGATTATTGTCCATCACCCATAGTGATGGAAGTGCTAGCCCCTAAAAACTGCAGAAAGATTTATGGGTGGTATTTTAGCGGAACCATTAACATGTAGTTTATCTACTGGATGAAGTACAAAGCATAAAATCTGATCTACAGGTTGCATAGTGTGCGAGTCACCCCTTTATTTATAGAACGTAAGCTGTAGGTGTGCAAGGACAGTAATCTCACAATGTGATTGGCAACCTATGCAAATATTACACGGCATCTGAGTGCTCCCGAATTAATTTCTAAAATAATTATAGGCAGTTGTAAATGATCAAAACATTTATTAAACACTAGTACGCAGAATCAGTTTCAGTCTCTGTATACCACACCAATAAAATACTGCAGTACATTCCTAATGACGTGCACAGCACTGTATTCGTCCATTAAAATACACACAAGACAGGAGGAGACATGATAGATTCATTTTGGTGAAACCAGTTGCCTTCATGAAAAGCTGCGCCGATGCTTTTTACAGAAGCAGATATGCATCACTGTGTGCATGTGCGTTCTGGACTATACAATGCCGGTGGCAGTTTAGAAGAATGCTAATCATCACTCATAGAAGACATTCTATTTCACTAGGTCCTTTGTATATCACCACGTTACAAGATAAAATAAATCCAAGCAGGGAAACTGCTATTCATTTACAACAGTCCCCAATCATGTGAGCAGAATATTAAACAGCTAAAATATGTCTATCTGACGACATCATAATCACGATTGCCGTAAACTTAAACCTAAAAATAAAACCCCCCATTCACTGAAGTGCCAAATATTCAAAATAATCGTGGCCACATTAAAATTTCTCGTACCTTTTGTTAGTGAAAGAGATAGGTCCCAGATATCTGGTCCCAGAGATCCCACATGTTGAAGCTACACAAGTAGTGCAGCAGTGATCGTTCACTCCCGTTACAGCATTTTATATTTGCACAAATTCTGCTACATCCTGCCACAGCCGGTGGATAATACTTTTACACCCTTGACACCCAAGTGACAGCATATCCAGAATCTCACTGTAGTGCAATAAACTAGTGAGTGTGGTCATGTGACTTTTCAAAGCCTCAACGCTCTCAATTATTACCTCACGATGACAGAACGCCATGATAATAATCAGGAGGCACAGAACGGAAACTGCAAGGCCTCTGTATGACTTTTTAGCGGGGGTTTTGAATCTCAAGGTGTAATTCTCTGTAGGTAAAGTAACTTTATCAACATCCTTCAGCCTCACCCTATCCCAACGGCTGGTGTTAAAATTTTTCATTACAGGATGCACCTCAACATCTGTGCAAGAAGGCAATGGGGTTTCCTTGACAACTTTAATTTTATTGCGGAACTCCTGCATCTGCTGCAGAAATGCGACTGGGTCAGTGACATCCTTAAAGGTCTCTGCGATAGCGAAAGCCCTTTTCTGTTCTTCTAGAATCATCTTCAATTTATTTATCTCTGGATCGTAGGCTTGCATCACCACCAGCTTCATGGTTTCAAAATCTGAAAGTACCTCACTCTTTTTCTGCTCCAGTGTGTGCTGCAACTTTGTGAAATATTCCATCACCTTATTTGCGTCCTTGCTTATTGACTGCAGGGAATTTTTCTTGTTGCTTTCAAATGTCTCCAGACACGACTGCACATCAGCAGAACGCCAAGTTTCCAGCCCCTTGAAAAGCCCATCAAAAGCTTCTCTCTCCTCTCTGTAGGCATCATTGATGGCACAGAAGGAATGTCCTTCGTGGTCTCCCATGGTAGCGCAAAACCCACAGATTAATTGAAGGTCCGTTGAGCAAAAGATATTCAGTGGTTGCCCACTGTGCTTCTTGCAGATCGGAATTTTAGGCATGATCCGAATCTTGTTGTACTTCTCTATTATTCCCATCAGCGAATAATTCGCTTGCAAATTGCTAATCCCCATGGCAGGGGTTTCTTTGCGGCAGGTTGGACATTTAAAAGGGAATTTCCATTGCAGACCTCTCCCACTTCCTTCCAAGATGCCTTCTAAACATCGCTTGCAGAAATTATGTGAGCAAGGGAGAACTCGTGGGTCTTCAAATAAACAGCAACAGATAGGACAGGTCAACTCTTCTTCAAACGAATCCATTGCATTCTATTTAAGAAAAATAGAAAACAATGAACACTTCATAAAGATCATGAATATATATTCAAAAATATAATACAACAATTAGCTGGTTTGGGTTGGAACCCTCATTAAGTGGAATGACTAAAGTTAAATATAATAAATTGTTTACCTATATTCCATGAATTCAATACACATAACATCTCATGATGAGTACCTGATCTCAGCCAGGCCATTAGGTAATGAATAGACACAATGCACAAGGAGGGAGAGGAAAGTTCATGGACAGGTCAAACAATGCCATACTTCTAACAACTCATTACAGAGAAGCAGCAACAGAGAACGGACGACCAGCCTGACTTCTTAGTTAGGATGGAATATGGCACATTTGGGGATAAAGAACGCAAAAGGTGGAGAAGAGAATAATTTTAAAATAGACCTTTACTCTTCAATAATGTACATATTATAAAAAGGATATAGAGGTACTGCAGAGGGTGCAAAAAAGATTTACAAGGACGATATCAGAACTGCAAGGTTATACCCATCAGAAAAAGGATGAACAGGCTGGGTCTCTTCTCTTGAAAAGAGAAGACTTGGGGTGACCTAATAGAGGTCTTTAAAATTATGAAAGGTTTTGTCGGAGTAGATACAGAGAGTGTTTTTCCACTTGTGGGGAAGGCTAGAGTCAAAGAAATCCAATAGGGAATTCAGAAGAAACTTCTTTATCCAGAGAGTGGTGAGAATGTGGAGGGAGTGGTTAAAGCGAATAGTATAAGATGCATTTAAGGGGAGGCTGGACAAGCATATGAGGGAGAAGGGAATAGAGGGTTATGCTGATAGAGTTAGATGAGGAAAGATGGGAGGAGGCTCGTGTGGAGCATAAACGTCAGCATGGATTGATCGGCCGAATGGCCTGTTTGTGTGCTGTATATTCTGTGTAATACTATGCTTTTTGTTGCTGACACGAGTTGAGTGGGATTACATCTCTGCTCCAAGCAGGTACAATCTACCCCCAAATAACAAGGTACTGTGGTGAGAAAACCCGAAAAGATGTAGCCATTTAAATGACGAATTAATCCTTGCATTTCAGATTAAAGTTGAAAAAAAAGTTTGTAATTAAAAGCATTTTTAGAGCATAACACATTTCAGTATCCAGTGTAACTTGTAATGCCCCAACTCCATTCATAAAACATTTAAATCTTTATTTTTTTCCCCTCCAAAATAAACTTGTGCACACATTCTCACAATAACTGGCCCCTCCTCTCCTCTCGTCTACAGCAGTGCTGCATTATTATTTCATATATTAACCATTCTAAAATCTTCTCTAAGTGAGAATTAGTAGCAATTTATGGGTTAGGATTTACATCCACCAAGAATTGGGTTGAGTTTGACTGGGACTCACTAGGAATCTTACATCACCAGAGAGGGGGAGATTTAAATAAATATATTAATTCTCAGGATGTGGGTGTCACTAGCAAGGGCGGCATTTATGGCCCATCCTTAATTGCCCCGAGAAGGTGGTGGTGGCCCTTCTCCTTGAACCACTGGTGTAGCAGTTCAATACAAGAGCAGCTTGATTGGCCACTTCAGAGGGAAGTTAAGAGTCAACCACATTGGTGTGGGACTGGAATCACATATAGGCTAGACTAGGTAAGGACAGTAGGTTTCCTTCCCTAAAGGATATTAGTGAACCAGTTGGTTTTATACTACAACTACAACTTGTATTTATATAGCGCCTTTAACATAGTAAAACATCCCAGGACGCTTCACAGGAGTATTAAGACACAAAAAAAAAATACGATTTTATCATTCTCATCTCATCAATCTGGCCTGGATTCAAGCAAAATAAAACAGAAGAGACAACACTGGAGTATACAAGAAGATCGAGTGGGATGAGAGAAAAAAAACCTGTAAAGGCAAGAAAGCTATAATCTAATTTCATAAAAACTGTGGAGAAAGCAATGAGTGTTATAATTGAATGCCGACACTGGAAATGAATGAAGTAAGCAAGATGAAGTACCTGTCACATTGAAGATATTATTAGGACAAGACACCTACATGTGCCTGGAACCAGCAATAAGGCTCACCTTCAGTTTCATTGCTCAATCCAGTTATTTAATTTCCCACTGTCCAGAAAGTCACGTGTCAAAAAAGAGGTAATTTTAGATTTGAAGTGAAAATGTTATGGGTAGGGTCAATGCAATTTCTGGATTTTTAACTACTTGAATCCAAAGGGAAAACTGTTACCCGGGACAGGGTTGAATCACATCATTAACCCGGAGAGAAATTACCTGATTCTAGAGCGACTAAACTCAGAAAAGACGAGGGAGTGTGGGAAAATACAGCAGTACAACTGTCATAGCAGAATGTACCTGGAAATAACAGATGAACACCTTTCGGGGCTGTAGGGAGGCACATTGCACTGGAGATCTAAGCCCAGGTATCAGAGCTGTAAGGATGTGTCTTGGAGCCTATTTTTGCCAACATACGTGCCACTTTTTCCAATCTTACTCATTAAGGGGAACCACTGAGTAGAGGCCAAGCACTTGCCCACAAAGTGGGAGGTAAAATCAGAGGCACTTCAATGTACACCCAACTGCCTGGTTATAAAATAGCATCAGCAGAGCCTGGAAGCAGTTTTCTCAAGTGCTCTTTGGGACAGTACGCAATGTAGGGAAAACTAACTAGGAGAGAAGAGAACAGAAGATAACCGCCAAAAAAAAATTGTGCGCAGAATAAAAGATACCTAAAGCGAATGAGACAATTTTGTACTACAAGCAAGAAGTGATTTTCTACTTTGCTTCTTCTGCGATGCTCAGTGTAAATTTACAGCAAGCATGGCTGTATCTGATTAACTGTTACATATAAAAAAAGATTATTTTTACGCTCAGTATTTCCCTTGCCTTCTGGCTGCAATTTACTGCTGGTACTACAATTAATTGGAATTCAATCTGTTCTGTCAGAGATTGGGTTTTGACGCTGTTTCAAGTGATTGGGACTGGAATTTAGATATTTTAGGTGATTAAAGTTGGGGTTTAGGAAAGCATGATGCAAAGGACTGAGATTCAAGCCTCTGAGGATTGGCCCACCACTGCTTTGAGCCAAGAATATTGCCAGATATAGCAAGACACGTTTGATTATCTCACAATATAGCCTAAAATCAACTTTACACAGTCACAAGGTAAGGTCCAGTAGCCTTCTGAGGAATACCAGGAATGGGGCCTTGCCAGCGCCACACACATCCTGAGAACAAACAAAAAACTATAAACTGACAGCACTACAATGGAGATCAATGTGACTATGATGCGTACTTATAAAGTACATTTAAAATATCCCAAACACAACCTTAGCTTGAGAAGAGATTTATTCCAGATTTTGGGTGCAGGGGGAAAAAAAAAAAATTGCGTGGCACAGGGCAGCCCATATACAAGCCAAACCGGATAAGGACGTCAGGTTTCCTTCCCTAAAGGGCATTGGGCTTTTATGACAATCCAACAGCTTCATGGTTACTTTTACTGGTACCAGATTTTTATTTCCTGAAAAAAAAAATTGAATTCAAATTCACAAATCCTGATAAGATTTGAACTTGCGTTCTCTGGATTATTAGTCCCAGGCCTCTGGATTACTAGTCCAGTGACATAACCACTATGCTACCATACCTGTACTAATTAAAAAGATGGAGCCATGTATTTGGTTAACAGAATTTTACTGGCTGAAAAGCATCATCTGCGTAACAAATGTATCAGTATTATTGAAATTGGTGATTGAATATACAAACAGTTCGTTCCCAAAATGATAGGTTGGCACATCATGAAGTCATACAGCACAAAAATGCCACTCACCGTGCAGCTAAGGAAACGATCAGAGACAACAGATATGCTTGACCCTTTTTAATGATGAAAATCTCCTCTCAGTACTCTACATCACCATCTACCTTCCCACCGGTCAATCCCTGTGGCCTGAAAATCATTTCAATTATAAATTAGTATTTAGAATTCTACAAAAGAAGAAACCCATTAACCCAAACCATTTAATGAAAACAACCTTATGAAACATTAGTAACATCAAATGAATACAATATTTTCTTTTGGGGGGGGGGGGCGCGAGATTGCCACTGTGTGCTACGTGTACGGCAAAGAGCATATTTATACAAGTTAATTTTCGATTTTCGTCTTCGCCACCTGGGCAGTAACCTGGCAGGGCAGATCGCTCACCCACTGTAGAACCCCCTCAGTTTTAATTCCATTGTAATGAGCGAGTGATCTGTTCCACCAGATAACTGCTCAGGTGGTAAAGATGGAAATTTACCCCATAAATTACATATAACACACAGAGGAAAGCTCTCCTCCTCCCCCCACCGTGAAGTCAAGTTGGGCATAGTAGAGATACACCAGTGCATCTAATAACTGCTCAGGCACCTATTTGAATTCCATTGCAATGGTATGTGCCTTTTCCCATCATCTAGTGCCGATTATATTCAAATTATAAAGCTTTAAAATGCAGTTTCAAGGAGAACTGGGCAGCTGAGTTCGAACGCTGTTCTTTCAACTCTGGGAACCTGAGTTGCAAGCCACCTCGCCCCCTATGGAGATGGGTCCACAGCACAAAGGTCTTCAAAATTTAACACTCGTTGTGCATCAGAAGAGAGAGAACAGTCTTCCTAGAAAACCACAATAAATTCTGCATCCAAGCCTGGTTATACTTGACCTGGAAATACTTCATGTTAGTAATAGGGATATCGGGTTCATGTCACGCTACAGAACGTGACTCGACATCGTTGTCTGTCTTTCCAGTTTTTAAAAACACAAAAAAAACCAAAAAAAAGTTAAAAGCTCAACTGCAGACAGCAGGATTTGACACGTTGGACCCCCTGTGATCCATCTCATTGTCTTGGCTGTGCTCTGGTGTGTCTTTGAAGTAATGCTTCCCTGAAAGATTGTATCTCTGCAGTTTCTGTGTTTATATACTGTGTAATATTGTAGATTCCTTCATTGCACCTTTACCTGACGAAGGGGCGACAGCTCCGAAAGCTTGTAATTTTAAATAAATCTGTTGGACTATAACCTGGTGTTGTGCGACTTCTCATTTTTGTCCACCCCAGTCCAACACCGGCATCTCCGCATCATACTTCATGTTGACACTGGTTCCAAAGGGTGAAAACTTTTCCATTTCCACATTCTACTGTCCCTCACTAAAACAAAGCACATCTGACGATTTTCAATAGGTATATTTAAAACTGAACAGGATGAACTGGCTTTAAGTAAGGGGGAGGGAAACTAAAGGTGCTGGAAAATGAGCAATATAAAATCTGTAAGTGGTGGGTGTAAATACTAAACGCCAATAAAGCTGTTGCCATAAGTATTCCATGGATTGTAAGCAAACAGCCACGGGTGAAACTGAAAAGAGTTCTAACACAGAGAAATGTAATCAATAAATTGACTCAGTACAGGATTAGGCCATTCAGCCCCTCAGGCCTGCTCCACCAATTAGATCACATGGTTTAAACTAATGTGGCATGGGGAGGGACACTAGGATGATGCGTTAGAGAGGAGAAACAAGGTGCAGAGAGACAACAGCATTAAAATAAAGAGTAGTTCAGAAATAGGATGGATCAGACAGGGGGGAAAATGCGAGGCAGACTAGGATGGGTTTGGAGTGCATGTGCGTAAATGCCCAGAGGTGGTAAATAAGGTTGGTGAGTTGCAGGCACAAATTACCACATGGGACTATGATATAGTGGCAATAACAGAGACCTGGCTCAAACAAGGAGGATTGGGAACTTAATATTTCTGGCTACAATGTATTTAGGAAAAATAGGGAAGGAAAAAAAAGAGTGGAGGGTGGCAGCATTGATCAAAGATACTGTTACAGCACTGAAAGGGATGATGTACTTGTTCAAAGACAGACTCTATTTGGTTAGAATTAAGGAACAATAGAGGAGCTATTACACTGCTGGGTGTATACTATAGGCCACCAAATAGTGGGAAGGAGACAGAGGAGCAAATTTCATAAAGATGCAAGAACTACAGAGTAGTGATAACGGGGGCGTCAATTATCCTAATATAGACTGGGAAAATAACAGCATTAAGGGCAAAGAGGGGGAGAAATTTGTGCAATGTGTATAAGAGAACTTTCTTGTTTACAGCCGAACGAGGAAGGAAGCCGTGCTGGATCTGGTTATGGGGAATGAAATGGGGCAAGGGGAACATATTTCAGTGGGAGAGCATTTGGGGAATAGTGATCATAATATCAGGTTTAGAATAGTTATGGAAAAGAACAAGGAACAATCAAATGTGAAAATACTCACTGGAAGAGGGCTCATTTCAGTGCGTTGAAAGAGGATCTGGCCCAGGTGAATTGGAATCAAAGATTGGCAAGCAAAATGGTAAATGAGCAATGGGAGGCCTTCAAAGAAAAGTACAGACTAGACACATTCCCACAAGGTGGAAAGAAAGTGCATCCAAAGTTAGAGCTCCCTGGATCACTAAAGATAGAGAGATTAAAATGAAACAGAAAAAAGGAGGCTTATAATAAATGTCAGGCTCATAATGGGAATGTGTCTAGTCTGTACTCCCCTTTCTGTATTCAGAAAGTACAGGGGAGAACTGAAAAAGGAAGTAAGAGGGGCAAAGAGAGAGTATGAGAATAGATTAGCGGGTAACATAGAAGGGAACCCAAAAATAGTAAAAGGGTAGTCAAAGGGTGAAGCCGATTAGGGACCAAAAAGATGATCTTATGGAGGCAGACGGCATGGCTGAGGTTCTAAATGCGTACTTTGCATCTGTCTTCTTTAAAGAAGATGCTGCTGCCAATGTTACAGTAAAGGAGGAGGTAGTAAGAGAAATTGAATGGGATAAAAATAGATAAAGAGGAGGTACTTAAAAAGTTGGCAGCGTTCAAAGTAGCAAAGTCACCCAGTCCGGATGGGATGCATCCTAGGTTGCGGAGGAAAGTATGGGTGGAGTTGGCAGAGGCTCTAGCCACAATCTTCCAATCCTCCTTAGATACAAGAGCTGTGTCAGAGGATTAAAGGATTGCAAATGTTACACCCGTTTAAAAAAGGAGAGGGATAAACCCAGCGACTACAGGCCAGTCAGCCTAACATCGGTGGTGGGGAGACAATAATCCGAGACAAAATTAATTGTCACTGGGAAAAATATGGCTTAATAAATGAAACACAGCATGGATTTATTAAAGGCTAATCATGTTTGACTAAAGGAGAGGGTTGATGAAGGTGGTGTGGTTGATGTTGGGTATATGGACTTTCAAAAGGGATTTGATAATACCACGTAATAGACTTATTAAAAGTAGAAAGAAAGACTTGTATTAATATAGCGTCTTTCATGATCTCAGGTCATCCCAAAGCAGTTTACAGGCAATGAAGTGCAGTCACTGTCGTAATGTACGAAACACGGCAAAATTGAAGCCCGTGAGATTAAAGGGGCAGTGGGAGCGTGGATACAAAATTGGCTAAGAGACAGTAACCAGAGAGTAGCGGTGAACAATTGTTTTTCAGACTGGAGGGAAGTATACAGTGGTGTCCCCCAGGGACCGGTATTATGACCATTGCTCTTCTTGATATTAGTGACCTGGACTTGGGTATACAGGGCACAATTTCAAAGTTTGCAGATGACACGAAACTCAAATGTAGTAAACAGTGAGGAGGATAGTAACAGACTTCAGGAGGACAGAGACAGACTGGTGAAATGGCAGATGCAATTTAAAGCAGAGAAGTGTAAAGTGATGCATTTTGGTAGGAAGAATGAGGAGAGGCAATATAAACTAAATGGTACAATTTTAAAGTGGGTGCAGGAACAGAGAGACCTGGGGGTGTATGTACACAAATCTTTGAAGGTGGCAGGACAAGTTGAGAAGGCTGTTAAAAAAGCATACGGGATCCTTGGCTTTATAAACAGAGTCATAGAGTACCATAAGCAAGGAAGTTATGCTAAACTTTTATAAATCACTGGTTAGGCCCCAGCTGGAGTATTGCATCCAATTCTGGCAACCACACTTTAGAAGGACGTCAAGGCCTTAGAGAGGGTGCAGAGGATATTTACTAGAATGGTACCAGGGATTCGGGAAATCAGTTACGTGGAGAGATCGAAAAAGCTGGGATTGTTCTCCTTAGAGCAGAGAAGGTTAAGGGGAGATATGATAGAGGTGTTCAAAATCATGAAATGTTTTGCTAGAGTAAATAAGAAAAGGAGAAACTGTTTCCAGTGGCAGAAGGGTCGTGTACCAGAGGACACAGATTGAAGGTAATTGGCAAAAGAACCAGAGGCGAGATGAGAATTTTTAAATTTTATTTACGCAGCAAGTTATGAAGATCTGGAATTCACGGTCTGAAAAGGTGGTGCGGAAGCAGATTCAATAATAACTTTCAAAAATTAACAACGATAAATACTTGAAGGGGAAAAATTTGCAGGACTATGGGCAAAGGTCAGTGGAATGGGACTAATTGGAAAGCTCTTTCAAATGATGGGCCAAATAGCCTCCTTCTGTGCTGTATCATTCTATCATTCTATGGCGGATTTGCACCTCAACGCCATATCCCTCGATACCCTTACCTAAAAAAAAAATCTATCAAGTCTTGAAAGCTCCAATTGTCCCAGCATCCACAGCCTTTTGGGTGAGAGTTTTCCAGATTTCTACTACCTTTTGTATGAAAAAGTGCTTCCTGATTTAACTCCGGAATGGCCTGGCTCTAATTTTAAGATCATGTCCTCTTGTTCTCGATTTCTCCCACCAGAGGAAATAGACTCATCATTGAAGCAGTAACACAAATTTGATTTCAGCAATCAGATTTTGTTTTAGTGAATAATTATTAGTAATTAAATTTAGCATGTACAGTCAGTGCAGCACAGCAATCAAGAAATGCTGAACTTTATAGCCAATTTAGTAGAGTGCAACGGGCAGGAATTGATGCTAAAATTGTAGAGCGCTCTGGTCAGCCTGCACCTTGAGTACTGTGTCCATTTCTGGTCACACAAGGGATACATTCAAGCCTTGGAGGCAGGATGGAGAAGAGCCAATAGGCTGATCTTTAGCATCAGATGGACTATGTTGTAAGAAAAAACGAGAGAAAATTAAGCTCTTTAGATTTCAAAGCAGGTGGATAAGAGGGACGTTAGAGGTATATCCAAGACAGTATAGAAAAGGCAAATTAGGCACACTACTAAAAGGGTGCATTTGCACTATAATTGTCTCATTCCATGCTGTTCTGGATTGAGATTGGACATTTGCTCTGGATTTACACCAACAACTTCTTAGCATCAGCGCAAAGTGAAACAGCTTTGCATTGTAATGCGAATACAGCCAAAGTTAAACTGTGACAGCAAGAGAAGGGGGCACACACTGAAACTTGCAAATTTAGGACTAGTCAACTTCTTCCTCACACAAACATATGAAATAGACTTCTGGATAGGGTGATGGGAGACTAAAATCCTGGAGTTATTTAGGAAGCAGTTGGATGTTATTATGAGGGGAGAAGATTTTTCAGGTTGGCTGAACCAAATGGCCTTCCTCGTGTATATTTAGCTTGTGATCGCAAGATAAATAGAAAATGTTTTAATTCATTTTGGTGTGATATCAATTTCATTACATGCTGAAAATGTTTTGATTAACATAAAAGAAAAGAAACATTAAATTTAAAAAGCAATAAAAACACTTTCCATTTAAAGGGCAGCCATCTTGCTAATGAGTTGGAGCACGATGCTGAACATTTCCATTTATCACTATGGGCTAGATGTTCCGACCACTGACTATAAATGATTAGAAATATAGTGTTGTGTCTTTATAACATCATCGTAGCCAAGTACATTTTGGCCAGCTGTAAATGCATGCCGTTTATGACGGCATCAACATTCAGCAAAGATGCCAGATTACAAGCAGTTTTTAGGCTTACAAGCGAAACCTAGATGGGAGTCAGAATCCCTATAAAACTTCATGCATTTCAGCCCTACCCGAGAGACAGTGAAACTATTCTTTAAAGGCAACAAAACACAATAAATAGAAATAGTATTGCATTTAAAAATTAAGTTACAAAAAGGCTGTTTACATGAAGTTATCAATGTTGGTTGGATCATTGGTCAGATTGAATCTGCTCAACAAAACTGGGAGGTAAAAAGACATGTCATTACATTACTGGTTAACAAGTACTGAATCATCAACAATTCTTACAAAACACCTTGTTTCAGAATCTCTTGATATCTGCCCCATAAATAAGACCAGAAATACTGATGCACAATTCAACCACAAACAATATGATGCAGCATTAACTGCACCTCAGAATCAGTCCATTAATGTTTTCATGCCAACACAAACTAGATATTGTGAACACATGAAATGTGACCGGACAGGTCAGCACCAAACGAAGTGGGAGGATGCAGCTCCGACCCAGGATTGTACTCTTGAAGAGCAGGTGGAAGAGATTCGAAGATAATGTTAAACTACATAGTAGAGGTCATGTGGCAGACAGAGAGCCACTTGATGCAAGAGTCAGGCCACCCAGTTCCTGGATGAAGACATTAGCTGTGTCTCTAATTACCTGGCATCATGTTATAATGTATTGACATACACAACAGCATGTGTGAAAAAATCTTGTTATTGTTTACAGATTGACAGAAAATATACGAGGTATATTAGAATTATCCAGCAAAAATGAAATGCAGTAAAATTACTCCATGATTTCAGGAGAGGCATCATCTCCCACAGGCAAGTTGTAGAGACCCTTGGTCAGTTGTACAGAGCTACAGACCCCATCTGGAGTATTGCATTCAATTCTGGGCCCCGCACCTCAGGAAGGATATATTGGCCTTGGAGGGGGTGCAGCACAGATTCACCAGAATGATACCGAGGCATTAAGGGTTAAATTAGGTCAGGTTGTATAAACTTGGCTTGTATTCCCTGGAGTAGAAAAGATTGAGCAGTGATCTAATAGAGGTGTTTAAAATATTAAAAAAGATTCGATAAAAGGTAGATATAGAGAAACTATTTCCTCTTGTGGGAGAATCCAGAACAAGGGGACATAATCTTAAAATTAGAGCCAGGCCATTCAGGAGTGAAATCAGGAAGCCCTTCTTCACACAAAGGGTAGTAGAAATCTGGAACTCTCAAGACTGAGATTTTTGTTAGGTGAGGGTATCAAGGGATATGGAGCAAAGGCGGGTAAATGGAGTTGAGGTACAGGTCAGCCATGATCTAATTGAATGGCAGAACAGGCTCAAGGGGCTGAATGGCCTCCTCCTGTTCCTATGGAGGCCATAAAGGACACTCATTCCCATCACAACTCCAAGACTATACAAAATCTGAAAAAAAGCAGCACACTATACAACAAGCACGCAGTGTGTTACAGGCCTCCTAAGTTGACCAATGCAAGTGCTTTGGAGTTTCTTTCATGTTAAGGCAGGTGAACATGACGTTTGAAAATCAATTCAGCTCTTGTGAATTTGTTTGTTCACCAGATTCCATAACAATGTTATGTGTTGCTATATTTCAGAAGTCAACTCTATCACAGAACTTTTTTTCTGCTCCATTTATATAGTATTTGCTAAACACTTGTGTACGTAACTATAACCGATAAAGGAAAGGAAAAACTTGCATTTATATAGCGCCTTTCATGACCTCAGTACATCCCAAAGCGCTTTACAATGAATGAAGTACAAAGCGTAATCACTGTTGTAATATAGGAAACGCGGCAACCAAATTGCACACAGCAAGGTCCCACAAACAGCAATGAGATAAATGACCAAATCATCTGGTTTTTTTTTTAGTGATGTTGGTTGAGGGATAATTATTTGCCAGAACACCGGGGATAACTCCCCTGCACTGCTTCGATTCGTGCTGTGGGATCTATTACATACAACCGAGAGGGCGCTCCGGCCTCTGTTTAACGTCTCATCCGAAAGACGGCACCTCCGACTGTGCAGCACTTCCTCAGTACTGCACTGGAGTGTCAGCCTGGATTACGTGCTCAACTCAGTGGAGGGGGACTTGAATTCTCAACCTTTTGACTGAGAGGTGAGAGTGCTACCACTGAGCAGAGGCTCGTCTGTGTGCGTAAATGTATACCTTGAACATTTTCACTATATTTTATCGTGCAGGCTGTCTGGATTGTATAAAGGTTCCTGTCCCCATGACCTTCTTGGTGATACAGTCCTCCCTTTCCTGCAGTGGCTATTAAAAGTGTCAATTATATCCCACTGAGGTTTTCAATAATTCCACCTGTTCAGGGCCACCTTCCTTAAAGTGGAAATAACACGTAGATAACATGCTGGAGAATATCAAGCTGCCCCTCATTCATCCTTCATATCAAAGACACCTGACAGATCCTCCATCATCTGTGTGAGGGCTGCATATTGTCAATAATGGGATACTGCAATGCAGCAAGCGAACAGTCACATCCAGCTGTTCAGCAAGAATTAGGGCAGGAAAAAGGTAGCAGCCATGGAATTCCAAATGCATGTATTTTCTTCAAACACAAACCATTGAGTGGTAAATAAGAATTGCTTCAGTTGTAAATTAAAAATTGCTTAGCAATTTAACTTTGCTCTATTTTAGACATTTAGTACAAGAGCTTTTTAAATGCAGCTAATCTCTATTACATAACAGGGCTGCTCTTCAAACAAATGAATGTTTGTTAATAATTCAGTATCATGTACTTGGGTATTGTGATGCACCAAAAACCAATTGTCATTCTAATCACCCTGATATTTTAAAGAACTTCATAACAATTTTTTCCAAGCATTTATTTTTACTGAATTAAAAAGCCAGTTAACAGTTGAATGTTCTCACATAGAAAGAATTAATGCAAAAATTATCTAAAGGGAAAATCAAACACTTATTTCTAAATTTAAATTCAAAATGTCCAATTGTCACGTAAATTAAAATGTATGGCCAAGTAGATTTTTTTAAATCTATTATTTTTTAGTTACACTATAATCATGCTTTGCCACGTTAATTCTAGGAGTCAAAGGTCCAGGAAAACATGCGTTTGTCACACAAGCCCCTTCACTTAATGTACCTGAACCACCTTGGCAACTGTATCTATGTTTTGGGGGTGTTGGTAGATCCCACAGGCAGAAGATGGGAGATGGTGCATCAGACCTTTCTACATCTCTGCTCCTTAAGGCCAGTCATGAGCAGCTTGTGCAGACAGAAGTCAGGCCACAGTCTAGAGTTGGATGTTCCCTTGCTCCTCTTCCATCTTTACAAACATCGTGGCTCTGCTTTAGTGGATGCTCTCCAGCAGGGTACTTGGTTCCCTGTACTTTTGAACAGCGTTTTCATGACACAGCAAACTCTGCTCCAAGGCTCCGGACAAGTTTGGTTGCCAGCTGGGGCCTCCTTGGATGGGTGGAGGTTAATACTCAAGATGCTGTATGGAGAAGGACGAACAGTGGTTATGTTGTCTGAAATTCAAAAACCACCAACACATTTTAAACTGTTCACCCCAACCTACCAAGGACTGAATTACAATCACTATATTGTAACAGACTGCAACACATCATCATCATGTTACAAGACTTAAATGGAAATGTTCTTTACGAACCTTAGATTTTTGCCTCTGACAATGCCCAATAGGTTATGTCAAACATCCATCAGCCTTTGGTGAAAGAAGTTCATTCGAATATTGGTTTTATATTTAAAGAAAGACTTGCATTTATATAGCACCTTTATTATTCAGTAAGAAAAACTTGCATTTATATAGCATCTTGCATTTATTTATCAATGGTAATAGGGCATTAGCGACTAAGGCAATATCAGGGAAAAATCAATAAAAAATTCAAATTAAATGCGCTATATCTGAATGCATGAAGCATTCGTAACAAGATAGATGAATTAATAGCACAAATAGAGATAAATGGATTTGATCTAGTAGCTATTACTGAAATGTGCTTGCAGGTTGACCAAGGTTGGGAACTAAATATTCCAGGGTACTCGACTTTTAGAAAAGATAGGCAAAATGGAAAAGGACGTGGGGTAGTCCTGATAATAAAAGGATGAGATGAAGGCAGTATTGAGAAAGGATCTTAGCCCAGAAAATCAGGATGTAGAATCAGTATGGGTGAAGCTAAGAAATAAAGGGCAAAAAACATTGGTGGGAGTAGTTTTATAGGCCCAACAGTAATCATAGCATTGGACAAAGTATAACTCAGGAAATTAGAGGAGCATGTAACAAGGGTAATGCAATAATCATGGGGGATATTACTCTTCTGTAGACTGGGCAAACCAAATTGGCAAAAGTAGCTTGGAGGACAAGTTCATGGAATGCATGAGACATTTTTCTAGAATAGGTCAAGGAACCAACTAGGGAACAGGCTAGTATTGCATAATGAGCCAGAGTTAATTAGTAATCTTATAGTAAAGGATCCTCTGGGGAAGCGTGATCATAATATGATAAACTTGATATGAAATTCTGAGAGTGATGTGGAAGTCAGAAACTAGGGTCTTAAATTTAAACAATGAAACATTTAAATAAATAATTCATAGTTCTCAACGAATATACATTCCCTTGAAGAATAAAAACTCCACTGGAAAAGTGGTACAACCATGGCTAACTGAAGAAGTTAAGGATAGTATTAGATTAAAAGAGGCTTACAATGTTGCCAAAAAAATAGTAAGCCTGAGGATTGGGAGGGTTTTAAAAATCAGCCAAGGATGACCAAGAAATTGATAGAGAGAGAAACTAGAATGTGAGAGTAAACTATTAAGAAATATAAAGAGATTGTAAGAGTTTTTACAAGTTTGTAAAAAGGAAGAGATTAGCGAAAGTAAACATGGGTCCTTTAGAGGCAGAGACAGGAGAAATTATAATGGAGAATAAAGAAATGGCAGAGACGTTAAACAAATATTTTGTATCTGTTTTCACAATAGAAGACACAAAGAACATACTGGAAATAGTGGGGAACCAAGGGGCTAATGAGAGTAAGAACTTAAGGTAATTAATATCAGCAAAGAAAAAGTACTGGAGGAATTAATGGGACTAAAAGCCAACAAATCCCCTGGACCTGATGGGCTATATCCTAGGGTTTCAAACGAGATGGCTGCAGAGATAGTGGATGCATTGGTTTTGATCTTCCTGAATTCCCCAGCTTCTTGAATGTTTCCTGGGGATTGGAAGGTAGAAAATATAACCCCGCTGTTCAAGAAAGAAGGAAGGGAGAGAGAAAACAGGGAACTATAGGCCAGTTAGCCTGACATCAATAATAGGGAGAATGCTAGAATCTATTATTAAGGACGTGGTAACAGGGCACTTGGAAAATCACAATATGATTAGGCAGAATCAACACGGTTTTATGAAAGGGAAATTATGTTTGACAAATTAGTGAGCTTTTTGAGGGTGTAACTAGCAGGGTAGATAAGGGGGAACCAGTGGATGTAGTATATTTGGATTTTCAGAAGGCATTTGATAAGGTGCCATGCAAGAGGTTGTTACACAAGATTAGGAGTAATATATTAGCATGGATTGAGGATTGATTACAGACAAAAAAAAGAGTAGGAATAAACGGGTAATTTTTGGGTTAGCAGTCTGTAACTAGTGGAGTGCCGCAAGGATCAGTGCTTGGGCCTCCTCTATTTACAATCTATATCAATGACTTAGATGAGGGGACCGAGTGTAATATATCCAAGTTTGCTGATGATACAAACTAGGTGGAAAAGTAAGCTCTGAGGAGGACGCAGAGGCTGCAAAGGGATATAGACCGATTAAGTGATTAGGCAAGGCAGCGGCAGATGGAGTGTAATGTGGGGAAGTGTGAAAATATCCACTTTAGTAGGAAGAAAGGCGAGAGATTAGTAAATGTTGGTATTCAGAGGGATTTAGATGTCCTTGTACACGAATCACAAAGTTAACATGCAGGTACAGCAAGCAATTAGGAAGGCAAATAGTATGTTAGCATTTTATTGAAAGGGGTTGGAGTATAAGAGTAAGGAAGTCTTGCTGCAATTATATAGGGCTTTGGTGAGACCACACCTGGGGTACTGAGTAGAGTTTTTGTCTCCTTACCTAAGGAAGGATATACTTACCTTAGAAGGGGTGCAACGAAGGTTCACTAGATTGATTCCTGGGATGAGAAGGCTGTGCAATGAGGACAGATTGAGTAGAATGGGCCTAAATTCTCTGGGGTTTAGACGAATGAGAGGTGATCATTGAAACATATAAAATTCTTAGAGGGCTTGACAGGGTAGATGCTATGAGGCTGTTTCCCCCGGCTGGAGAGTCTAGAATTAGGGGTCATAGTCTCAGGATAAGGGGTCGGCCATTTAGGACTGAGCTGAGGAGCAATTTCTTCACCCAGAGGGTTGTGAATCTTTGGAATTCTCTACCCCAGAGGGCTGTGGATGCTCAGTCGTTGTGTATATTCAGGAGTGAGATTGATAGTTTTTTGGCACTAAGGGAATCAAGGGAAATGGGGATAGTGCAGGAAAGTGGAGTTGATATAGAAATTCAGCCATTAACTTATGAAATGGCGGAGCATGCTCGAGGGCCCCTATAGCCTACTTCTGCTCCTATTTTTTTTTTCCACGACCTCAAGATGTCCCAAAGTGCTTTACAGCCAATGAAATACTTTTGAAGTGTAATGTGGGAAACGCAGCAGCCAATTTGCATACAACATGGCCCCACAACAGTCATGTGATAATGACCAGATAATCTTGTTTTTTTTTTAGGTGTTGGTTCTTTTTAATAAATCAAACTTGTGTGCTCTGATCCTATTCCCCTTCTTTACTTTAAAGCAATATTCTGGAATGATTTTGTATACACCATTTACTATCGACACACTTCAGTTAGTCCCCCTTTCTATTTTTAAATTGTAGAACTGGAGTTTCTCCAATCTTTCCCCAATCGCTCATTCCCTTTACACTTGGGATCAGTCTTCATGTTGAATCAATAATAGAATAAACAGCATCACATTGTTAAACAAAGGCGCTCTGTCGATTCAGGTGGATGTAAAAAGATCCCATGGCACTACTCGCAGAACAAGGAGTTCTCCTGGGTTCCAGTCAACGTTCCTCCCGTAACCAAAACCACAAAAAGAAAAATAAACAGACAACCGTAACTGGGGCTTCGTCTCATTTGTTGATCTCACCGAGCGTAAATTGGCTAAATTAAATATCAACCTAAATTACAACACTGACTGCACTTCAAAAGTAATGATTGTGAAGAGCTTTGGGATGTTCCAAGGATGTGACAGGAACAGGAGTAGGCCATTCAGCCCCTTGAGCATTCAATTAGATCGTGGCTGATCTGTACCTTGATACTCTTACACAACAAAAATCTATCGATCTCAGTCTTGAAAGCTCCAATTGACCTAGCATCCACCGATTTTTGGGGGAAAGAGTTCCAGATTTCTACTACCCTTTGTATAAAGACGTGCTTTCTGATTCCACTCCTGAATGGCCTGGCTCTAATTTTAAGATTTATACCCCCATGTTCTAGATTCCCCCACCAGAATTTCTCTATCTACTCTATTGAATCCTTTTATCATTTTAAACACCTCAATTAGATCACACCCCTCAATCTTCTAAACTCAAAGGATTACAAGCCAAGTTTATGTAACCCTTTATATCTCAGTATCGTTCTGGTGAATCTGCGTTGCCCCCCCTCCAAGACCAATATATCCTTCCTGAGGCGTGTGCCCAGATAATGTGCTCTATAAATGTAATTTCTTTTTAATCGAAACATACGATGCAACAAATGTCAGTTCTCTAAAAGTTTAACTAAAGTGCAGTTCACACAATATTCAATAACTCTGAACATAACTTTGGAAAGAATAACTGTATATTGCTATTAACTTTGTGCTACTCTAAAGATGGGTATAGTTACTAAGTCATTTCAATCACGCAAAGGGACACATATTCCTTATACCATCTTGGGGATAGGAGGAAAGAGAGCAGGAAGCATTAACTGGACATTTGATGAGCTGCATTTACCCCCATGTTTAAATATAAAGAAAAAAAATTTCACTACATTTTCATTATAAGCCAATGACCGTTTAGTTAAAAAAGTCCTCAGCTTTACACACAGACGAATATCTATCCAATGTTCACAAAAAATGGATCAAACACCAATATGATACAAATTGTTCTTTCAGTAGTTAGAACTGGCAGAAACTGCCATTTATTTCTCCCCAAACTTTTGCCAAACAAGGAAGGCAGTTATCTGCCACATGGAAGCTGCACCAGCTAGTCAGAACATAAGAACATAAGAGCAGGAGTAGGCCACACGGCCCCTCGAGCCTGCTCCGCCATTCAATAAGATCATGGCTGATCATCGACCTCAACTCCACTTTCCCGTCCGATCACCATATCCCTTGATTCTCCTAGAGTCCAAAAATCTATCTAGCTCAGCCTTGAATATACTCAAAGACTCAACATTCACAGCCCTCTGGGGCAGAGAATTCCAAAGATTCACAGCCCTCTGAATGAAGAAATTCCTCCTCATCTCGGTCTTAAATGGGCTACCCCTTATCCTGAGACTATGCCCCCTCAGTCTAGACACTCCAGCCAGGGGAAACAACCTCTCAGCATCCACCCTGTCAATCCCCTTCAGAATCTTGTATGTTTCAATGAGATCACCTCTCATTCTTCTGGACTCGAGAGTATAGGCCCATTCTACACAATTTCTCATCATAGGACAGCTCTCTCATCCCAGGAATCAATCTCGTAAACCTTTGTTGCACCGCCTCCAAGGCAAGTATATCCTTCCTTAGATAAGGAGACCAAAACTACGCACAGTACTCCAGGTGTGGTCTCACCAAGGCCCTGTACAATTGTAGCAAGACTTCCTTACTCTTGTACTCCAAACCAACATGCCATTTGCCTTCCTTATTGCTTGCTGTACCTGCATGTTAGCTTTCTGTGTTTCTTGCACGAGGACACCCAAATCTCTCTGAACACCAACATTTGAAAGTTTCTCACCATTTAAAAAATATTTTGTTTTTCTATTCTTCCTACCAAAGTGAATAACCTCACATTTCCCTACATTATACTCCATCTGCAACCTTACTGCTCACTCACTTAGTCTATCTATATCCCTTTGCAGACTCTGTGTTCTCCTCTCAGCTTACTGACCCACCTAGCTTTGTATCATCAGCAAACTTGGATACATTACACTCGGTCCCTTCATCTAGGTCATTAATATAAATTGTTAATAACTGAGGTCCCAACACTGATCCTTGCAGCACCCCACTAGTTACAGCCTGCCAACCTGAAAAAGATCAGTTTATCCCTACTCTCTGTTTTCTGTCCATTAACCAATTCTCTATCCATGCTACTATATTATCCCTAAACCCATGAGCCCTAATCTTGTGTAATAACCTTTTATGTGGCACCTTATCAAATGCCCTTTGGAAATCCAAATATACTACATCCACTGGTTCCCTTTATCTACCCTGCTAGTTACATCCTCAAAAAACTTTAATAAATTTGTCCACAACAAGATTTCCCCTTCATAAAACCATGCTGACTCTGCCAAATCATGTTAGGATTTTCTAAGTGCCCTGATACCACTTCCTTAACAATGGATTCCAGCATTTTCCCGACAACTGATGTCAGGCTGACTGGCCTGTAGTTCCCTGTTTTTTCTCTCTCCTCCTTTCTTGAATAGCGGTGTTACATTTGCGACCTTCCAATCCGCTGGGACCATTTTAGAATCTAGGGAATTTTGGAAGATCAAAACCAATGCATCCACTCTCTCTTCAGCCACCTCTTTTAGAACCCTAGGATGTAGGCCGTCAGGTCCAGGGGATTTGTCAACTTTTAGTCCCATTAGTTTCTCTCGTACTTTTTCTCTACTTACATTAATTACGTTAAGTTCCTCACCCTCATTAGACCCTTGGTTCCCCACCATTTTTGGTATGCTTTTTGTGTCTTCTACTGTGAAGACAGATACAAAATATTTGTTTAACGTTTCTGCCATTTCCTCATTCCCCATAATAATTTCTCCTGTCTCAGCCTCTAAGGGACCAAAGTTTACATTTGCTACTCTCTTCCTTTTTACATACTTGTAGAAGCTCTTACAATCTGCTTTTATATTTCTTGCTAGTTTTCTCTCATATTCTATTTTTTCCCCTTTATCATCAATTTTTTGGTCAACCTTTGCTGGCTTCTGAAACTCTCCCAATCCTCAGGCTTACTACTATTCTTTGCAACATTATAAGCTTCTCCTTTCAATCTAATGCTATCCTTAACTTCTTTAGTTAGCCATGGTTGGATCACTTTTCCCGTGGAATTTTTGTTTCTCAATGGAATGTATTTTTGTTGAGAATTATGAAATATTTCTTTAAATGCTAGCCACACCTTTTAATCTATTTTTCCAATCTACCTTAGCCAACTCGCCCCTCATACCTATGTAATTGGCTTTATTTAAGTTTAACCTCTGACATTGTTCCTTGTTCAAACATTGGCACAGGTATAACATCTACACACAGCCCTATGAAGTCTAATGAGGTTGGCGGGGATCCTGAGCACGTCTGAAAATAATGGCACTGCCAATCATGGCTCTTGATACTTAACCTGACTTTGCTTTTGTTCATTATAATCTATTATAGAGTTATACAGCACAGAAAGAGGCCCTTCGGCCCATCGTGTCTGCGCCGGCCATCAAGCCCTGTCTATTCTAATCCCATTTTCCAGCACTTGGTCCGTAGCCTTGTATGCTATGGCGTTTCAAGTGCTCATCTAAATGCTTCTTGAATGTTGTGAGGGTTCCTGCCTCTACCACCCTTTCAGGCAGTGAGTTCCAGATTCCAACCACCCTCTGGGTGAAAAAGTTTTTCCTCAAATCCCCTCTAAACCTCCTGCCCCTTACCTTGAAACTATGCCCCCTGGTTATTGACCCCTCTATGAAGGGGAAAGGTTCCTTTCTATCTACCCTATCTATGCCCCTCATAATTTTGTACACCTCAATCAGGTCACCCCTCAGCCTTCTCTGCTCTAAGGAAAACAACCCCAGCCTGTCCAGTCTCTCTTCATAGCTGAAGCACTCCAGCCCAGGTAACATCCTGGTGAATCTCCTCTGCACCCTCTCCAATGCAATCACATCCTTCCTATAGTGTGGCGACCAGAACTGCACACAGTATTCCAGCTGTGGCCTAACTAGCGTTTTGTACAGCTCCATCATAACCTCCCTGCTCTTATATTCTATGCCTCGGCTAATGAAGGCAAGTATCCCATATGCCTTTTTAACCACCTTGTCTACCTGTCCTGCTGCCTTCAGGGATCTATGTACATGCACACCAAGGTCCCTCTGATCCTCTGTCCTTCCTAGGGTCCTACCATTCATTGTGTATTCCCTTGTCTTGTTAGTCCTCCCAAAATGCATCACCTCACACTTTTCAGGGTTAAATTCCATTCGCCACTGTTCAGCCCAACCCGTCTATATCGTCCTGTAGCCTGAGGCTTCCCTCCTCGCTATTTACCACTCCACCAATTTTCGTGTCATCTGCGAACTTACTGATCATACCTCCTACATTCATATCTAAATCATTAATGTACACTACAAACAGCAAGGGACCCAGCACCGATCCTTGCAGTACACCACTGGACACAGGCTTCCAGTCACAAAAACAACCTTCGACCATCACCCTCTGCCTCCTGCCACTAAGCCAATTTTGGATCCAATGTGCCAAATTGCCCTGGATCCCATGGGCTCTTACCTTCTTGACCAGTCTCCCATGCGGGACTGTGTCAAAAGCCTTACTGAAGTCCATGCAAACTACATCAACTGCACTACCCTCATCCACACACCTAGTCACCCCCTCGAAAAATTCAATCAAATTGGTTAGACATGATCTCCCCCTGACAAAGCCATGCTGACTATCCTTGATTAAGCCTTGCCTCTCCAAGTGGAGACTAATTCTGTATCTCAGAATTTTTTCCAATAATTTCCCTACCACTGATGTTAGGCTCACTGGCCTGTAATTCCCTGGTTTATCCCTACTACCCTTCTTGAATAATGGTACTACGTTAGCTGTCCTCCAGCACCTCCCCTGTGGCCAGAGAGGTTCTGAAAATTTGTGTCAGAGCCCCTGCAATCTCCTCCCTTGCCTCACACAGCAACCTGGGATACATCTCGTCTGGGCCTGGGGATTTATCCACTTTTAAGCCTGCTAAAACCGCTAGTACCTCCTCCCTCTTAATGCTAATTTGTTCAAGTATATCACAATCCCCCTGCCTGATTTCTATGCCTACATCGTCCTTCTCCATAATGAACACAGATGCAAAATATTCATTTAAAACCTCACCTACATCTTCCGGCTCTACACACAGATTGCCACTTTGGTCCCTCATGGGCTCTACTCTTTCCCCGGTTATCCTCTTGCCCTTAATATACTTATAAAACACCTTGGGAATTTCTTTTATTTTGCCCGCCAGTGTTTTTTCATGCCCCCTCTTCGCTCTCCTAATTTATTTTTTAAGTACCCCCCTGCACTTTCTATACTCCTCTAGAGCTTCCACTGTTTTTAGTCCTTTGTATCTGCCAAAAGCCTCCCTTTTTTTCCTAATCCATTCTTGTATATCCCTTAACATCCAGGGTTCCCTGGACTTGTTGGTCCCACCCTTGACCTTTACGGGAACATGTTGGCACTGTACTCTCTTTATTTCCTTTCTGAATGACTCCCACTGCTCTGATGTCGATTTTCCTACAAGTAGCTGATCCCAGTCCACTTTGGCCAGATCCTGCCTTATCATATTAAAATCGGCCTTCCCCCAATTTAGAACCTTTATTTCCCGTCCATCTTTGTCCTTTTCCATGACTCCCTTAAATCTCACCGAATTATGGTTACGGTCACCAAAATACTCTCCTACTGACACTTCTACCACTTGCCCGGCTACATTCCCTAGAATTAGGTCCAGTACCACCCCCTCTCTTGTAGGACTTTCTACATGCTGGCTCAAAAAGCTCTCCTGGATGCACTTTAAGAATTCCGCACCCTCTAAGCCTTTCACACTCTGACTATCCAGTTAATATTGGGGAAGTTGAAATCCCCTACTATTATTACCCTATTATATCTACACTTCTGAGATTTGCCTACATATCTGTTCCTCTATCTCCCCCTGACTGTTTGGGGGCCTCTAGTACACTCCCAGCAAAGTGCTTGCCCCCTTTTTGTTTTGAAGTTCTACCCATATGGCCTCATTAGAGGAACCTGCTAAAATATCATCCCTCCTTACTGCAGTAATTGACTCCTTGATTAATATTGCGACATCCCCTCCTCTTTTACACCCACCTCTGTCTCGCCTGAACATTCTATACCCCGGAATATTGAGCTGCCAGTCCTGCCCCTCCCTCAACCATGTCTCTGTGAAAGCAATCCCCCCCCGCAGCACTAGCTAACCTCCCCACAAGGATGTTGGTCCCGTTCCGGTTCAGGTGCAACCCGTCCGACTTGTACAGGTCCCACCTTCCCCAGAAACAGACCCAGTGATCCAGGAAACTAAAGCCCTCCCTCCTGCACCAACTCTTTAGCCACACATTCATCTGCTCTATCCTCCTATTCCTATACTCACTAGCACGTGGCACCGGGAATAATCCAGAGATTACAACCTTTGAGGTCCTGCTTTTTAATCTGCTACCTAGCTCCCTAAATTCTTGTTGCAGGACCTCATCCCTCTTTCTACCTATGTCGTTGGTACCAATGTGAACCACGACCTCTGACTGTTCGCCCTCCCCCTTCAGAATGCCCTGCAGCCATTCAGTGACATCCTTGACCCTGGCACCAGGGAGGCAACATACCATCCTGGAGTCACGTTTGCGGCCGCAGAAACGCCTGTCTGCACTCCTCACTATTGAGTCTCCTACCACTATTGCCCTTCCACTCTTACTCCTCCCCCCTTGTGCAGCTGAGCCACCCACCCGTGAACTTGGCTCTGGCTGAACTCCCCAGAGGAACCGTCACTTTCACCGTTTTCCAACACAGAAAAACGGTTGTTGAGTGAGATGCACTCTGGAGCTTTCCTGACAACCTGCCTGCCCCCCCTTCTTCTGACTGGTGGTCTCCCATTCCCTCTCTGACTGCACTTTCTTAAGCTGCGGGGTGACCACGTCTAAAAATGTGCTATCCACGTAACTCTCAGCCTCGTGGATACACCGCAGTGCCTCCAGCTGACGCTCGAGCGCCGAAAATCGGATCTCAAGTTGGCCAAACCGTTGGCACTTACTGCACATGTGGTCATCCTGACTGCAAGAAGCGTCTAGGAATTCCTACAGGCTGCACAGATGTGGATGAAGTTTTTTCTGCCTACCAGTTGAACAGTCAATACCCACAACTCAGCCACGTTAGCCTATATGTCCTACCAAAAGGACATTAGGGGCTCCATTTTTTATGATATTGAGTTCAATACTGGCAAGGCCAAAAGTATCTAATTTGGCTCCCGCCAAAAACTTCGCTCCCTCTCCACTGGCTCCATTCTGCTCATTGGCTATTCACTCAGGCTGAACCAATAGTTAACATTCAAAGTCCTTATCCTATCCATTATCAAAACTGCTTGCTTCCATCTTCAAAACATCAATGCCTAACTTGTCCCTATTGCTGCCTAAACCCTATCCACACTTTCAAACTCCAACACTCTATTTGCTGACCTTCTAAACGCTACAAACTCTAATTAATCTAAAACTCGGCTGCCCACGTCCTGCTCGGCACAAAGTCTCACTCACCCACCTTCCTCATTCTCACAATGGCTCCCTGTCTCCTTAAAAAAAAAATCAAATTTAAAATATTTGTCTTCATCTACAAACCTCTCCATTGGCTAGCTGCAACCTACTTCTGCGAACTCTGTCATTCATCTCTTCCAGTCATCTGACACTGCCCTTCTCTGCATCCACCCTCCATCTGCCTCTAAAAGCCTCCTTAAAACCCATCTCTTTGACCATGCTTTCATCACCTGTGTTAACATCCCTCATAAAGTTTTGGCGCTTGTTCTTGTTTTTCTGTGAAATGCCGTGGGACATTCTTCTACATCACAGCTGCTGCACAAATGCAAGTTGTTGTCGTTGAATATAAAAACATTTCCAGCAGGTTATAAAGTAACACAAACATCAATATGTACAGGAGGGCACAGCAGGAAGAATCTGCCTACCACTAACAATGGAAGCCCTTGCACATATACTACAAATAAGTATCCACCACACTATAGTACAGGTGCGGTATGCTAAGCCAGTGCTCTAGCTTTTTGAAACTATCGCCACAGGCACTATGGACTATACAAGCATCTCAGGGAAACAAATTCCAGATTTTGAAGACTGGTCCCACTGTGGATCAGTCACATCCATCATTTTGGTTATCATTGCCTAATGACACTAATGAATATAAAATGAACTGAATTACATTCTCTGAAACTATAGTATAGTTGTTACTTCCCAGGAGAGGAGTAGGTTGTTTTATAGGAACATTAAGAATAGGAGTAGGCCATTCAGCCCCTCGAGCCTGCCCTGCCATTCAATTAAATCATCCAATTGTCCTAGCATCCAGAGCCAAGTTTAGGCAACCAGTCTTCATAATTTAACCCTCTAAGCCCCAGTATCATTAACAAGTTAGACTATCCTAGACAACACAATTCAGGCATCTCTCCCAATGAAGGAAGTTGACTAAAAGGTGGAATTTGACAAGACTGAAAGCAGCCATTGTGGCTCGAAATTAGAAGTTAATAAAGCCTACTAACACTGTCAGCTGGTACACCATAGAAAGAATCAATGTTCCTAGCTGAAAGATAAATGAGAACGTACCACCATCGTTCAAAAACGAGTTTCCAGAAAATGCCTCTCTACAAATCAGCTGTGCACGTACCCTTATGTACAGGCTTGCTGACTTCACAAACCTCCACCCATGATGATCCTGCAGTAGCTCCACAATGGCAATGAGTGCCATTAAGATAGGGCATTGCAGAGGAACCCGACTACTGAGAAACATCAACATTTCTGAGCACCACTTTACATTGGAGTCAAGGGACGGTGTTCCTGTCTGATGTGCACCTGGCCTGGTTTTAGACCATGGATAAAAGCAAAAGTCTATTTAAATCTATTTACATGTATTTTGGCCGATGGCAACAATCATGGTCGTATTGGACTTGATAGACCACTTTACAATTGCTCTGCAGCAGCATGAGATGCCTCAAATACAAATGATCAATATTTAATCAGATGATAATGGCAATATATTGGAGTAGTAGCACGGCAGTGTTAAGTACAATGGATACCATCCAACCTTCATACAATGAAGGGAAGCAACTCCATAAACACATTTGGGTGGAACAGAGTGTGTTATTTCAGGCAGAGTCCACCAGCTGTATAAATGTAGTACCACACCAGAACCTACAAGGTGTTCTAATTGTAGGACTGTTAACTGATTTAAAGTGGAGTGAAAACATTGTTACAAAAGGAAGTGAAATTAAATAAATAATGATAGGACCCGGTTTTCATGAATCCGCAGTCGCAGAGGAATATCATTGTTGTTTGCAATGATTCAGTCGGAGCAAAACCGATCAGAACTGTGTCACTCCATTCACTGAGTTCCCCATCTCAATTATGTTGCTGCAGGGAAGTGCCCAGCAAAAAGCCAGCTACTTCCCCATGACAAAGGAAGGAAAATCAGAGGAAGAATAATCCCTGAGCCACACTCAAACGCTTCCTTGTGGCTGATTTAAAGATGGAGGAGGTCTGGGAGCAGATCACCTGCTCACTCTCTTGGGCAAAGGTGAATAACTTAAGAAAGTGCGTCACGTTCACTAAAACAGAACTACACCTAATGAGAATATAACCACTTTATTGAGATTCTGCTCATACCTTTAGCCCAAACCTCATCAGTCTTGCATCAATAACCCCCTTGCTTGTAACCCTTTGGCACATATCATGGCTTATATCTAGTCAGGAACTAATTGCTGGTTATTTTAGATTCACAGGTTGTACATTAATTACATTATTTATGTTAAACCAAATACGCCTACCTCATGGAGGTCAATGATCTCCACTTCTTTAGCTACTAGGTGCAGATATTCTTGAATCATGCCCATGGAGGAGGAGGAAAAGAGAGAGATGTCAAACATCTCCCTCTTCTTCTAGACTAGTGTTGAGGGTAGCCTGTGGATGCTGACCCTCCCCCAGTCCATGCACAGCTATGTAATCCCTAAAAAAATGTAAAGCACACTTTAGTTTACATCCCATATTAAAAAGAGATTTAAATACACAATATGACTATTGCAGCATACTTACACTTACCATCAGTTGACCATTCTTCATCCTTTGACTGTGTACAAGCCATTGGTTCAACTCTCCATCTCAAGATGGAGGTGTATTGTCATCTGCCCAGCATTTGGTCATGAGCAACCGTGGCTCAATTTAGCCTTCCTCCTCCACTGTTTATTTAAACATCTTTAATCTTCCTTGATTGACACCTTCACTCAGTGCTTCTGGTGCTGAATGGTGTATCTAACTTTTTGCACTGCTGACTCATCAGGTTACTCCAACATTCCTAAGATGAGACAAAAATACACTGATCTCCTCATTACACTGTCAATTCAGTTGACTGCGAATTCACCATTCCAGGCTGCTTTTCATGAGTGTGGAAGAAAATGTATTAAAAGGTAAAGAATCCGGAGATTAGTGCCATCAGCTGAAATCTATTGCAAAAATACCAGTTAAGTGGCTAGTGATGATGCAGGAAAAGGAAGGTTTAAATTAGTCAATACCAGGTGATAACAATGTCTTGTCAATGACTAATGACTGTCTACAGTATGTCACAGACACAACTGGTGTCGAATTCCACCTGCTGGTTTATCACCTAACTTTAAGAGCATGTTTCAGAACACACTCCCTGACCTGAATATCCAACTAGTGAAGGGGATATTGCTTCATTGCACAGCCCCACTTTCACTTTTAAAATTCCAATTCTAATATTTAAATTCTCTTCATAGAAGAATTACCTCAAAAATATTAACTTATTTGGTCAAAACTTACTGTAAAAACATTTTGGTTGAGTTTTCATAGGAATATCGGAATTGCGAGACAAAAAAAGACCAAGGTCCATCTGGTTACCCTTCTACCATCCTGGTAGTCACATGATACAATGATAATGGCGTGGTTGACTAATCTTAGTAATTAATCTCTATCGGGGGGCACAATTTGCAGATGATACAAAGATCTGTGTGAATGTTAGGACTACTCAACTGTTTCAGGTGATTATTAATGTGTTGGGAGATTGGGCTCATGACTGGCAAATGATGTTTAATGTGGATAAGTGCAACGTTATGCATTTGGGTAGGCAAATGCTCAACATTCATACACCCTTCAGGGAACAGCATTGAAGAAGGTGGAGGAAGAAAGCGATCTGGGCGTTCTAGTGGATAGATCTCTAAAGGTACATGAGCAATGCTGTGAAGCAACAGCTAAAGCAAAGAGACTGTTGGGATGCATTCTTAGGACAATTTACAATGCATACTATTTTGTCCTTGTACAAGACCTTAGTCAGGCCGCATTTGGAATACTGTGTCCAGTTTTGGTCTCCTCACATGGTGGGTGATATTGATGCTTTGGAGAAGGTGCAGAGGAGGATCACTAGACTAATTCTTAGTATAAAGCATCTTAGTTATCAAGATAGAATTTAAGAGTTGGGACTCTACACTTTAGAGAAGCGGAGACTTAGGGGTGATCTAATTGAGGTTTATAAGATGATGAAGATGTGTTCCAGTTGAAAGTTTGTTCCAATTCAATAGGTTAGGGAGGACCAGAGGTCACAATTTTAAGTTGTGCAAGGTCAGATCTAGGTTAGATGTTATGAGGTGGTTCTTTTCCCAGAGAATAGTGGACCTCTGGAACAGGCTACCATCTCGTGCGGTGGACGCCAATTCACTGAGTTCCTTCAAGCGGGAGCTGGACCTGTTTCTAGTTGGAGCAGTCATCACCTCTTACAAAAAGGCTGGTACTTCATGGAATTTAGGGCCGGAGTGATCTCCTGGACTAGTTTTGATCGTCTAGATGGGTCGGAGAGGAATTTCCCAGATTTCTGCCCCCCCCCCCCCCAAAATTGTTTGTATGTTCGTAATTAGTCTATAACAGACCCAGATATGAGACAAAGAAAACCCGAGTGGTGGAGAGCTTTGGGAACCATAGGTCCAAAATCACCTGTTCCTCCCAAGCATCTACCTCTAAAATTGCAATGATACAATAATAAAACTTGACAATGGAAATCACATCTGCTGTAGGTTTTGCATTTTGTCAAGGGGCTCGGTAGATAATGCACCATTCGGTGTGGTCTCGCAGGTTAGATGGTCAGTGCTGTGTCAGCTAAATGTCAACTAGGGCAGAAGCAAGGCATTACAAAAAGGCACCAGAATCTTCAGCTTAGGGGAGGGGAGGGGAGGGGAGGGGAGGGGAAGAGAAAAGAAAAATCAGCAAGGGACCTGCTTCTACTCTATATTAAATGACCCCTGCTGCATATGTGTAGATGTTATACAAGGACGTGGTCATGTTCAGCTGTAATGGCCGCCATAGTCAATCAACCCTCCAATATTTACTGGCTGGGTCTTTACATGAGAAATGGCTATGCAGTGAGGTACTGGGCTGCCAGAACATGTGGAATGGGAGTCCAGCATGAGTTGCCTCTTTTTGGAAAAGGAGGGATAATTGAGAGAGAGAATCAAGAAGGGTGAAGGAAAAGATTCAGCACTGAGCACATCAAAATCTAGCATTGCAGACAGATAGCTCAGTGCATATGCATCAGGGCCTTTACCTGAAATTCTCCTCTCCTCCCCACCCCACTACTCAGAAAAAGTAACCATGCTGGATTCCCATTCACAGACAGTAAGAATGGTCAAGACCACAACTGCCATGCATACCTAGATACTTTCATCAACCTGCTAGACTTGCACAACCAGCTGCAGTTTTCTTCCCCGTCTGTGAAAATGATTAAGGACAATTTAAAAAAAAAACAAAGCTGGTTCATGGCTTTGTAGTATACAATATGTCCTGCTCACAGCAACGCTCTAGATCTCCACTGACACTCAGCCAGTTTCCTGTTCCTGTCGGAGGTGCACGTGTGGATGGCGGTAAAGGTCCTGGTAAACCATGGTTCAACGGTTGACTAACCTGCCAAGATTCACCGTCCAAATTAGCACAAGATTGGAGCAGCATGCTCCTGCCCACCTTGTCAGAGGTTGCATAGGAGAGTAACAATCACCACAGCCACTACTAGTCTGTGTCTCCACCACTGGTGACTCCAGCTGATCTTGCTATGAGTCCCATTACATTAGAATTACACAGGGTCTTCATGAGATGAGTTTCCCTGCCACCAAGTTAAAAATTAAATGTTAAGAGCATACTAAGGACATATTTCATAAAACACACCCTGACCTTAATAACCAATATCCAACTAGTGAAGGGGATATTACTTTATTGCACAGCCTCACATTCACTTTTAAGATTCCAATATTTAAATCCTCTCCATTACAAGGTTACCTCAAAATATGAACATTATTTGGTCCAAACTTACTATAAAAATACCATTTGGGTTGGGTTTTCCACCTCTAAAATTGTGACAATACAATAATGAAACAGGACAGTGGGAATCACAATACTTGTCTGGATTCAAAATTATATTTTTATACATTTATAACCATAGATATGAGGGTGCAGTGGATTTCCATTTTAGACGTTAGGAAATACTGTCTACTGATAATTCAGTCCATTTTTTGTGCTTAAAAATGTTGAATTATCCAATCACTTGCAAGGTAAATAGCACAGTAATGTGGTAAATGTATTTTTCAGTTAACAACAAAAACAACACCTTGTATTTATATAGCGCCTTTAACGTAGTAAAACATCCCAAGGTGCTTCACAGGAGTATTACAAGACAAAAAAAATTGACACCGAGCCACATAAGGAGAAATTAGGGCAGAGGACCAAAAGCTTGGTCAAAGAAGTAGGTTTTAAGGAGCATCTTAAAAGGAGAAAAAAAGAGAGGTAGCGAGGCGGAGAGGTTTAGGCAGGGAATTCCAGAGCTTAGGGCCTAGGCAACAGAAGGCACGGCTACCAATAGTTGAGCAATTATAATCAGGGATGCTCAAGGGGGCAGAATTAGAGGAGCACAGATACCTCCGGGGGGGGGGGGGGGGGGGGGGGCGAGGCCATGGAGGGATTTGAAAACAAGGATGAGAAATTTGAAATCGAGGCATTGCTTAACCGGGAGCCAATGTAGGTCAGCGAGCATAGGGGTGATGGGTGAACGGGACTTGGTGTGAATTAGGACAAGGGCAGCCGAGTTTTCAATGACCTCAAGTTTACATAGGGTAGAACGTGGGAGGCCAGCCAGGAGTGCATTGGCATAGTCAAGTCTAGAGGTAACAAAGGCATGGATGAGGGTTTCAGCAGCAGATGAGCTGAGGCAAGGGCAGAGACGAGTGATGTTACGGAGGTGGAAATAGGCAGTCTTAGTGATGGCGCGGATATGTGGTCGGAGGCTCATCTCGGGGTGAAGGGTAGGCAGATGTTTTAAAAGAAGATATGGTTCCTTTAACTGGAAAATGCACGTTTGTCTCCCAGCAAATGCGGTTGGCCTTGCAACATTTTCTAAGCACAGTTACGCCCTACCTTGACCAGCCCCTAAATCCAAAGTTCAGCTGCTCCCCATTAACATCGAACTAAATGGGCCAGAGGCGACCTACCAGGAGTTCGATCCATTTTACTCCGGTTCGTGGTTTGCATTTTTATATATACAGGCGCTCTAACCGTACCCGATCAAACCCGTTTTCTATTCCGCGACTGTCAGCCAAGTCTTTACTTGCTGAGCACTTGCAGTGTGTAACTGACCGATCTATTACCGAGCGAACGCGACCAGCCCACCCACCTGGCAACAGTGCGGAGCCCTGTCATCATGGCGCTTCCCTCTAAAGGAACTTCCTAGTTAACCCCATCTGGATGGAAGGAGAAGAGGCGGGCACATCCTCCTCACCAGCGCCTCGTTGCTCATTCAACGAGAGAAGGCCGCCGTACACACCCACAACTAGACATTGTTATCGGAACGGGAGACACATTCAGCGAACATTGCAAACGAGACAGCAAAAAGATGCATTTCCTGCAGTCTTATTGAATATTTTCTTACACATACAAAAATATTTGTAGCCTATCTACTACCAGCTCGCCATAGGGTTACTCACAATGAGGCGGAGAGTGTGCCGTTTTATAACATTAGGGTACTGAGCAAGCGTGAGGGCAAAGTGTGAAGGAAGTGCACACTAAGCAAGACTTTTAACATGCTAATTAATCTCATGTGCATTGCACACTGGGGAGTCAAATTCCAACAGACTGGAAGAGTTATAAAAAGATACAAAGAAAGTAAGAATAAGTGCAAACAGGGAATATAAAAAAACTTACAAGGGCTATCAAAGCTAACAATAAAAGTATTTTTATAAATTTATTAAGAGAAAGAGTAATAATGGGGAAAGTGGGCCTATTAAAGACAGGTGTAGGCAAGACTGTAATGGACAATAAGGAAATGGAAAACATGTTAAATAAGTACTTTGTTTCATAATGGAGGAAGAGGACAAAATACCTGCAGAACAAGGGAATTTAGTGGATTTACTATAATTAAAAAATGGGACTTAAGATAGACAAATCTCCAGACCTGATAGTTTCCACCCCAGGGTAATAAAATAAATAGGTGAGGAAATTGAAGATATGTTAGTCATAATTCTCCAAAGCTCTCTAGATTCAGGAACTGTGCCTTTGGATTGGAAAATTGCAAATGTTACTCCATTATTCAAGGAGGGAGGGAGATGTGGAAACTATCGGACAGAATGACTGGCACTTGAACAGATATGAGCTGATCAAAGAGAGTCAGCACAGATTTGTAAAGGGCAGGCCCTGTCTGACTAATCTAGCTGAATTTTTTGAGGAAGTCACTAACATGGTGGATAGGGGAATGTCTATGGATATTGTCTATATGGACTTCTAGAAGGCATTTGATAAGGTTCCACACAAGAGATTAACAAAACTGAAAGCAAATGGAATTGGAGGTAACTTTGTGACATGAATTGATAAATTGGTTGGGAGGTAAGAGACAGAGAGTAGGGATAAAGGGAACGTGCTCTATTTGGTGGAATGTGGCCAGTTGGGTTCTCTAGGGATCTGTACCGGGGCCTCAGCTTTTCACCATATATATCAACGACTTCGATGAAGCAACAGAAAGTTATATATCCAAGTTTATAGATGACGCTAAGTTAGGAGGCATAGTAAGTTGTGTAGATGGGAGCAGGAAGTTACAAAGGGACATAAACAGATTAAGTGAGTAGGAAAAACTATGGCAGATGGAGTTCAGTGGGGATGGGGGAAGTGTGAGGTAATCCACTTTGGATCCGAGAAAAATAAATCGGAACATTTTCTTAATGGTGAAAGAATAGGAACTGTGGGGCACAATTTTAAAATTAGAGCTAGGCCATTCAGGAGTGGCCTATTTTCCATGCTTCCCCCCGCTATTCTGCTGTAACAATTTACACCTCCTCTGGACCCATTTTTTGTTTCTTTACTTTTGCCTTGCACCATCATCCCTTTTGCCATTTAATCACTCCTGCCCTTTGCCCTATCACAGAACCTCCCCTTCGTTCTTTTTCTACCCCCCCCCCACCCTCTTTCCCTGACTCTGCACTTGCTTAAAACTATTAATCTCTAACATCTTCCAGTTCTGATGAAAGGTCATCAACCTGAAAAGTTGACTCTGATTCTCTCTCCACAGATGCTGCCTTGACCTGCTGAGTATTTCCAACATTTCCTGCTTTCATTCAGGAATGAAATCAGGCTCAGAAACAGTGCCTTTGCCTTGAATCCATCAGGAGAGCTTATTATGCCTTTTTAATTCTGAGTAATTTTTATATAACTGCATTCCTCCTAAAGATACTGGTCCTGAAATTCCATGGGTCTCTCACCGAATTTCCGGTGGAAAGAGCTGAACACTACCGTTCACACCAGGGATTCTGATGAGAGACTGGGAGAAGCTCTGTTGAATTTCAGAACAACTGTGTATTGCCATTATTTTTATTCTGTTGCATTTAAAGAATCTTCAAAAATTAGAGATTTATGTATGAGTAAGATACGATGTCACTGAATAGGGCATGGAGCGTGGCACTGGGTCGATAATTGACTTAAAAATAGGAAAGCCTTTTAAGCTGGAAAAGAGACATATTAACAAATTTCCTGGCAATCACTCATAGGAACACTCGGATCTTGAACACAGTGGTGATGTTTAGCTGCTAACCTGGCCTGTGTATAAGCAAATCCTATAAACTGCTGACATCAATTACAGGGCAGTTGTAATTTCTCGTAACTTTAAGGCTCCTGGCCAATGACTGGCTTCCTTTTCTTTTTTAAAGATTTTTTAGCATCCGTAACAATGTGTGACACCTGGTTTTGACACCCTGGAGTGTAACGGAAATGCTAGGCTCAAGACTTTTTATTAATATATATAACAGATCTCCTGTGGCTTTACTCATGGTGAGTCAGAGGTTACACTAATCCAAGGGGATTGGATACTGGGACGTGAAAGTGAGGCAGGGGTGGACATTTCCAATGAAAGAACTTGGAAAGGATTTCTCAGAGACATGAAGTAAATGTTTTTAATTGGTTCCTGGAAAATAATAGGGTCCTAAATTCTGATTTTTTTTTGGGGGGTAGGGAGCAGAATTTAGGGCAAAGGTCCACTAGAGTTACACTCTTTCTAAATTACACGCCAAATTCCGGTATAATTGCCTGCATGCAGAAGATGCACCTGCCCCAAAGTGGTGCGTTTATGCAAATGACAGAATAATGAGGGCAAAAGCCGCTGTTCCAGATATACCACTATTTACACTAGAATTGCACCTGGCTTCACTTAAGCCTGTAGAAAGGAGGGGTAAGTTACTAGTTACTTGCATGTTTTGTCAAACCAGGAAGTGGTTGAGCTTTCGGGCTTTGGATGTCCGCCAACTTTTGTCTGAAAACCTTGACTGTACTGGTTGGAGAAAGGTTTTCTCAGCTGTGCAACTAAGAAAGGATTCTGCAAGCTGCCTTTCAGCAGTTTTAGGCAGTCTTCCCACCCTTCTGTCATGGAGCCCTTAGCATGGGGTTCACTATGGGCATCCCCACAAACACCCTTACAATGAAGTCAGAACAGCAGCAGGAGGAAGGGGAAATAACAGAGGCCCACAGGATGAGGCTATACCAAAGCAGGGCCAGCCTTAGGGAAAATGGCGCTCTGGGCGAACTTGTACTTTGGCGCCCTTTCTTTGAGTTTAAGTATTTTTCCATCGGGTCTGCACCTTTCTTCATTAACCTAGCCTTTTGTTTCCTGTTCTGCGCCCCTGACATCTTCTTGTTAGGTACTTACGACATTTTATTTCCTTCCAGGTTTCACGAAATAACAACGAAACAGTGAACCGCTAAGTTACAAGAAATTTGTCACACTATGTCACATCATGTGATTTGGGCAAAAAAAAATTAAATTTCAAAACGCTATATCTCCTAAACGGAGTATTTCCACTTCAATTATTTTCATATTTGCACTCCTCTTAACCAGCCCTTTCATTTGATATATAAAACCACATTATCCAAGATGAACATGTATTCTTAACTTTTACCCAAAAAATTTCTAGCTTGCAGATACATTTGCGCCTGAACTCTTTCATCAAAATTGTTATTTTTTATTTAGAATTTTTTCATTTAACACCCTCGACCACGGCATCCTCCTGACCATGGCGCTCTGGGCGGTCTCCCACCCGTAAGGCCGGCCCTGCACTAAAGGGTAAGAAGATGTGTTAGGTGGTATCCTTCCCCGAGAATCTACAGATCACACCCTTCCTTTGTTTTGCTGCGTTAAAGGCGCTATGCAATGCAAGTTGTTGTTGTTGTTGATGTTTTAGGTTTGTTTAAGGAGGCAATAGTTCAGTGAGGAGACATAGAAGGAATTTTGGGGTGGAAATTTGTTTCGGTCCATTTTTGGGCCTGAAATAGATGGTGCGCTGGGAGCGCGCACCAGAAGCCAAAGGCCCGAGACTCATTCAAAATTGGGTCTCGGGCCTAATCACGTTGCCGGCGAGCTGTAGATGCCAATCGGACAGCCAGAGACAGATCGCCGGTTCCACGAGGCCGGAGTTGGGTCAGCTGCCTCCCTGGCAACAGCCCTCAGGTGGGTTCTGGGATGGGTGGAGAGGCGATCGGGAGGGAGAGGGCAATTAGGAGGAGCCTGAGCAAGGGCCGGCGACATTCTTGGGGATTGCTGTGGAGCCAGCAGAAGCACTCCTGCTCCTCCTGGCTCCACATTCAGTAAGTATTTTTTTTTAATTACCTTTTTGGTGGTGGCCTCCAGAGGTCTCTTTAAGAACCGCTGGTTATTTCACATGTAGACATGGTTATCCTGAACACAGCAGGCCCAGCACCAACTGCGTTCAGGGCAGCCCAGTTTTGGGAAGAAGGCTTCAAACGGGGGTTAGGCCTCCTATTTACATATGCCAAGGGCCTAACTCTTGTTTCTTGGTCACCTATATTGGAACCTTTACCAATATGGCGGGCAATGCACTTCCGGCACAGAATACGTGCGTGTATGCCACCTCCTGTAAAATGGGTATGGTGTCAACAAATTTCTAGGCCTTTGTCTCCTGTTCAAAACTGACTTCCAAGCATCCTCTCAAATACAAAATACAAAGAGCACACTTACTTCAAAATACTGGACTACATATCAAAAAGTGGTTTTACTATTCACATATATACTTACAGTAATTGCTTGTTACCCCCACGCTTACCCCTGGTGCGCTCTATGCTGTTCTTAAACCGATCCTAATGCTATGCTGAGGTTGCCAGTTCAGTGGCAATTTATGGACAGTTTGGGCTTTTTGAACTACAACCAACAATAACTGGATTGAGACTGCTGAAGCTCATTGCATTTAGAACCCTTACATCAAAGAAAATAAACTGTCATCCCATCATCTGAGTTACATTAAGACCCAGGTCCCAGAGGTGAAAGGACGTCATTCTGATCACTGCATCATCCAGTACATTAATACTGTTAAATCTTCTCATTTAGAAAAAACACTAATATTTTGTGTTATTTTCTGGGGGGTTTTCTCCCCTTTCTCTTTCCTCTCTCTACATCAAGAGAAAGTCTACCTGAAGCAGTGTTGTCAAATACATCAGCCACTAGCCACATGTGGCTAATTGGGAATCCAGATGTGGCTTTTCTGATCAGTAAATAAACAATGAGTAATAGACACCGTCATTGGCATCTGATCTCAATACTCATATTTGCACACCGTATGCATGTGAACTTTAACCTTTTTGTGCGTTTGTTGGTAAAATGGTAAGACGAGAAGCAGAGTGTGTGTTATTTGATTGTTGTGATTGCTTTACTTCCTTGGTTACTGAATGTTGATAGATGTTTGTTAAGTAAATATGTAGAGTACATTTACCTGTATTGTGTGAGTGCGTGTAAGGCGTTTTCTGCTAAAAATTAGTGCATGTGGCTAAAAAGGTGACGCCGTATACACACCTGTGGCTAGTCAGTGATTGAACAACACTGACCTAAGAGAATAGGTTCCCAAGTCACTATCTGGTCTCTACTCCATAACTAGCTGCTAGGAGGTGTGCAAGAGTTGCGTGCTGCGAATAACCCTCCAATTTTCTGTCCCCTCCCGATGGGAAAATACTTGGTCTGTGTTCAGTCCCTTCCAATGGCATGGATAAGTTCAGGACCTTATTACGGAGGGAACGGCCAGCGCAAATCCATGCCCACCCACTGAACCCCCAATTATCAAATGCATCTAAAAGTTGCATCCCTATAGGCAATAATTCAGTTAAATCGCACAAAAGATTGCATCAAAATTTTCAGATCAAAAAGCCCTTTGGATCAGTACCTTGAAAAATGAAGAGAAATTGAAAGAATCCGTATGCTGAGTGGGAATTTTTTCTGCTACTTAATATGGATTGGGTCGAAATTACCTATGTGAATTTGAAAGGTTGACAAATCCAAACAATTCAAAAGAAGCAACCAATTACTGGGCAGTGTATGGCAGTAAGTATGAAATGTGGCAATTAAAAATAGTTATGGTGTTCATTACATAGAATTTACAGCACAGAAATAGGCCATTCGGCCTAACCATTCTATGCTGGAGCCTCCTCCCACTTTATTTACTTCATCCCACCCAATTAACATATCCTTCTATTGCTTTCTCCCTCATGTACTTATCTAGCTTCCCCTTAAATGCATTACTAATCATAGGTGTCCCTCCATCGCCTCGCCCCTCCCTATCTCTGCAACCTCCTCCAGCCCTACAACCCTCCAAAAAGTCGGTTCCTCCAACTCTAGCCTCTTGTCCATCCCCCACTTCCTTCACCTCACCATTGGGAGACGTGCCTCCAGCTGTCTAGGCCCTAAGCGCTGGAACTCCCTCCCTAAACATCTCTACCTCTCTCTCTCCTCCTTTAAGATCCTCCTTAAAACCTACCTCTGACCATGCTATTGGTCGCCTGTCCTAATGTCTCTTTCTCTGGCTTGGTGTCAAATTTTGTTTGATTACACTCCTGTGAAGCACCTTGGGACATTTTACTACGTTAAAGGCGCGATATAAATATAAGTTGTTATAGCTGTAGTACAGCACTTGATGTTTTATCATACTCTGGCCACTAGAAGTCAGTAGTAAAATATTTCTATGTTCTGCATATGTTCAAAGCATATTTTATGCCCATATTTTTATATTATTTAGTGCTTTTGTGACTATCCATTTTCCATCTGTAAGATCTCAAAGTCTGACTGCAAATTACCTTTTTTTAATCTTTGCTCTCAAGTACACAATATTTATCCCTGGATATTGTGATTTTGTTTTGTTTATTTTAGCTATACATAAGGCATTCTCAGTTAAAGTCCACCACGTGTTTATAATGGATGAAAATAGCCTAGTGGGAAGTATAGTGCCTTGGATTCTCAAATAGGTTGAGTTAAGCTTGCATCCCAATTTGTTTATCACACTGTCCCTTCACCTCAGAGACTTGATTTCATATCCAGTCTGGACTGATGAAATGACGGTCTTCTCTGTCTGTTGGTTCTGAATTTGGACTGAATCAGCTCAGCATCTGGAGAGCATGGACCCAACAAATAAATTGGCATCACCCATCACAACCTGGCATTGAGTTGGCAATGTCGCTCAGAGAAGCAATCAGGATAGCTGGTGCGGGAAGAGAAAAAAAAATCATACCAGTGAGGAAGGGGGTTTGTAAGGCACATTATCAGGGTAGAGTATGGGGGAACTTTACTCTGTTTTTAGCTTCTGCTTTTAGCTGTGCTATGCCTGATCTGGAAGTGTTTGAAACTACATGGAGAAAATGCAAAACTTGTTGCATTCCCCAGCTCTGACATCCTTCAAGTTGATAAGTTCAAAAGCTCTCCAGAAAGTCTAAGTTTAAGAGACATATTTGAAGCCCAGTTTACAAGGACATTTCTACTTAAGCTTCTCATGAAGGTTGGATTCACCCATCTTGATCAGGTGATCTTTGGAGGGGGGAAATGGAAAATTATCCTATAGTGTTGCTTCAGTGCCCCCTAGTGGGGCAAACAGGAAGTGGCATTCACAGTAACCATGGAGATGTGAGCGAACTGGACTTCCTGAACAAATGGGATACAATGGTTCTGAGGGGTTAATTTGGGCAAGAAGTAAACTAGGGGGAAAAAGTGTAAGAATAATTTATGGGTCAGAAAAGTGAACCCCTCAAAACAAGCACATTTCAGAGTCCCATGCTGACTCTGATGTTCTGCTCCCACAGTGAATAATCCGACCAACATTTACATTTTCTAACCAGCATGAAATATGTCATCAGCGAGACAAATTCAGCCTGCTGAGATCATCGGCCAAAAGTTTCAGAGGGAAATTCCACCAAATTGTTAAGGGAAGTGAAAAAAAAGCAGCCCAAGCTTCAATGTAAACAAAAGCGTGAGGCAGTGTCAAAAAGTAACTTGGATCCTAAAGAAGGAAGCCAGCCAATTAATATATTATTCTGGGTTACCCTTCAAGAAACACTTTGTACCTAATGGAGTGGAGAGGCCGTTAATCAAGTCTGAGTCAGAAGGCTTGGCTGGGAACTAGAGTTACAAATTGGCCACTTTCACAATACGTTCAATTATTTAAAAAGTGCAAGAAGCTAACCTATTAACTAACCTAATCTATTTACCTCAAACGAATTGAGAAAATATGGCTACTTTGTTTCCGCCAGCTTCCTTGGCCTTTAGGAAACCGCTGAAATAGAAATGTGCTCACAGTTTGTGAGCAACAATCCATTGAGAACTCTGCATTCCTCCAAATCTGGCCTCTTGCGCATCCCTGATTTCCTTCGCCTCTCCATTGGGGGCCAGGCCTTCAGCTGCCTAGGTCTTACGTTTGTTCTCTACACCTCTCCGTCTCTCTACCTCTCTCTCTTCCTTTAAGGCCACTCCTTAAAACCTACCTCTTTGACCAAGCTTTTGGTCACCTGTCCGAATATCACCTTTCTCTTTTTGATAAAACCAATTAAATAACTGTAACTCAGTAAAACTTTAAGGAAAACTTAACAAATCAAATTAAAATTTGGTAGTCCGGGGTGACGATGCACTCCAGTCCCCATGGCGCCCACCGGTCGCGGAAACCGAATATCACCTTATGTGACTCGGTATCAAATTTTGCTCAACATTATGGGAGTCATGTGTGCTTCTATGCCCCACCCCTCTAGGGCAGTGTTTTCCAATAGAAATCACTGACTAGCCAAAACCTAAGGGTTTATTTTCCAGCAGCAGGCAATGGTGGAGGAAGCAGCAGCTGGGCCACTTTCTTTCTGGACACTTTCTGTCTGCCTTCCTTGGACTTTTTGAATTTGGTTGTAAATTTAAATTCAAAATATCAGCAAAAGTAAGAAAGGCAGAGCACTGAGTCATGCATGGAGTAGTGTGGGCCATATTTGGGGCTCTCCACTGGAATTACCTTAAGCTTTGCTGTCATAAAGCTTCCTGGTGTAACTTTCACTTGGCACCAAAAACACTTTTTCCCAGTAAAAATATGGACTGCAGGTCAGTGGGAAAGCCTGATATCCTGAGCCAGATGTATTTATGAAGCAGCATGCTTTGGGTTCCAGGCTGGACCCTTACATCCAGGTCATCAATAGTAGATTCCTGCTAAGCTTAATGATATGAATGAACTATCTACATTAATTGAGAACTGTCTTGAACAGAGTCAAAGAAGGACTGATTTATGGAGATTGGATCAAATTTATCGATAAACAATTAGCTTCACAGGATGCAGAGCGCCTTGAGTGTATAATTGATTGCCTCACTTGTCTCTTAAGATTTTTTTTGGGGGTGTATGGGGGCTTTGCCCTGAATCAGTGGGGTTTGTAACACTGGATATAAACATTGGACATCAAAAGCAGAGTCTGAGACAAACTGAGTAAAGAGGGCTTCTTTCCTTATTTGAGCGCCAAGAGAATGTCATGTGACAACAGGCCTGACTAATACCAAAGTAAACTGACTTAAATTCTCCCACACTGTTCTGGAAGTCCACATGGGTGTTAGGAGAAAAAAAATTCAGGAAATGTGTGGGATGCATTAAATTGAGGATGGGATTTTTGCATGTAGCAAGTTTCTCAGAGATGTGTGGAGCAGTTGGAAACAGTATGATTATTACAATATGTGACAATGGCCCAGGGGTTTAGGGGTCTAAGGTTGTTCCTCCTCCTCTTCCTCTGAGGATTCAAGGTTCATCTCGTCCTAAAAGTTGAGGTCATAAAATCCACTGGGTGCAGCTAACTCACAGAGAACTAACGGGCCAGTAGTTTTAGTTGAAGTAAATGACTAGCTAGTTACATCAATTGGTGTCAGTGGAGATTCTGTGCCTTAGCAAGGCTTGATATATGTGAAGCAACATCTTGCATGCCAAGGAAATGGAATTAAAGCCTTCTTTTAAGTAACTTTGCCAACAAGGCTCTTTCTGCCAATAACTTTTGCTGGCACTTGCAGGAGTGATATGGACATGAGGAATTGCTGACCAATGTTGACTTGACTAATGCTGTTCCTGTTCATGGGTATAGGAGTCATTCACCTTGGAATCAGCCTTGATAAGAAACAGTACTTTGGCTGCTGTCAAATTATCTGAAGTTGCACAAGAACCTGCTGGCAGTGATGCTGATGGCAAGGCTTTCATTGGTGGTGCCTCATTCAAAGCTTTTGATACAGATTAATCTTTGTTTCAGTTTCGAATGCACCAAAGTAATTGTAGAATCATGAGGCTGATTTCAATTCGGTTATGTGAGCCCAAGAGGATCTCAAGAGTGATCCACAAAGTTAGAATTGGTTGAGTCACGTAATTTTTTTTGGTCAGAAGGCCGAGAGAAGGTCATAAGATCCACTGGGTTCAATGACTCATACAGAACCAATGGGCCATCAGTTCCGGTTGATGCAACTTCAGGTAGTTTGGCGACAGTAAAAGTAGTGATCCTTATAAAGGCTTATCCCACAGTAGAATTAATCGGTGACTCCTATAGCTGTCAACAAATTAACCTTGGTCACCAAATCCTCATGTCAACATCACCCCTAAAGTGCCAGGAAAGTCATTGGTTGAGGAGTCCCATTTACCGTTCTTCTGTATGGAAACTTGCTTCATGTAGCTTGAGCCTAAATTCAATTCTATTTATGATTTGAAGCTGGAAATGTGCTTCTTGGAAAGGGACCAAAATTCAAGGTTCCTTGGCTGGAGCACTAAAGGACAGCATCTGGTCCAGAGGATCTCCTTTCTGCAAATCAGATATACGTAGCAAGGCCTGCTGCTGAGTTTGAAAGAAATTGCATGATTCTGAAAAGAATGGAACATCAGTAGACAATGCAGACAAGGGTCACTGGGAAGGATCCATGCAAACTTCTGTATAACTTGAAGCTGGAAGCTGGTATCAACTAAACACAGATTGAGTCAACAACAACAACAACTTGCATTTATATAGCTCCTTCAATGTAGCAAAATGTCCCAAGTTGCTTGACAGGAGCGCAATCATAAAATCATAGAATCATAATAGTACAGTACAGAAGGAGGCCATTCGGCCCATCGAGTCTGTCGAAGAGCAATCCAGTTAGTCCCACTCCCCCCCGCTCTTTCCCCATATCCCTGCCATTTTTTCTCCTTCAAATATTTATCCAATTCCCTTTTTGAAGGCTACTATTGAATCTGTATCCATCACCCCATCAGGCAGTGCATTCCAAATCCTAACCACTCATGTAAAATGATTTTTCCTCATGACTGGTTCTTTTACCAATCACCTTAAATCTGTGCCCTTTGGTTATCGACCCTTCAGCCATTGGAAACAGTTTCTCTTTATTTACTCTATCTAAACCCTTCATGATTTTAAACACCTGTATCAAATCTCCTCTTAGCCTTCTCTGCTCTAAGGAGCTCAACCCCAGCTTCTCCAGTCTCTCCACATAACTGTAATCCCTCATCCCTGGAACCATTCTAGTAAATCTCTTCTGTACCCTCCCCAAAGCCTTCTCATCTTTCCTAAAGTGTGGTGCCCAGAATTGGACACAATACTCCAGCTGGGGCCGAACTAGAGTTTTATATTGGTTTAGCATAGCTTCCTGGCTTTTGTACTCTATGCCTCTATCTATAAAGCTCAGGATTCCATATGCTTTATTAACTGCTATATTAACCTGTAATGAAACAAAAATCGACACCAAGCCAAAAAAAGAGACATTAGCTCAGGTGACCAAACACTTGGTCGAAGAGGTAGGTTTTAGGGAGTGTATTAAAGGAGGAGAGGTGGAGAGGCAAAGATGTTTTGGGAGGATATTCCAGAGCTTGGGACGTAGATGGCTGAGGCATGTTCGCCAATGGTGGGGCAAAGAAAGTGGGAGATGCACAAGAGGCCAGAGTTGGAAGGAACATAGTGTTCTAGGAGGGTTGTAGAGCTGGAGGAGGTTACAGGTATAGGGAGGCTCAAGGCCATGAAGGGATTTGAAAACGAGGATGAGAATGTTATAATTAAGGCGTTGGTGGACCAGGAGCCAATGTAGGTCAACTGGATGAACATCTACTTGAGGTGCTGAAGGCACCAGTACTAAATGTAAATATAAGAAAATACAGCTGGACAGATTTGGGGCATCACTAACATTTCAAATTGGAAGTTGCAGAATAAATCAAGAAAACAGAACAAAACAAGAAATGAAAATGGCCAAAACACAAAGAAAAGGATAAAGATAAACTGGAGAAACAACCTACATTTGTAAAACACCTTTTATGTAATGACACATCCCAAAATGCTTTATGGGGGAGCGGTGGACACTGGAAGTAGGAGTGAAGTTATGGGAGGTGCCAAAGGCACAGTCTAAGACACAAGTTTTGAAGATGAGGAGAGAGGTAGCAAAGCAAAGAGGTTTTAAGAATAGAATGCTAGAGTGCAGGGCTGTGGTGTCTAAACATGTGGCCTTCAATGGTGGAAAGAAGAGAGGGGGTGCACAGTTAGAAGAGAGGAGGGTAAGTGCTAGAACATTAGGCTGGAGAATATTGCAGAGGTAGGTTGGAACTAAGTGGGGGAGCATTTGAAGACAAGGACGAGAATTTTGACGTCAATATGCACAGGGGTGGTTGATGTGCAGGATAGGATGCAGGTTCGATGAGTTGGCGTTTGTGTAAAGTGGAGCTGGGAGGCCGTCAGTGGGAACATTGGAGACATTAAGCCTTGAGGTGTGGATGAGGGTTTCAGTGGTGCTGGAGGCTGAGGTAATGGTGCAAGGGCTGGAAAAGAAGCTATTTCTAGAGATGCTCTATACGATTGTATAGGTAAGAGTAGAACCAAGTGAGGGCAGTCCCATCAAGCTGGTGAACTGGCAAGAAGTGCAGAGGAGTCATAAAAAACAATTTAAAAAATCAAAATTGTTTATTTACATTTTTTTAAATGAGCATACCCTCAAGCAGGCAATTCCCTCTACTTCTGGGCTCCCATGGGCTCCAGGATAAGGGCAAATACGATACCAAGCCAGTTTTATCTTGTGAATGTAGAACACAGTGCTAGTCTGGATCACAACAGTTAGTTTGCTTCTGTGATAGAGTCATAAGTTGAAACCCACTCCAGAATTTGAGGACATCATCTGGGCTGACACTTCAGTGTTACACTGTCGGAGGTGCTGTCTTTTGGATGAGACCTCAGAGGCCCCGTTTGCCTGTTTAGCTGAATGTAAAAGATCCCATGGCAATATTCCATGAACAGCAGCGAGTTCTCCAGTTCAACATTGCTCCCTCAACCAATATTACCAGAAGCATAATCTCCTTTGCTGTTTGTGGAGCCTTGCTGTGTGCAAATTGGCTCTTGCCTTTGTCTGCATTACTGCGACTGCACTTCAAAACCAATAAATTTCTCGGGGATATGGCTGTCCCTGACAAGGCTGGCATATATTGCCCAACCCTCCTTGCCCTGGAGCAGCTGGTGGTGGGCCGCCTTCTTGAACCGCTGCAGTCAGTGTGGTGAAGGTGCGTACAGTGCTGTTGGGGAGTGAGTTCTAGGATTTTGACCCAGTGACATTTGTGAAGTGCTTTTAGATGCCCTGAGGCTAACTGCTTGTATAATCGCTTCGTCGCGCCATTCAGAACCTGCTCTAGCTCCAGTGTCCAGGCTCGTGCGCGTGCAGGGGAGGGAGGGCCTGCCGTCGGCGGAGGGGCGTTGCGTGCGCGCGCCCGCCCGTGTGGGTGATGTCAGTGGGAAGAGCGTGCACGCGCCCCGGGAGTGTGGCAAGCGCGACGTCAGCGGGGTGCGTGCGTCCGGGCCGGGGAGGGCGTGGCGTGCATGCATACGTTCGGCGGCAGTGTGACGTCTGCGGGTTGAGTGCTGAGTGTCGGGAAGATGGCGGCGTCGGTGTTGTGCTGTCTGAGGTGGTGTGGAGATGGAGGCTCTGGGCACATTCAGCTCAAGGAAATGCCCGCCGTCCAGTTAGACACACAACACATGGGTGAGTCAGCGAGCGGCCGGATTTAATAATTATTGTTAACGTCGGTTCCTCGTCTCATTTAATTCCTTACATTTAATGTTAGTCCGACACCAAAATATAACCGGGCAGATTATAAGGACTGGAACGGCGGCAGAGCGTCACTCTGGATGAGTGCCAGTCACTTATTTTGCTTTAACATTCGGACTCGTGTTTGATGTGCTCCATCTAAAATTAAACCCAACTCCACCTCTTTAAATAGGTTAGCACTCCGTCACTCTAGCTAATCGCCCCTGACGCAGATGTGATGCATAACAGATGCCCTCAGATTGTGAGCTGATTTCACAACACACTGGTGCCATTTATTGGATACTTCTAATTGTTAATAAGGGGCTCCTGTTCTTGACAACGCATTACCAATAGTGGTTTCTAACCCTAGCGTCAACCCGCAACCCTAATAGTAATACCTAATTCTGATCACTGACCCCAAGCCCCTAACTTAAATCACTGACCCTAACGCTAATCCCAAAACCTAAATCACCATTGTCAATTGGGCAATGCAGGGCCAGCTACAGAGGCAATAGTCTTCGTGCCATTGGGTGGTGTCATACCCATTGTGAAACTAGACGGAGTCGATGGGCATTGTGGTATCAGTCAGTATTGTTAAGCATTGTGATACCAGCCGGTGTTCATAATCATTGTGGCATCAGACACTGTTGATAGGCACTGTGGCATCAGACGGTGTCAGTAGGCATTGTGGCATCAGACACTCAGTGGGCATTGTGGCATCAGATGGTGCCAATGGGCATTGTGGCATCAGATGGTGTCAGTGGGCATTGTGGCATCAGACAGTGTCAGTGGGCACTGTGGCATCAGACACTGTCAATAGGCACTGGCATCAGATGGTGTCAGTGGGTACTGTGGCATCAGACACTGTCCATGGGCATTGTGGCATCAGACACTGTCAATGGGCATTGTGGCATCAGACACTGTCAATGGGCATTGTGGCATCAGACACTAAATGGGCATTGTGGCATCAGACACTAAATGGGCATTGTGGCATCAGACACTAAATGGGCATTGTGGCATCAGACACTAAATGGGCACTGTGGCATCAGACACTGTCAATGGGCACTGGCATCAGATGCTGTCAATGGGCACTGGCATCAGACTGTCAATGGGCACTGTCAATGGGCACTGTGGCATCAGACACTTTCAGTAGGCACTGTGGCATCAGACACTGTCAATGGGCATTGTGGCATCAGACACTCAATGGGCATTGTGGCATCAGACACCGTCAATGGGCATTGTGGCATCAGACACTGTCAATGGGCATTGTGGCATTAGACGGTGTCAGTTAGCACTGTGGCATCAGACGGTGTCAGTGGGCACTGGCATCAGACACTGTCAATGGGCACTGTGGCATCAGATACTGTCAATGGGCACTGTGGAATCAGACACTGCCAATGGGCACTGTGGCATCAGACACTGCCAATGGGCACTGGCATCAGACAGTGTCAGTGGGCACTGTGGCATCAGACACTCAGTGGGCACTGTGACATCAGACACTGTCAGTGGGCACTGTGGCATCAGACACTGTCAGTGGGCAGTTATATCCCTTCAAACCCTTTTCCTTCATCCACCTATCCAATCTAAACTTGAATGTTGACATTGTTCCTGTCTCAACCACTGACCCTTCAGGTGAATTCCATAGCCTCACAACTCTCTGCTTGAAGAGGTTTCTTCCGCCCTCTGTTCTAAATCTCTTACATTTAATCTTGTATCGATTTCCTCATTCTTGACCCCATAACTACCGGAAACAATCTGTTTCTATCTACCCTCGCCCATCCTTTCATAATTTTCAACATTTTGCCACGTAATCTGCATTTTAATAACAAGATAAGCCCCAATTTTTCAAGTCTTCATATTTGTATTTCCTCATACCAGGCCGCATCCGAGTTAATATGCGTCATCCCCTCTCTAAAGCCTCAATATCCTTCCTATAGAGTGGAGACACAAGTACTGTAATAACTTGCATTTCTTCATGGATTCCTTTTATGAAAAAAAAAGTTTTATAATTGCTATTTCTGGAATGTATTACTTAAAAATTTGCGAGGTCACACCCCCCACCCCAGAGAAAGGATACTTGTGTTGTATTTTACTATTAATTGTACAATTGCTAAGAATTCATTACATCAGCAGGCAGCTGTGGCTCAATTTGTTCGTTGCTCTCCCATGGTATGGCTCAGAGACAAAATTAAAACATGATATAGAAGAAAAATATTGTATTATATATTTCCTGCTGCTCTCTTACTTGTATTGTATATATATTTATTAATTTTATATAATATAAATTAATCCTTCCCCATTTACCTTTTGACCCCCACCGTATTTGTAAAGGAATTTTAATTTTTGCAGCCCAAAAAGATTCAGTTGAAGCAGGCTTGTGACATCACCATCTTTGCGATGATCTCAGACCAAAGGCAGCTGAGATTTTCCAGTCATATTGTTCCCACGGACCAATCATAGCGCTCAAAATGAATAAGCAATGGTTACCATGGAAATAGTCTTGTAATGACCAGGGACCAATGAGAAGCAGCTATCACCCAGCAATAACATACCAGTTCTTTCCGTCATGTGATGATGGACCAGACACAGCACTGAAAGATGCCATTGTTCAAAAGTGACACAGAACGGTGACATGTTTACTATTATCTGATGGGACTGCTTTGGTTACCATTGGCTGATGTTGCTAAAAAAAAAATGTGATTAAGCAAGATGATGGATATCTCTCAGTGAATTACATGTCAGTAGACCAATTGTAAGGTTGCTAAGTTCTTAAAAAAAAAAGAAAAATAAAGTGCTATAATGCTTCATCTTATCAAATAAATAGGCATGTTGCTGAGCTGTATGTACAGTATAACTTCACTATACGCCCCCTCTAGTTTTAACGATCCCAACCGCAAGACCCGATTTTTTTTTTCCCATTGGTAATCTACTACAATGAACACGTTTATCAGGATCAACCCAGACCGCCTCTGATACAACAATGGATTTAAGCTGAGGCTAATTATAAGATCACCTATTGTAGTGCAAATCCTGTGTTACGTATGCATTCATTGCCTGATAAGACAGCCCACTATATGCACACAAACTGCAGCCAGGCAATGGGGGGTGAAGGTGGCCAAACCCTATGCAGCCGAAAGTCAACGACCTGAAAGCAGTCACCGTGCACTTTCTCCACCCCTCCCTCCCCCAATGCAACATGTGTTCTACAGCCCGTGGACCAGGGTGTTATTCAGAACTTCAAATGCTGGTGCAGAAAGTTTCTACTGAGCGAGATGATAGAGTGCATGGACAGCAGTAAAAACAATCCAGGTGGGCATTCCGCAATGTATACACTGCACACGCAAAGCATGGGAGCAGGTGTCAGAAATGTGTTTTGTGAACAGTTTTAAACATGCCGGATAGTCTGCAGAAAATGGCAATCTGTTATAATGAAGTTCGACTGTATTTGGTCCTTTGTATCCTATTCCAGAGAAGGCAGGGAACATTTTTCATAAAATGCAGTCTAGTTTTATTAGCTGGTCAGGTAATTTACGATTCCCTAGGTTCAAATTTTTAAATTGAAAGCTGACATTAAAATTACTGGCTGTCACATCCAAGCATAAATTGTAAGAATCACAGCACTAAATCAGGAAGCCTTACTACATTCATAAGACACCAAAATTATGACCGTGATTGTTCCCATGTGGTAGCCAAGAGTAGTTTCACTGCCAGTCATTTTATCTGATGGTAATCACCACCATCAGTCTTTCACTTGTTCCTCTTTAGTGACTAGCAGCAGTGCAGATATACTGCAGGAGAGCAAGCTCAACAGAAGTCCTATTGAGCTGCATCCTCACGAGTGTTATTTGTGGTAGAGATTAAGGCTGATTTCAAGTTGATTCTGTTCACCTCACATCACGTGTATCCCCATGGATTTTTGGAGTAGCAGTTGTACTGTTGCAATTAATACAAGTCACATAATGTGCACCCTGCTTGCTTAGCTATGCACTGATGGTAAATCAGTCAGATGGCTGTAAGAAATATGTGAAGTTCACACAGTGAACTTTCAGTACTTTGATTTAATTTCTGCCCTAGTAAAGATGGAATGGGGGGAAAAAAACAATTGTGGTTTTTTTCCCCAGCCAGAATTACTGGTAGCAAAGCGGCTGCTTAATGCTCATCACGGTGAAAATTGCTGTGATGTAGTCTGGTCGTTGGTATGCAGAATTGATAATCTAATGGGTACTTCTGATGAAGATGAGGGTGAGTGGCTGCACACTAAAACTGAGTTTTAATATTTAAAAAGGAGGCCTGATTTATATGTTGTCTTGAAGGGGAAAATAGCATCCATTCAAAAGATGGAGTTTTTAAAAATGTGAGCCCAGTCTGTTATTACTGTAGAATATATGTGTGATACTGTATATTAAGTTTTTAAAAATGATTTAAACTAGATTTCTGTGTTTCAGACTAATCTCATAGGTAACCCTAGTGCCTTGCACCCCAGAGAGTGTTTTCACTTGCCCTGATATCTTGGTTAAATTCAGTTACTGGTTCTTTCCTGTGTCTCCACAGGATCTTCCTTGTGTTTGGAAGGCAGCCGATTAAGGCAACACTAGACCTTGTCTTAGTCTTTAACTCTCAAGCAAATTTATTAAACAGAAACAAAACTAGCAAAAGTTCCAGTATAATACAACAAATATTTTTACAGCAGCTGTTAAACTTAGTTCTTTTGTATAGTTAAAAATAAAATCACGATTGCTCTGCTAAAACAAACTGATATGTAATTTCCTTATAAGCAGTTCTTTTCTTTTTCACACCATCTATGAAAGCGATTCGGTCTGACAAATTCTCTACAAAGGCTCCGGACTCATCGATAAGAAAAAGACAAGCTCGTAAATGCCTTCAAAAAGTCACCAGGCTCCAATGAATTTAAATAACTGTTAAAATTCAAAAGCGGCTGCCAATCAAAAATATATTTGAACAAATCACATAAGATGTTTTCTTTTGAATTGCTAGGCTAGGCTCCTCCCTTGGACAACATACACTGATTTCAGCAACAAAGTATGAGCTGGAACATTCTTGTGTGTGTGAAGCTGATTTTTAACCCCTGATGTACCATGACAGATCTAAAGAAGCCCATACCAAGCTAAATGTGAAGAAAAAATGATTTTTTTTTAGATCACAGTATTCTTATAATTATCCTGAGAAACAAGAAAAGCAGCCATTGTAGCAGACTTTATTGTAGGATGAGTATGATAGGTGTCAGCCATGGCTCAGTGGTAGCACTCTTGCTTGTGAGTCAAACGGTTATGGGTTTAAGTCCCGCCCCAGAGACTTCAGCACTTAATCTAGGCTGGCACTCCAGTGCAGTGCTGAGGGAGTGCTGCACTGTCGGAGGTCCCATCTTTCGGATGAGACATTAAACTGAGGCCCCATCTGCCCTCTCAAGTCGACAGAAAATATTTTATGGCAATATTTTGAAGAAGAGCAGGGAGTTCTCCCCTGTGTCCTGGCCAATATTTAACCCTCAACCAATATCACTAAAACAGATTATCTGGGCATTATCGCATTGCTGTTTGTGGGAGCTTGCTGTACGCAAATTGACTGTTACATTTCCTGCATTACAACAGTGACTACACTTCAAAAGTACTTCATTGGTTGTAAAGCACTTTAGGACATCCCAGGGTCATGTATGGCACTATATAAATGCAAGGTTTTCTTTCTTTTCATTTTAGCATAGATTGAGCTTTGCTGCACCACTGAATTTACCTCAGAATGTTTTTGTATTTTCTTCATATTGCTAATTCTCTTCATATTATTAATTCTGTCTGTCTTCATAGGAACTGATGTTGTTATTGTGAAAAATGGGAGAAGAATATGTGGCACAGGAGGCTGCCTAGCCAATGCACCTTTGCATCAGAACAAAAGTTACTTTGAATTCAAAGTCCAATCAACAGGTCAGTAAATATGTCAGAGAACCAGGGCCTCCCTAATATAGTCCTTTAATGGCCATTTAGTGGAGCCCACTTCATAACCAATTTGGCCTCGATACGTAACCATCGCATTTTCCCTCTGCTGGCTGTTTTGGCCCTATGTCTGCTGTTGTTGTTCCATTCAGGTATCTAAATGCAGTTCCGCTGTCTCACCTGTGGTCTGCTTGGGTCTTTTCTGAGCTGGAACCTGAATAAAATTTTATTTGTTTCAAAGTGAACCACAGACTTTCAATTATTGGAACGTAAGCTGACATTCAATCCAATGTGTAAAACATCAATATAATAGAATATGGTATAAATGTTCTATTCAGCCACAGTTACTCCCCAACCCACCCTGCATTCCCCTTTCTAAAGAACCCACCAAGCAGAAACCATGAACAGTGAAGACACAGAGAACAAACAGAAGAACATACTTCTTTTTCATTCAAGGACATTCCCAGTAAGCCCATCACAATTCCCTGGCCCCAGGAGAGAAGCTTGAACCTGGACAACTATACAGAAAGAACCTTCCATCTCCAACTTCTCAATCCTGTACTCCAAGACCTCCTCATCCCTTCACAAATCAGCTGGCACAGCTCAACCTTTCCCACATTATAAAGTGCCAGTCTCTCCAGATTCATATTCTTAAGGGCTGCGTCGACCCAGTGGGATTCCATAGGTGGCTTTTTTGAGTACCATGCCAGGAGAGTGAGCCTCTGCACCACCAGCAGTGTCAGTAGAATCAATCTGGTGAACACTGTGGTGCTTTCACGTCTAATATTAATCCCAACACATATTTTAGGATCATTGTCAATTGCTACACCCCCTACCCTGATTATGGAATGCAATTATATAAATTCAAGTTGTTGTGGCACCCGCAGTAACCCCGCTCGCAGAAGAGGGAGATTTTAGGCCAGTGTCACAACATCAACATCTACCCTCTGAGTAGTCCAATTTAGCCATTCTATGCAGGGTATAATTGAATCTGTGGAAGATCTTGAACCATATCAACGTTACCTGTACACTCCCAGATACTAAATATGTTTTAGACCAAATGGTTGGCGAATTAAAGCCAAGATCCTTCTCCCAGAGCTGTTGAGTTTTGTAAATTATCTATCTTCCATTTAAGTAAATATCTTGTGGACTTAGTTTTGTAGGTTTTTTTGCTGGATAAAGTTCTCACGTTCTGAGGCATCCATAGGCTGCCTGCGATCCTGGGAATGGTCTTAATGCTGTCGAAACTACAAGAACATGTATAATTGATAATGTGACAGCCTGAATTATGTGTTGGAATGACTTGAGGAATCCTTCTTCATAAACATCTAACAGCTGACTCCCACTTTTGCCCAGGCATGGAGCATAAATGAGGATTCCTCCATAAGGGTGCTGCCATAGAATGTGATAAGTCTGTCTTAAGCCAGCATTGATAGGCAAATAGCTCTGACAAAAGGAGCATATTATTTAGGAGACTTCAAGCCTCTGGTAGGAGCATTAAAAAATAATTATATGGGGAGATTACTTCAGCTTCCCCACCCTCTCCAAATGCAGCCAACACACATCCTTTACTGTGAGTAAACCATATATCAAAGTTTGAGTGCCCAGTCATATAATTTGGATCCATCAGGCCCAAACCACCCGTTGTCTTGTTCTTCTGCATTCTGGTTAAGCTTAATTGTGGGTGTTCTCCTTCTTCACCCGCCCCCCCCCCCCCGTTAACTTTGTATCCTAAAATCAGGCCATAATCCTTAATTAATGCTGTCAGATATAGGAGGGAGGATTGGAGGTTCTGTAACAAAAATATGTTCTGTTGCACAGTGAGAGAGCATTACTACATGCAGGCTTTCAGTAATACTTGCCCCAACTTGGGCAGGAAGGTTTTGTAGAGTTGTTATACCCTGTACCTCATGACTTACCCCTTGCAAGTCTTATTGCCCTTCCCACCTCAGCTAGCTATATGGGCCACTCCGATTGATCGGATAGGGAGTGATCTGGTTTTGGGATAATAACGCCTACAAATAAGTGGTCATTCTCAAGGCCTACCACCTGGGATTCTGATTGGTACAGAAACTCAAAATCCTGTTTAATTTCAACAGTCAGTCTCTGCTCTCCTGTCCTATTCCTAATCCTTGGTGCTTCAGATGTCTGTACAGAACCTTCCCACTTGATCTCCTTTATCAAAAGAACTTTTGCTTATCTATCCAAATCCTGTTTGTTCTGCAAGTAACTATTTAAGATTATGTTTAACCTTTATTAACCTACGAGTGTTTCTTCTGAATATGTAACTGTGCCACATCTCCAGCTGGTGACCCTGAGCCCATAGCATGGACAACCTCTCTGCTTTCTCTTTCTTTCTCGTGGGGCTGGAGGAGATTACAGAGATAGGGAGGGGCGAGGCCATGGAGGGATTTGAAAACAAGGATGAGAATTTTGAAATCGAGGCGTTGCTTAACCAGGAGCCAATGTAGGTCAGCAAGCACAGAGGTGATGGGTGAACAGGACTTGGGGCGAGTTTGGGCACGGGCAGCCGAGTTTTGGATGACCAAGTTTACGTAGAGTAGAATATGGGAGGCATTGGAATAGGCAAGTTCTAGAGGTAACAAAGGCATGGATGAGCTGAGGCAGGGGCAGAGATGGACGATGTTACAGAGGTGGCAATAGGCGGTCTTAGTTATGCTGCGGATATGTGGTCGGAAGCTCATTTCGGGGTCAAATATGACACCAAGGTTGCGAACAGTGTGGTTCAGCCTCAGACAGATGTTAGGGAGAGGGATGGAGTCAGTGGCTAGGAAATGGAGTTTGTGGCGGACAAGAGCAGGACCCGATAATGCTTTATGTGGTCCAGCCAGATCTGGCGGTGAATGGCTAAATCAGTTGTCCGCCATATCCGTTCAAAGTCTGTGTCCCTTGGACTTAAGGGAATGAAGATGAGGGTCGTACCGGGGGAATGGCCAGGGTGAGAGCGAGTAATTGTTTTAATAGGGACTAGGGCATCAAAGGTGGTGGTGAGGGTGTGGTTGAGCAGATCGGTAGCTGCAGAAATGTTGTGGTGAATGGAGGGCCAAAGGCTGGACAGTTGGGATTTCGGAAGTGCAGTTGTAAGAGAGTTGGGAGAGAGTTTTTTCCAGGGGCGGACACAGAAGGAAGTAGGGTTGTGGGAGGTGAAGGGGGATGTGGGTGGAGAGCGATATGAGGAAGTGGTCAGAGATGGCCTTATCTGCGATTGACACGATGGAAGTAGCGAGGCCACGAGAGATGGCAAGGTCAAGGGGGTGGCCGTGATTGTGGGTTGGGGAGTTTACATGGAGGGAGAGATTAAGGGAAGATAGGAGGGTAGTGAACTCAGAGGAGAGAGAGATGGAGGTTGAAATCACCGAGGATGAGAAGTTGCTCGGTGCAGAGGTTGAGGGAGGAAAGCAGTGAAGATATCTCGGTGATAAAATTTTTATGGTACTTGGGTGGGCGGTAGAGAACGAGAATTTTAAATGAGAGGTGAGAGGGGTGGAATAAGGTGAGATGCTTAGAGGAGGAGAAAGTGCCAGAGGAGTAGGGGGACAGACCAAGGTGTGATTTGGTGATGAGAGCCACACCGCCACTACGGCAGTCTGGGCGGGGCAAGTGGTGGAAGGTATAGCCAGGCAGGGAGGCCTCATTTAAGGGTAGGGTGTCATCACCCCTCAGCCAAGTTTCCGTCAGGGCCATGATGTCGATGCAATCATCCACGATAAGCTCATGGATGGCAAGGGCCTTGTTCGCAAGTGAGCGGACATTCTGGAGGGGGATGCGGAGAGGGTCGGTGATGGCTGACCCACTGCCAGCGCTGGGAGGGGTGAGTTGGACGGGGAGGAGATCGTCGAGATTAGCCCCCAACAGGCGCGCTGGGCGGGAAGGTCGGCGAGAGAGTAGGATGGGACAGTTGGGGTTGCTGCTCATGAGGAAGCAGCGACGAGTGCCAAGGTGGGCTTTTCGGAGGATGCAAAGAGAGGCACAGAGGGAAACTGTAGGCTTATCTAAGAGGGGGTCAAGCCTGGGACGATGGCAGGAGAATAGCAAGGTTGAAGAGTAATGAAGGATTGGGGTAGGGATTTGGGAGGGCAGGGTATCCGAGAGAGGAGAGATGAAAGGAGGCATGACAACTGGAGAGCGCGGTCAGGGAGGGATAGAGAGAAAAGGAAAAGGGGGGAGAAAAAAGTGGAAATAGAAGTGAATGACTCAGGGTCCAGAGCGGCAGCCAAAGTATGCACGCGAATGGACACGGAAAAACTCAGGTTACATAGGCCTGGTTATGTGGTAATTAATTAATTAATGGGATACTTATTTCCTGGTAGTAGAAGGGAATAGATTGGAGACAATAGTAGGGTGACCAGAGTTTTAAGTCAGAGGTCCCATGGAGGGATAAAGTTGACGTAGGTAGGATGGAGTCGGAATGGAGCATTGACGAACTGTTGTCCAAGTTCGGAGACAGGTGTAGCAGACGAGTGAAATCCAGAAGCTATTTGAAGAGTAGAGAATTGGAGGATGGAGGTTATTGCCGTAGGGATGCGAATCGGTTGCGGTGCAGAAAGATGATGCCGAAATTGACGCAAGTTGGAGGTTACTGTAGATCAAAAGTGGCAGAGAAAATGTAAAACCACAAGCCAGCAACCAGCAAAGCTGAAAAACCAGTACAACGAGTCACCGGACAGCAGTGAAACAGCAGCTGCTAGCCAGAAGCCAACAAAGCTGAAAAACCAGTAGAACCAGCTCCGCAGAGAGACAGACGCAGTTTAAAAGTTATTTTAAAAAAATTTTAGCAGCAGAGTCAGAGACACAGCAGATGAGTCTTACAGTGTAATCCAGTGTAGAAACGTAGTCTTGATGTCCAGAGCAGTCCAGGAAATCGGAATCCAATTTGAGAAAAGAATTCAGCAGCTGAGTGAGAAGCAGAGAGCAGGGGTAGGGGATGGGTAATGGTGGTTTAAAACAGTTAACTTGTAGTTAGGGCTAAAATGCACCAACTGATGGAGCCTGGGTAACTTGGAACAGTAGAAGCGAGGAGATTTGGTAGAGAAAGGGCAAAGGATGGTGGAGATTCCCATGGATAGAGCTGAAGCAATGAGGAGCTCACCTATGGAGCTGCCATCCTTACAGCAGCCACTTTATCACTGAGTTTGTTTCCTTTTGAAAGCACGTCATTGCATTTGGAATAACAGGTGTAATCTTGTGTTTGGGATGGTATAGTAGCCATCAGGCCTATCTCGTTGCCAGATATGAAAAGATCCCAGGGCCCCAAAGAGTCTTAATGTTTCTTTGAGAATGGTCCAACTAGATTAAAATCGTCATCACTGCTCCCTCTAAGGTGCGCGGCTGCACGCCCTAATCCTCGAAGTGCCGCGCAGTTGAATTGAAAGGCTGCGCAGGACAGCAGCTGGAGCGGGGGAGCAGCCCGATAACGACACTCTGATTATCACCACCAACGGCTTTACAGCCCTCTGCACATGCGCGGTATTGCGGAGCCGCGCGTGCGCACCTGATCCCCTTCTGCACGGTTTTGCCAAAGTCGCGCATGTGCAGTACCCCACCATTGCGGCCTACAGTACAGGCCACACTTTGCAACAAGATGACTGGATCTGTTGGGGTGGGGGGGGAGAGAGAGACAGAGAGAGAGAGACTGGGGATAGAGGGGACAGGAGAGAGAGAGAGACAGAAAGGCTGGGGGGGAGAGAGAAACGAGGCTGGGGGGGAGAGAGAAACGAGGCTGGGAGGGAGAGAGAAACGAGGCTGCGGGGGAGAGAGAAACGAGGCTGGGGGGGAGAGAGAAGCGAGGCTGGGGGGGGAGAGAAGCGAGGCTGGGGGGAGGGAGAGAGCGAGGCGGGGGGGAGGGAGAGAGCGAGGCGGGGGGGAGGGAGAGAGCGAGGCGGGGGGGGGGAGAGGAGCGAGGCTGGGGGGGGAGAGAAGCGAGGCTGGGGGGGGGAGAGAAGCGAGGCTGGGGGGGGAGAGAAGCGAGGCTGGGGGGAGGGAGAGGAGCGAGGCTGGGGGGAGGAGAGGAGCGAGGCTGGGGGGAGAGAGAGAAGCGAGGCTGGGGGGAGAGAGAGAAGCGAGGCTGGGGGGGAGAGAGAAGCGAGGCTGGGGGGAGAGAGAGAAGCGAGGCTGGGGGAGAGAGAGAAGCGAGGCTGGGGGGGAGAGAGAAGCGAGGCTGGGGGGGAGAGAAGCGAGGCTGGGGGGGGGAGAGAAGCGAGGCTGGGGGGGGGAGAGAAGCGAGGCTGGGGGGAGAGAGAAGCGAGGCTGGGGGGGGAGAGAGAAGCGAGGCTGGGGGGAGAGAGAGAAGCGAGGCTGGGGGGGAGAGAGAGAAGCGAGGCTGGGGGGACAGAGAGAACAAGAACATAAGAATAGGAGCAGGAGTAGGCCAATCGGCCCCTCGAGCCTGCTCCGCCATTCAATAAGATCATGGCTGATCTGATCCTAACCGCCAATCTACTATCTATCACAGAACCATCTCCTGCATCTAACAGAATTGCACACACGAAATAGGAGCAGAATCAGGCTACACAGTCCCTGGGCCCGCTCCACTACCCACAGGGCCATGACCGATCCGAACCTAGACTCATGTCCAAATTCCTGCCCGCTCCCCGTAACCCTTAATGCCCTTTACTTCTAGGAAACTGTCTATTTCTGTTTTAAATTTAATTAATGTTGTAGCTTCTACAGCTTTTTGTGGCAGCATATTCCATGGACCTACCACCCTCTGAGTGAAGTAGTTCCTCCTCATCTCAGTTTTGAAAGAGCAGCCCCTTATTCTAAGACTATGTCCCCTAGTTCTCGTCTCACCCGTCATCGGGAACATCCTCCCCGCATCCACCCGATCCAACCCCTTCACAATCTTATATGTTTCAATAAGATCGCCTCTCATTCTTCTGAACTCCAATGAGTAGAGTCCCAATCTACCCAACCTCTCCTCATATGACCACCCCCTCATCCCCGGGATTAACCGAGTGAACCTTTTTTGCACTGCCTCGAGAGCAAGGATGTCTTTCCTTAAGTAAGGACACCAAAACTGTATGCAGTATTCCAGGTGCGGTCTCACCAATACCTTGTACAACTGAAGCAATACCTCCCTATTTTTATATTCTATCCCCCTAGCAATGAAAGCCAACATTCCATTTGCCTTCTTAATCACTTGCTGCACCTGCATACTAACCTTTTGAGTTTCGTGCACCAGGACCCCCAGATCCCTTTGCACTTCAGTACTCTCCAGTTTCTTGCCATTAAGATAATAAATTGCTCTAGGATTTTTCCTGCCAAAGTGCATCACCTCACACTTTCCAGTGTTGTATTCCATCTGCCAAATCTCTGCCCACTTACTTAGCCTGTCTATGTCCCCTTGCAGGTTTTTTATGTCCTCCTCACTCACTACTTTCCCTCCCATCTTTGTATCATCTGCAAATTTTGATATGTTACACTTGGTCCCTTCCTCCAAATCGTTAATATAGATTGTAAAGAGTTGGGGACCCAGCACTGACCCCTGTGGAACACCACTAGTTACTGATTGCCAGTCTGAGAATGAACCATTTATCCCAACTCTTTGCTTTCTGTTAGATAGCCAATCCTCTATCCATGGGAGAGAGAGAAGCGAGGCTCGATGACATTCAACGGCATTACAATCGCCGAATCCCCCACCATCAGTATCCTGGGGATCACCATTGACCAGAAATTTAACTGGACCAGCCACGTAAATACTGTGGCAACAAGAGCAGGTCAGAGGCTGGGTATTCTGTGGTGAGTGTCTCACCTCCTGACTCCCCAAAGCCTTTCCACCATCTACAAGGCACGAGTCAGGAGTGTGATGGAATACTCTCCACTTGCCTGGATAAGTGCAGCTCCAACAACACTCGAGAAGCTCGACACCATCCAGGACAGAGCAGCCTGCTTGATTGGCATCCCATCCACCACCTTAAACATTCACTCCCTCCACCACTGGCGTACTGTGGCTGCAGTGTGTACCATCTACAAGATGCACTGCAGCAACTCGCCAAGGCTTCTTCGGCAGCACCTCCCAAATCTGCAACCTCTACCACCTAGAAGGACAAGGGCAGCAGGCGCATGGGAACACCACCACCTCCAAGTTCCCCTCCAAGTCGCACACCATCCTGACTTGGAAGTATATCGCCTTTCCTTCATCGTCGCTGGGTCAAAATCATGGAAGTCCCTCCCTAACAGCACTGTGTGAGTACCTTCACCACATGGACTGCAGCGGTTCAAGAAGGCAGCTCACCACCACCTTCTCAAGGGCAACTAGGAATGGGCAATAAATGCTGGCCTCGCCAGCGATGCCCACATTCCATGAACGAATAAAAAAAAAATCTTCCCTCAGCGTCCTAGGATGCATCCCTTCTAGTCCTGGTGATTTATCTACTTTAAGTACAGCCAGCCTTTCTAGTATCTTCTCTTTATCAATTTTTATCCCATCCAGTATGTCCTCTACCTCCTCCTTTACTATGTCTATGGCAGCATCTTCCTTGGTGAAGACAGATGCAAAGTACTCATTTAGCACCTCAGCCATGCCCTCTGCCACCTTGCATAGGTCTCCTTTTTGCTCCCTAATCTGCCCCACCCCTCCTTACTACCCATTTACTATTTATATGCCTATAGAAGACTTTTGGATTACCTTTTATGTTAGGGAAGAGAGAGAGAGAGAGCGAGAGACTGGGGGAGAGAGATTCCCTGCGCTTCTTACAATAGTGGTTAAAAAAAATCTAACATCCACTGTCAGCCTCATTTAATCGCCTCTTCTAAAACCTGCAGGCAGTTGTTGCTCAGGATTACACTGAGCTGGGACACTAAGGGCACTCAATTAATTGCAAACAGGTTAGTGGAGCTGGTGTCTGATATGAGCACCTTCATTATCACGAGCGCAAATAGGAAAGCATTGTCAAGAAGCATTTCCCCTAAGACGGAACGAATTCTGCTCAATTTTCAACATTGACTGGATTTCAAATGTTTAAAAAAAATGGGAGGAAAGCTCTCTCCTGAACTGACACTGATTCTCTGCGTCTCCTTTTGCTCTGATGTTCTTTGCAGAGAGAGACTGGACAGAGGGAGAGAGACTGGGACAGGGAGAGAGCGAGAGACAGGGACAGACGGGGAGAGAGAGAGAGAGAGAGACAGAGAGGGGGAGAGAGAGAAACAGAGACAGAAAGAGCAAGAGACGGACAGAGGGAGATGGAGAGAGAGACAGGGACAGAGGGAGACGGGCACAGAGGAAGAGAGAGACATCAAAAGAGGGAAAGCGAGAGATGGGTGAGGGTGCACTCCAGGCGCGTGTAGTCCGTTCCTGGGGACTTAGCAGCGGCCGCACTTTGGAACAACACAGACGGAGGTGCAGCACATGTACAATGGCCACTGGAAGGAGGCTAAAGCAAACAATTTTTAGGCCTGCGATGAAATTTTTTTTTTTTAATTCGGAAAATTGTTTAAAGCCGGAAAAAAATACGGGAAAGTGGTGTTGTCCCCTTTTTGAAAGAGTCTATCAGGGTTATTTAAATCATGTTATGAGAGAGGGGAAAAAGTTTGTGCCCCCGATTGTACCTCAGAGTCTGTGAGAGACGGAGGGAACGGCAGCAGAAAAAGAGGGAACAACTTCTCCAAAACTGATCCCAACTCATCGCCAAGGCTGGGGATAGATAACCTCACCGCCGCCTTTGGAAGTTTAACTACTTTATTCACTTTCTTATTTGAGCTCCGTTTGGAATTAGAGTTTACTTTATTATATTTTGTTGTATGTTTAACGACAGCATTGAAGAGGGAAAGAAAAACTTAGAGTAACTTCTTCTGTCGAAGCTGCAATGAGACTTGAAAGAATTTAAAGATTTTTAATGAACTTTTCACACAAAATGAGTGATAAAAACACTTTTTCCCCCTAAATTTTGAATATGATTTTGGAAGAAACAAGCAAAAATCAATTTTCCCCTCATCTAAACAAGTTTCAACCAGGTCTTGAAGTCCAAACGCTTTTAAAGCGGCTCTGAATTGCTTAAAACGTTTTAAAATTGAAATTTCTCAATATTTGATTTTGAACGATTATCTGAAGTGAGTAGCTTTACACAAACATGCAACCATACTGTTGAGGAGGGGGAGGGCGGGGAGGATTTGTAGGAGTTACATATTACTTTTTATTGACTTAAAAAAAAATCATTAAGGTGTTTAGGAAGAGAACCAAAAAAGGGGAAAAACACAAACCATGTTATTTTGTCTGTCCTTCTATAGTCTGAACAAGTCCCAGGAGTAATGTAAATATAGATTTCCTCTTAAACATTTAGTGGAGTGTTAATAGAAACAAGAGTTATGTAATGATGTATAAAAATTGCAAGAAGCTGCTTTAGAAGAAACCACTATTTGTTTATTGAGAAAGACACAGAAAATACTTTGATTAAACTGATAATGTACAATTTTGATTTGGTATAAATGTTTGAAATAGGAGATAAAAAATTGAGAGTACACTGAAGTTTGTTTGCTGCTATTTAATTGCAAAGTACTTAAAATAATTCAACACTTTTCGTGACAAGAACATGGATTAATATTGTGGAGAATGTTTGAGAGAAAAACATTAGAAGCGAAATTCATAAATTAACATCTTTGTCATCATATTAGTTTCCAAGTCAATCTGATTGGTTCTCCTGTCCAGGAAGAAAGATGAATGTTTATTTCTGTTAAATCATAGCTTTTCCTGCTTTTTGTTTTTAATTCAGTGACACAAATTGTGTATGTGTTTTTCTGTACTTGTGAATATGTGCTGCATTTCTGACATGTAAGAAGACTTTTTTCTGTTGCCGTTCCCTCCGTCTCTCACAGGCTCTGAGGTACAATCGGGAGCACAAACTTTTTCCCCTCTTTCATACCATGATTTAAATAACCCTGATAAACTCTTTTCAAAAAGGGGACAACACCACTTTCCCGTATATTTTTTCCGGCTTTAAACAATTTTCTGAATGTTTTTTTTAATTCATCGCGGGCATAAAAATTGTTTGCTTTAGCCTCCTTCCAGCGGCCATTGTACATGTGCTGCACCTCCATCTGTGTTGTTCCAAAGTGTGGCTGCTTTGGAGATCATTAATGGAAGTGATTGAAGTTGAAAATACAGATACCTGTTTTTGTTCAATTCTTTTTAATACTGTGAACTAAAGAACTGCAGCACTTTATATTTGTTGGTTGTCTGGTTGCATTGTGATTAATATTCTAATTACCTATCTGGACGTACAGCATGTCAGCGCCATAGGAAAGCTGCTGCTTGTGCAGCCATTGCTATATTGACATGAGGGATGGGCTAATACGTTGAAAACTTTAAAATTAATACAAATTGCACGAATAGATATGCCTCCTTCAGCTCACCTTGGGCTTTTGGATTGTTTGTCAATACATAACCGTGTAACTGAGTGACGTTTCTGAAGTGTTATTGCATTATTATGCAGTTCTTTTATATCCCAGTCATTTCTCACATGTATTTTTTTTAAATAGAGTTTGTACATGACGAACTAAAAGCTTTTAATTAATTCTACCATAAACAAACTTGCAGAATGGGCATGTAAATGACAAATGAATTTCAATAATAAGTGTGAGATGGTACATTTTGGTAGGAGAATTAAGGAGACCACCTAATCCTTGGAAAATAAGAGTCTAAATGGGGTAGAGGTGCAAAGGGATCTAGGGGTATAGATTCACAAATCATTAAAAGTAGCAACGCAGGTTAAAAAAGCCATACAGGTGCAAATAAAGCACTGTTCATTTCAAAAGCAGAGAAGTTATGTTGAAATGTACATAACCTTGTCTGATTGTCTCATGATTTGAGACGGTGGGGTGGCAATATGGCATTACTGTATATATGCTTTTAAGTGACTGTTGTTGTAAAAATTGTTGTTGTATTAAAATTTGCTCACGGACGAAAAGGTCGCGCTCAAAAGAGTTTGTGGCCCACTCAGTACAAAAAAAAATTAGAGGGAACGTTGATTGTCATTTGTAATCATTAGAGGTTTAGATAACTTTCCAATTTTAGAGGAAACCACTGCCATTCTGACTCTGGCTTCTTGTGCATTTTCTCCACATCCCTTTGCCCCACCATTGGCCTTCAGCTGTCTCGGCCATATGCTCTAGAATTTCCTGCATAAAATGTGCCTCTCCACTTTGCTCCTTTCAGATCCTTCCTTCTTAAAATCCAACTCTTTGACCAAGCTTTTGGTACCCCTCCTAATATCTCCTTCTTTGGCTCGATGTCCATTTTTGTCTGATTATGCTTCTGTGAAACGCCTTGGGACATTTTTCTATGATAAAGGCGCTATATTAATGCAAGTTGTTGTCAGGAATTGTGTCTGACCAAGATAACTCTGAACTTTGCCAAATAAACCTATTCTTATAATATGTCTCCCCTCTGGGTCCTGCACAGTGTTCTACTGTGAATGAAATAGACCTATGTATAATTGGCACCTTCCTCCCTCCAGTTCCTTGAATTAAAACGAGCACAGTGTATTTGCCTAATCCATGACTTATGCTTTGAGTACTCCTCGTAAGTGGATCTTCTGGAGAGGCCAACCCAGTTTCCAATCGACTCATTTTCCTACATAATAGTGTCTGTACTCATCAACGGTGAAGTGCTTTGGTTATTCTGAAGATGACATAAGATGCGATATAATTGCAAGTTCTTTCTGTAAACTTTGACTGGAGTTTAGATCCCCTTTACATTTCAGGAGACCATCTTAATAGAGTGTTTCTGATTGCCTGTGGTTTAAATCTGAAGTCCTCAATATTCACTCCCACCTCTGAAGACACTTAACCAGAGAGCCATCTGTAGTTGAAGATGAAGCAGCCCATGGTATATGGAGTGTCTGGATTCAGTTTTCATAGTTTTATTAATAGTTGCTGCTTACCGATTATAACAAGTCCCCGAACCAATCAAGTTGTGGTTTTATTACATGAGATTTGGGACTTTATTAGTGTTTTCTGATACCCAGTGCCCTCTAGTTTAAAGCTATACTCCAGAACAAGACCCTGTAATGGCCTTATGCTTAACTATTTGTCTGATAAATAATCATAAATTAAAATTTAAAGAACTTGGAATGAGCTGTTTGGGGCTTTCGCTGTTTCAAAACGTTTCGATGTCGGAGGGCAAGCATCACTCATTAAAAGCAATACACAATAGAGTATAAGAGAAGCTACAGTGGAGTGACAGAACATCCTGTCTCCATGGCACCACCTCAGAAATGCCAACAAAACTTTGGTCCTGTCTAGGAAGACGGCAACTTTCTGCTATGTATTTTTGTTGAAACCAGCGGATTTCCTGGGGGCTCTGCTGGTTTGAAACGGGGAGGGGTTGTATGGAGTATGAACGGGAGTCTCATTGATGCTGGACACTCATCTGAGGAAAATCCGCTGGCAGAAATCGTTGAGGGGGGGGTTGCGGTGGGGAGACTCAGTACATCGTGATTGACTGAAGGGACAGTGAGCTCCGCTTCTCCGAAATGATTGGTTGAAAGATCAGTATAACACTACGGTAATAATTCCCACCGACACACGTCTTTTAATATAGATTGTTTAGCCTCACAGATATTTTGGTCTTATTAACATTGAAGGTGAGAGGAGTTTATCCTGGAGTGTTCCTTAATGGGGAAATATGTTTGTATATAAAGTTCCTGTCTGGTTTCATTTATATATCTATAATATAGATATATATAATGTGTGTATACACACACACAAGAAGTTTTAGTGTTTTAAGTTGCATTCACAGGGCTCCTCCGTGCAGCCCTGTCTACAGCATTTTGCTGCAATGCCAAACAGAGTGTATACATGGAAGGAAGATCTGAAGGGAAATTCCCTTTTAGTAAATCTGTGCTTTTGTTTCAAATGAAAAGGTTAGGCCACCTTGATTATAAGCTTCCGTAGACCCATGCACCCCAATGTATTTAAAAATGGCAGAGCTATTTATGTGTTGTGGCTGTGTTTTTATTCTCTCTTCCCTTTTCTTTTTAAAATGTATATTTTTCTCCCTTTATTAAGTTGTTTCTCAGCCTCACTTTGTGCTACATGTACAGTGGTCAGTCAGAAAGCTGGCCCGTTGACCTGTTCCAATAGTTGGACTGTGCTGCTCTAGAGCCCATCCACAAAGCAAGAGAGCAGCCCAGAGTGCTGACTCGTTTCTCTTTCTCTACATTTGTTGGATAGTGCCTAACCTTCACTTTCTGCCTTTCCTTAATATCTTGGACAAGATCATGAACTCAATGGGGTAAGGAATTCTAAATGCCAACCCGTGCCTTACCACTCTGGCACAATATGTTGGTATGTCATTGCTACGTATCTTATTTTTTAAGTCTCGTTACAAGTAGCATAGCAGTTGTTGCACTTCTGAAATTATTTGGTGTTTTGCTTCAAATGTAGGGAATCTCGGATTGTGATTCGGGCTCTGATGTTTTGAGTTAAGATTCTAAATTTTCCAAGATTGCTTTTAAACATGCACTTTTCAAGAAATTAAAGCAAACTTGGCTGTGGTTTAGATCTCAGGAAGCTGGTACGAATTGTAACCGTATTGCACTCTTGCTCTGTTTTAGGAGTCTGGGGAGTTGGAGTTGCTACCCAAAAAGTCAACCTTAACCAGATTCCTTTGGGTCGGGATGCACAAAGTTTAGTGCTTAGGCACGACGGAGCCATTTATCACAATAATGAAGAGCGAAACCGACTTCCAGCTAACAATCTTCCTCAGGAAGGAGATGTTGTGGTACGTAAGAAGGAATTTAGGATTTGCAGATATTCGCTAAGGCTTTTGGTTTTCGAGCGTTTCCTCACTTCTTTATTTTACTTTTAACGGGGATACTTTTTTTTGGTGGATAAGTCTCCCTGATGCCTCTGGCGCTCTGGCTGCTCCAGCTGAAAACAGTGTTGCTTCTTGCACGTGTACTGTTGCTTTAAGGAAAGTACAGGTAAGTGACAATGAAGCTGCATTGCTCTCCATACAGGGAGGAGTAGGAAGGCTTCAGCTCTCCCTGTTGCCTCTGCCATCTGTTTCAATGTAGTAACACTGCTTGTAGTGACACGGAGACCAAAGCTGTCTCGGCCCTAAGCTCTGGAATTCCCTCCCTAAACCTCTCCACCTGTCTCCCCTCCTTTTAAGACGCTCCTTAAAATCTACCACTTTGTCCAAGCTTTTGGTCACCTGACCTAATATCTCCTTATGTGGCACGGTGTCCTGTAAAGTGCCTTGGGATGTTTTACTATGTTGAAGGCGCTATATCAATGCAGGTTGTTGTTGATGGCAGAATCTGGGCTCGTACCTCTGATGACCAGAAACCCACCCTAGAGGTGGTCTTCAAGAAATCAAAGACAACATAATGATCACACGTACAGTGGCAAATGGAAGGCAAATCAATGCGTTAATTTCAAACAGTTATTTGGAAAGTTTAAAAAAAAGTTACAAATTCCTAGCGATGATGATTTGACTTTTCCTTGTTTTACAAAAATATGATGTGCATTCCCTCGTCGTAGCTAATGTCACAGCAGCACTGTGTCAGGCTGTGTGCAGCCACCAAACTACTAATGTTATCGATGCTGTCTGCCAAAAATAGAAACTAGTAATATACATATATAAATTTATAGATGCTGGCTGCAAAGAACCTTCCTCCATAAGCACAATGCAATGACTGTGTTGCAGTGAATTAACTGGTACATTGGATGTGGTCACACTTCCTCCCTGGCTGGTGCATTGCAAAATGTGCTCCGAGTTCATTTCAGACCTTAAACACAGAAAGTGAAACAAACTGTATGAAAATGTATTTTATTTTATGCTATCTTTTAACATAAACAAAATAAAATGTTGTGCTGAGATAGCCTAGTTCAGTCAGGGCAGTAGCAGTTGAGGGAGGGGGGGATGGTGGGTGAGGAGAGGACAGGAGAAAGAGGGGTGCTGGAACTGGCCTCATAGTTCTTAGACTAAGAAGGTGAACATCAGTGCAGGTCTGTTGCTCCTGATAGTTATCCAGTGCAAGTTGAGTGGAGGGCACAGCATTAAGCTCAGCACTGAGCAAGATACCGGAGGGTTGCTGGGATCTTACCCCAGAATGAATCAGTGCTGTAGAACTGCAAGAATTCGGGTTCCGCTGCTGAGAATCAACCGGTTTTATAAAAAGCTTAAATCATTTAGATTTTTTTTAAAAACAGCATTCATACCACCTTCCAGAGCTGCTGCTTTCGATGGGAACAGACTGCAGCAGTGCGTTCTAACCCAGCTGCCACTTGACCCCATTTTTCAGACATCGTGTTTGTCACTTCCATCCTGAGTGACAGATGCAGTAGAGAATTCATTTGGAGGGAGGCATAACGAGGGGATTAGTGTTTCACAAAGATGGTATTTCTTTTCAAAAAGCCTGTTTTAGAAATAGAGCTTGTGAATTCTGAATCTTTGTCTTGTAGCTTAGTTTATTACAGTTACATTTAGCTACAGAATTATGCAATGATTTAATTATTTTAACTTTTTTTTAAAAGGGGCTCACTTATGATCATGTGGAACTGAACGTTTATTTGAATGGAAAAAATATTCATTGTCCAGCATCTGGAATTAGGGGCACAGTGTACCCAGTTGTGTATGGTAAGTCAATTTATACACTAGTTCAGGAACATCCAAGTTTATTGTCTTCATGGGCTACATAGATGTGTAGTATGGAGCCTCAAGAACCACATATAATGTTCCCATGAATTTGTTTGTATCTGACATTGCTGAACTGGTGTTCCAATTTATAACCAGCAATGAGAGCAGCAGTGCTAGGAACAACTCTTTCCAAACAGGACAAACCAGCGAGTATGTATAAGGACAAATAGCACTGAGTTGCTTAGGCTTTGAGGGTCGGATTTCCAGGATCCAGGAGCTAAATGTGGCTGGTGTTTGGACACCCCTGCTGCACATACATTGCTGGGTATCTTACTCGGTAAGAGAAAAGTTGGGAGTCTACCCTCTTGGGCTGTCATGGTCAGGAAAGAGGTTAGCATTCATGGCAGTCATTGGTGGTGTATCCTTTAGCATTGTTTTGCACGCACAGGACGCAAAATAGAGACAACCTCAAAGATCTCTTTCCCCTTCCCCCCCCCCCCATGGCAGACAGGTGACCTGCTTCCAGGCCTCTGCTATTACCATTGTTGAGCTAGCCACTAAAATTGGGATGATCGTGGTTCGAGGTGAATTGCTCTACAAATTTTCCCTTTCTGTGGGGAGGAGGTAAACCTTTCCTCTGCCCCAAACAGATTAAGCCAGGAGGTTAGAGTAGAGGATTTTTATAAACTTCACCAGAACTAGTAACGGCAAAATCTGTCCGCTCTCTATCCTGGAATTGGCACCTCCGTTGATTAACCTGAATTAGTAATTAAACAGGGAACCGAGTCAGAAGAAATAATTCATGGGGAAATGCTTTCTGCACAATAAAATAGGTTCTAGAGAACTATAATCCTGGATTAGATAAAGCTACAGTGGACCTTGCTTCAAATTAAATAATTTTAAAACTATATTATTGGGTGGGGGAGGGATTTTTTATTATTTGGATTCCACTGTACCAGAATTTTAGTGGCCAAAAACGTGGAATTGTTCAGTGATGGTGCTGCTGTTTCACATCAGTACCAGGAGAATTTTTAAACACTAGGGGGTGCTAACTGCAAAGATTTACGATCGCTGGTACAGAACATATTGTGTGCGAGCTGACTCAGACCCTTGTGACCCAGATGAAGTTGAGCTGGCATTGTAATTTGTTTTCAGTTATTGGATCAGCGTTCTGCCATCACAAAATTTATTTCACATTTGATTAATTTTTTTGTTGGCATGTTTTAAACATTTTTCTGCTTTGGAAAATGTTCTATACCGATCGGATTTGAAATCTAAATGCTTTAAAAGCTGATCTATTTCCCCATGTGTTACCCTTTCCATTCGTCTCTGCTTTTGAAGGTGCTAACTCATTTATGGTTCCATGAGTGCCAACTGCCCTCTGGTACACTTTTACAACAGCCTATACAGCGTTGCCAAGCTATTTGACCAGGTCAGTGGGCAGACAACATCAGAATTCAACCTGACCATGACCCCCACCCAATCTCCACTCAAATGCAGTTTCCAGTGTAGGCTATTGGATAGTGATCAGGAGGTGGGATTTCACTTTACTGAATGATTTTCACCTCCTTAAACCAGGGAAGCTGAAGTCAGTTTTGCGCATAAAATAACATTACATAACATAACATTGCATAGCGCAGCATAACATAACACTGCTTGGTATAATGCAACATGGCACAGTGCAGCACAGCATGGCACATCAGAACATAAAATAGCGCAGCACAGTATAACACAACATAACATGGTCCCCTTGTTATGTTATTGGCTCTGCTTATTTGTACGGCAAGGCAGGTTCAGTAACAACGAGTGCAAAATTCATGTATGTGCAGTTACACCAAAATTATGTTTGTGGAGTTAATGCAAAGTCAAGTTTGTGACTTTGCCAGTCTAACTGGGCTTGCCCCTGGTTCCACATTGCCTGTTCAGGTAGGGTGAGGGTCAGTAATCTTGTGGCCAGGTCAGAAATGGTAGACGTGACCTAACTGCCACTGCCAGTCGCTGTTTTATCATCTTTGCCACCGCTGGCACCCAGTGATTAGAATGAAGCGCCCTTTCCAAAGGGAGTCTTGCCACCACTTTGTTTTTTTCGCAATGTTGTCTCCGACAGCAATCGGGATATCTGGCACCTGTTCCAGTAAATGGGGTATGAATCACTGACTGCATCTCGGCCTGGTATTTTCGCAGTTCAGGGTAACAATCTGCTCAGGTCATGCAGGCAGCATGCACTTCAGCTAGATGGACGGCAGCACTACTTTTATAGTCACATTGCTGGCCTGTACAGCCAGCCGTCCCCTAGCCAGACTAAAGATGGCAGGCACGTCCTAACCGTCACTAGATCAGGAATAAAAGGGGTTTCTATTCCTAATATTATGGTTTCTAAGGTTGTGATTGCTACCTATTTTAGACATTTGGACCCTGAATTTCTGGAGGATTCTCCTGATCTCCTGCTGTACCTGTTTCCCAAGTTATCATTTGGGATATTAGGTCGGTTTATCGATTAAACATGTTTGGGCACAGCTCAAAGGGTGTGGTGCCCAATATTCTAGGAAGGGGAGCAGAATGGGTGTAAAGCTAAATTGCAGACCAGTTTAGTTTTTCTGCACTAAATTAAAACAGTGAGTCTGTGAATCTGGTGCAGGTGTCAGTTATATATTCATCGACGCAGAGGACACAGCAAGGTTGCTTTTCAGGGAACGAAATAAGCATCAGTGCTCTTGTTCCAGAAAATGTTACCAAGGGATCCCACTAGCAGTCTGTGTATAGCTTACATAATGTTTGTAAAATTGTAAGATTTTAAAGTAGAGCTCGGTGTGCAGATACACGGGTCATTAGAAGTGGCAGCACAATCAGATAAAACCATTAAAATGGCAAGAATGTTATACATCTTTTCATTCATCACTGCCTCATTTTCACTCAGCGGTAATCTTGCCCATATGCAGTGGGCGTTCAGGGTTGCTTGATGCTGGGAGGGAAAGAAATAAACTTAACAGCAAACGTAGGTATTTTAAAACTTTGCAGAATCTTGGATTTTTTGTGGTCCTGCCAACTGCTTTACGTTCTTCCATTTGCATTAGGGCCGGCTACCCTGCCCTCTTCTGTTCAGACAGTGTCCAGGTGGCTAACCCATTGGCGATACCCCATCTGCCTTCACTTCCTAGTGGTGCCAGCTGTGGCTCAGTGGTAACACTCTCGCCTCTGAGTCAGCAGTTTGTGAGTTCAAGTCCCACTCCAGAGACTTGAGCACATAATCTAGGCTGACACTCCAGTGCAGTACTGAGGGGAGTGCTGCATTAGAATCATAGAAAGATACAGCACAGAAGGAGGCCATTCGGCCCATCATGCCTGCTCTTTGAAAGAGCTGTCCAATTAGTCCCACTCCCCTGCTCTTTCCCCACAGCCCTGCAAATTTTTCCACTTCTAAATATTTCTCAAATTCCGTTTTGAAAGTTACTGTTGAATCTTCTTCCACCACCCTTTCAGGCAGTGCATTCCAGATCATAACTCGCAGCTTAAATTTTTTTTCCCTCATGTCGCCTTTGGTTCTTTTGCCAATCACCTTAAATCAGTGTCCTCTGGTTATCGACCCTCCTGCCACTGGAAAAAGTTTCTCTTTGTAAAATAAAGCTGTCCTATTTTCCTTCTTTAGCATCAAAGTCATACAGATACAAACCCGAGTGCTTTTACACATACAGTCTGACCTCAACTCAAGCTTACATGGGAATCATTTCTAGCTGTATGCTAGGTTGATGTGATTGTACTACATAATTATGTACCTGGCCACGCTCTCCCTTAAAAAGCCAGCTCAATTTATACACAAATGAATGTGTTATTTTACATAGGGATGTCTGCTAGCCACTGAGGATTGAACATTGACAGTGATTCCACACACTGTTTAGTCATGTTTACAACCCTTTTGGTTGTGAAATAGAGGCCCGCTGTAACAAAGCACCATTGTTGAAAGCTTGAGCGTTTTAAATGGACAGCACCATGTTACTGCAAGACACATCTGATGATATCGGTGGACAAAGCCTTGCTGTATTATAGCAAGTTGCAGTGAGCCAAAGTACTGGCACTGTTTTGTAGTAGCCGGTTTCAAATGTACAAATTGGGTTGAGTGGTGAATGACCAAATCAAATTCCCTTACATTTAAACCTGGTTTTTAATTCCAGTCTAATGCCGTGCACATATTTAACTATCTGATCGTTTATCTTTTTCTTTTCCAGTTGATGACAGTGCAATTTTGGATTGCCAGTTCAGTGAATTTTACAGCCCGCCGCCTCCAGGATTTGAAAAGATTTTGTTTGAACAGCAGATCTTCTGATTTACACTGTGTAAACACACACACACCACACACACACACACCCATGCACTGTTAACTAGCCTGGTCCTGCTTAGATATCTGTAACTTTGATTTTTTTTGGTCTATAGTTTCTCAAGTGTAAGTTGTTTGAATTGTCAGTATCACGATTGGCAACACAGCATACAGAAGTCAGGTTTATCATGCATTCGTCTTTCAACGTTTTTTTAACGTAAAAAGCAGTATTTTTAAAGTGAGCAATGACGTATAAACGTGAGGTCCAGTAAAAATAGACCTTATGCACGTTGTTCTCAGTGGAAGATTAAAAAAAATTAAAGTTCAGTTGTTTGTCCAGGAGGCATACAGCATCACGATCACTGTAATTTCCATGTTAGTTACAAATACCAAATGAGATATTATACTAGCAACATGGCTCAAAATACTTTAATTGTACACATTTTTCTATATTTTTTAATCAGCTGGCTCTGCTCAGTATTTATTTTCAGTTTTATGCTATAATCTGCTTTCCTTTTGTTATGCAATATTGGGTGTACTCTAGATATTTTCTGTCCTTACTGTATTCTTCTCTGCCCCTATCTGCGGTTGATTTATTTTTTCTTCCCAGTCGCATTTAAGTCTCACTGTTGTGGTTGTCCGTTTTGCTCGTCATTGCCCTTTCTCTACTGTACCCTGATTCTGTTTTGCCTCCTTACGAACCTTTGTTGATGCTGTCACGAGTACAATATTGCACGTGAAACATTTTCAAAAATACAACCATAGTTCAGAGTTTAAAACCTACACTATTTTGAGCACAAAACCAATCACAATGTAAGGACCGGGCTGTCAGTCAATCAGAAGATTATTATAGTCATCTGATCAAGAATTGTAGCATGCAGTGCTCCAACTCTTGGTCACAGTTGGACTGATTTCCCTCTGAAAAATTGTGGCTCATTTTTTTCAAAAGCAAAGTACTATGGATGCTGGAAATCTGAAATAAAAACAGAAAATGCTGGAAATACTCAGTAGGTCAGGCAGCATCTGTGGAGAGAGAAACAGAGTTAGCGTTTCAGGTCATTGACCTTTCATCAGAACTGGAAGATGTTAGAGATGAACAGCTTTTAAGCAAGTACAGAGCCAGGGAAAGGGGTGGGAGGGAGGGGGGGAAAGGAACAAAAGGGGGAGTTCGGTCTGTAGAGGGCAGGAGTGATTAAATGTATTTATTTAATTTGGCCATTGGTGCCTTGCTAGCAGGAATTTTACTTTTTAGGTTGAACTATCAAATGGCATTCGAGCATGAATAAGATTGGCAATGGAGAGAATCCCTGTCACCTGCTGGCCTCTCTGAGGATTAGGGTGCAGTGCCCAGGATTAAGCAAAACAAGGAAAATGAGAATCATTAAATGTTTCCCTCAATTTTTTTTTAAAGTAAAAAAAAAAGCCATTGTCAACTTTGATGTGAGCAATGGCTAAATCAAGTAACTTTGATCAAGAACTGAACAGAACTTCCAAGTTCAGCCTTAGTGACTGATTAAAATCATGAAAAATCTTCATTCCTGGCACAGTGTTTATCATAGGATTAGGCTTGTGCATAAGGTCTATTATACTTGGAAAACAGCATACAAAGTTTCTTTGAAATCATGTACTTTTTAAAAACAAATTTGAGAAGTGGCATGTATCGTACATTGTGGAGAAGGTGAATGATCTCCGCAGAGTGTTCTTTAATGTCTTGTACTCTTGAGTCTTTGATAAAAGTCATTGCACAGATCTTCAAAGTAGCCACAAATAAGGTTGTTTGTACTGTCTTAATTTCTGTAACTAGTTGCATAAAACCTTTAATATTGTAAACTGGTGACGTTATGGTTACGTAAGCAAAAATTAGACCTTGTGCATTCATTTGGGGGTCTGAAAACCAAAACAGAAATTGTGAGGGGGTTATCGATGTTAGCATTGTAATACTTTAGAGTGACCTAGAAACTAGTTATAATCAGACGGGCCATTGTGGAAGGTAGATGAAGGGACCTGAAGAGTCAGTATTTAACACACACCTCGTAATATTTATTTGTTGAATCATTAAACAATATCCTCAAGTCAATATATTGTACCTCTTGCGTTGTAAAACTGAACAGACCAATTAAGGTTCAGATTTTACAGGGATTTGGTGAAATGAATGAGGTCATCTTTTTAAACACTTTTTTTGGTGAATGATATCTTTTGGTATTTTAAACACAAAATTATGAGAGAGGATCGGAAAGCTTTGGCAGAACTGTGTAATGAAAATTCTGGGTCACGCAACAAAAAGTGTTTTAATGCCCCTTAAAATGGTGAAGGATCTGGAGAAGGATTAGCTCACTTCAGAGAAAAACCATCATAATCTACATGTGATTTCAAAGAGAAGCTAAAGTGCTGGGGGCAAATGTGGTCAAGAAAAGTCAAGGATGATAAAAGACCAACTAAGCTCATTCCTCTAATATTCTAACTCTCACAGCCTATCACCAGTACCCTTAAAGTCTGTCTATTACCCTGCCAGATAGCTGACTCCAGGCCCTTGGCACGAAGAAGCCCCTTCTGGTATCGGCCCTAAATTTATTTTTCACTAGTTTATCCTTATGACTAGTTATCTTACCTTATTTTAAGGTACTATCAGGATTTCCCTTATCCAGTTCATCTAACATGCTTCAATGCAGTCCTTTCTTAACTCTCTTCTCTCTAAACTATAGAGATTGAGCTTTTATAAACTTTCCTCAGAGGTATTCTACACACGTAGAATTATTTTCCTTCCTCTTTCGCCTAATCCAGTGCTTGCACATAGCTTTGTAATGTAGTAATCAGCACCCCAGATAGTACTCCAGGTGGGGTCTGACTATTGCATTCTGCAGCCTCAGTGTAACTTCAGTAGAATTATTTGATTCTGCTCTTGTTACCCACTTTCTAACTACAAAGTTCTCACCTGTATATGTACTGCCAGGCTTCACAAGTCAATTCACAAGACTGCTGTTCAGCATGTATGGTTGCTGCACTCTGCCGCCTTCCCCAGCTAAAATTCAGGTGGTTTGAACAGGATAACGACTTGAATAGTAAAATGTCCCCAGATGCCTCACAGGAGAGTAATCAGACAATAAATTGACACCGAACCAAAGAAGGAGATATTAGGACAGCTGACCAAACGCTTGGCCGAAGAGATAGATTTTAAGCAGAGTCTTAAAGTAGGAGAGAGAGGTGGAGAGGACGTATCTTACAGGTAGCTCGTTTTGGTGTTTGGTAAAGAAATTTCACGGACATCAGCATACAGGAGTAATTGAATTTTTACTTTTTTTTCCAAACATTGGAAACAAATGCCATTGAAACTGTTTGAATGCTAGTGACAGTCATTTTTCTATTGGCATCAATTGTTGGTGACATCACCTCACCTCACATTAAACTCAGAGGGAGCAGAACTGAAGTGTACGAGTTCCCTGTGTGTGTGCGTGTGTATTTTGTTTTTGTTTGCTTTGGATTGTCCGGGCATAGTGGCAAAATTGGTTTGTGCCAAAGAGGTGGAATGCGTTAAGTGAATGTGATTGACACTAGAATAACAATACTGTGCTCTATTTAGGTAAATGTATATTAGTTAAAGCAGCCGCTTGAAATATACTGTCAATCTGTGACTGCTGGCATGAAATAAATATTGGCACATTTTGCCTATCAATGATTAAAATTGTAAAAAAAAAGTAGAATTTGGGATGGATGTAAGTTGAATGTCTTTTTGTAAAAATAAATATGTTTTGTTTTTCCACTTTGAATCGGAACAAAATCTCTTGAGGACAAAGAACAGCCTGTTTACAGGGGTCTGGTCTTTAAGATGTCTTTATACTGCACCTTTGGTAGGTGCTCAAGTGTTGTGTACTGCCACCCGTGCAACTTTAACCTACCTTAGCATAAACAAGATGGCCACCACCAGGGATAGTCTTGCGTGACCTTTATGTGGAAAGCAGACTCGATTGCCTTTTCACGGCTGCATGCTGTACCACTTCATTTGTTACCGATTTCAACTGTTCTGGGTTAGTAAAATAAATTTCACTGCAGTGTTAATGCGACCTCACAATCCACATGAGTGCGTAGCTGAGCCCCCGCCCCCCCCCCCCCCACAACTACGCTTTGCCACCTAGCTACACAAGTACTTTTCACAGTGGGGTTTATATAGTGTCTTCAACGTACAGGAAACTCTTTCGTATCCGGCACCGACGGGACCGGGATGGTGCCGGTTGATTAAAAATTCCGGATAACGGAGAGGTATATCTACCGAGGCTATTTTTAACAAACAAAAATAAAAAAATCAAGAAATGTGCAGTATAATTGGGTACTCCCCTACAGAATGTTGTGTTAAATGGATGGTGGAAGATGCTTGATTAAGTACAGTAATGCCAGTTGAGGGTAATCCATAACTCTTTAATTACTTAACAGTAAAACAAAACTTATAAACAACTGTATACTGTAGTTTTCGGAGTATGAATTCTGCCGGTTATTAGAGAATTCTGGATATTTAGGTGCTGTTTAAACGAGAGTTTCCTGTAGTAAAACATCCCAAGGTGCTTGATAGGAGTGTAATCAGACCAAAATTGACACTGAGCCAAAGAAGGAGACATTAGAACCAGTGACCATAAGCTTAGTCAAACAGGTCGGTTTTAAGGAGCGTTTTAAAGGAGAGAGAGGTGGAGAGGTTTAGGGAGGGAATTTTAGGGCTTAGACAAATAAAGGCACGGCTGCTAATGCTGGGGCAAAGGAAGTGGGGGATGCTCAAGAGGCCAGAGTTGGAGGTAGGTTGTTTGGCTGGAGGAGATTACAGAGATAGGGAGGGGCTTAGCCAAGGAGGAATTTAAAGGTGATGAGAATTTGCGATTGCTGGACGTAGGTTGCCGAGCACAGGGGTAATGAGTGAATGCGACTCGGTGCGAGTTAGGATATGGGCAGCAGAGTTTTGGATGAGTTTAAGTTTAAGGAGGATGCAAGGTGGGAGACTAGCCAGGTGAACATTGGAATAATCGAGTCTGGAGGTAACAAAAGCATGGATGAAGGATTCAGCAGTATCAGGCTGAGGCAGGGTTGGGAACGGGCAATATTAGAGGTGGAATTAGGCGTTCTTTATGATGGAGAGGAAATGGGGTCAGAATCTCAGCTTAAGGTCAAATAGAACACCATGGTTGCGAAAAGTCGGAAGCAGTAGCCAGGGAGGGTGATGGAATCGATAACTAAGGAACAGTGTATGTGGCGGGGGCCGAAGACAATTTTGGCTCATCCAGCACTGGATGTCGGATAAGCAATCGGACAACATAGAGGCTGCATCGGGGTCAAGAGAGGTGGTGGTGAGGTAGAACTGGATGTCGTCAGCATACATGTGGAATCTGCCAGTGTTTTCAGATGATGCTCACGATACTTCAGAGTAGGTGAGCGATTTGCACTTCGCTTTACCGTCATCGATGATTTCACCCAGTGCTTTCCTGGAAAGTGAGAATTTTGGATGAGGAGGGGCTCAGGCTGAATTGTGATGTTCCGACAGTCAAATAGCTATACCTACACGACGCCTTGCTCCTTCCCTGTTTACTACTGGTGTTCAACGTTTGAACAGCATTAATGAACATTCACATAGTTGTATGACTATCACTTGCATAATATATATAACAGCTTGGGTTGTAGGCAAGATTTTTTGAGCATAGCTGCCCATATGACTTTAGAAAACATAAGAGTGTTGCAACTAAGAGCCCCTTTATTTCCCCTATTGGACAGAAGATCTCTCCTAAGCTAAATAAAGGACAAATTGCATTCAATAAATCTCTATTTTCCTCTCAGAAAACAATTTAAGGTTCCAGCAGCTCTCTGCTCCTTCACCCAAATGGCCATTCATCATGTGAATGCCGGAATAATTGGCTATTCCCTCTTGCAAGGCATCATAGTAGAGCCTGATCCCATTCTCTCCTAATCCCCATGCGCGCACTGTCCACCATGGGTCACAGACTCCAGCTTATTTTACCCTTTCCCAACCCTAGCCTTGGGCTAGTTGTAGAGCCCCAAATGCTCCCCTGGCCGAGATCAGTTAACGCAACACAGACTGAAGGTTGAACTTGGAACTATCAACTCTGAATGGCATTTTACATAGAATTTATAGCACAACAGTCCATTAGACACAAACTGGTCTATGCCGGTGTTCATGCTCCACACGAGCCTCATCCCACCCTATTAGAAGGTTAGAATATAAAGAGGAGGAAGTTTTGCTACAGCTATACAAAGCCCTGGTTAGAGCACATCTGGAGTACTGTGTACACTTATGGGCACCGCACCTTAGAAAGGATACATTCACCAGAATGTTACCAGGGCTCCAAAGGTTAAATTATGCGGCAAGATTGCATAAACTAGGTTTGTATGCCCTGGAATATAAAAGGTTAAGGGGTGATTTATTGAGGTTTTTGAAAGGAATTGATAGGGTAGATAGAGAAAAACTTTTTCACTGGTGATGTCTAAGACAAGGGGACATAGCCTTAAAACCAGAGCCAGGTCATTCAGGAGAGAATTTAGGAAACACTTCTTTATGCAAAGGGTTGTGGAAGTGTGGAACTCTCTCCCACAAAAAGCAGTAGCTGCTAGCTCAATTCATACTTTTTAATCTGAGATTTTTGCTAGCCAAGGGTATTAAGGGATATTGGGCCATGGCAGGTAAATGGAGTTAGGATACAGATCAGCCATGATCTCATTCAACATAAGGAATAGGAGCAGGAGTAGGACATACGGCCGCTCGAGCCTACTTCGTAATTCAATAAGATCGTGGCTGAACTTTTACATCAACCCCACTTTCCCACCCTATCCCAATATCCCTCGATTACCTTAGTATCCAAAAATCTATCAATCTGTCTTGAATATACTCATCGACTGAGCATCCACAGCCCTCTGGGGTAGAGAATTCCAAAGATTCACAACTCTCTGAGTGAAGAACTCTCTCACCTCAGTCTTAAATAGCCGACCCCTTATCCTAAGATTATGACCCCTAGTTCTAGACTCTCTAGCCAGGGGAAACAGCCTCTCAGCATCTACCCTTTCAAGCAATCAATTGAATTGCAGAACAGGCTCGAGGCGCTGAATGGCCTACTCCTGTTCTTATGTTCCTATATCAGCTTTGTACCACACCACATGAAGCATTTGTCCACTACAGCATTGAAGGTTGCTTCTAAAGCATCTTATGCTGATATTTAAACATATTAATCACAATTTGGAATTCTTTAGTCTTGCTTCCATGAAAAAATGTGGACACAAGAAATTTTACATTTCACAAGAAAGCCCCATGCTGGTTTGGATACCTACAGGTAGATAAGAGGTGATTTAAATGCAAAATAGGCAGTTGTTTTGTGCAGATCCCAATCAACAGCCCATTCGTTAGCAAGATCTGGATGACTTTCAGGCTTGGGCTGATAAGTAGCAAGTAAAACTCACACCACGCAAGTGCCAGGCAATGACTATCTCCAACAAGCGAGAGTCTTACCACCGCCCCTTGACATTCAACAGCATTACCATCACCAAATCCCCCACCATCAACATCCTGGGGGGTCACCATTGACCAGAAACTTAACTGGACCAGTCACATAAATACTGTGGCAACAAGAGCAGGTCAGAGGCTGGGTATTCTGCGGGGAGTGTCTCACCTCCTGACTCCCCAAAGCCTTTCCACCATCTACAAGGCACAAGTAAGGAGTGTGATGGAATACTCTCCACTTACCTGGATGAGTGCAGTTTCAATAACACTCAAGAAGCTCGATACCATCCAAGACAAAGCAGCCCGCTTGATTGGCACCCCATCCACCACCTTAAACACTCACTCCCTCCACCACCAGCGCACCATGTCTGCAGTGTGTACCATTTACAAGATGCACTGCAGCAACTCGCCAAGGCTTCTTCGACAACATCTCCCAAACCCGCGACCTCTTCCACCTAGAAGGACAAGAGCAGCAGGTGCATGGGAACACTAACGCCTCCAAGTTCCCCACCATCCTGACTTGGAAATATATCGCTGTTCCTTCGTTGTCGCTGGGTCAAAATCCTGGAACTCCCTACCTAACAGCACTGTGGGAGTACCTTCACTGCACGGACTGCAGTTGTTCAAGGCTGCGGCTCACCACCACCTTCTCGAGGGTAATTAGGGATGGGCAATAAATACTGGCCTTACCAGCGACACCCACATCGCAGGAACGAATAAAAAAAAATGTCTGGTCATTAGGAAAGATCTATCACCTAGATGTTGACAGATTTCTTTAACCCGAGACTTTGCAGGGAGGCTTTTTACGAATCACCCAAAATTAGGACAGCTGAAGCAGCAGGAAGGAGTGGGGGAAATAATCTCCGTACTGTCAGCAGGGGAGATAGCAGAGCAAATTAATGTTTCTCTGTTAAGGAGGTAACAAGTAACTCATCATTCAAAGTGTTTTGTACCTTTTGTCAGCTGTGGCTCAGTGGGTAGCATTCTCATCTCAGAGTCAGAAGGTTGTGGGTTCAAGTCCCACTCCAGCGACTTGAGCACAAAATCTCAGCTGACACTCCACTCCAGTGCAGTGCTGAGGGAGTGCTGCGCTGTCGGATGAGACATTAAACTGACCTCTCAGGTTAAAGATCCCACGGCATTATTTGAAGAAAAGCAGGGGAGTTCTCCCTGGTGTCCTGGCCCTTATTTATCTCTCAACCAAGAAAACAATTGTCTGGTCATTGTCATAGTGCTGTTTATGGGATCTTGCTGTGCACAAATTGACTCCTACATTACAACAGTAACTACACGGCACTGTACGTCATTGGCTCTGAAGCATTTTGGGAGGTCCCGAGGTCATGAAAGGCACTATATAAATGTAAGTCTTTTTATTGTGGAATAAAACAGATTATGAACTGAACCAAACAATGCCCCACCTAGGGTTAACTCAGTCCAGCTTTGGAGAGATTAAATGAGTACTTAAAACACACCAGATTGTAATGGAGTGTTACTCTCCTGGGCCCCAATACTGGTACAGGGCAGAGATAGTCAACTTCCATTTTATTTTTAAAAAGGCAGGCAGCCAGACTGTTTAAGGGAGTGAGTGCCAGCACTGAACTACAGCAAGATAGCTGCAGCAGACTTGAATTTGTTACAGAAGTCGAGAGAGATTCTTTTATCTATATACTTTCTGTCCATTATACTTCATGTTACTTTCTGATCAACTGTGGACTATCACTCAATAAGCTTAATGAGTTTACACCAAAATCATTGATTCCTCATTGGGGATACAGTCACACATAAACTACATCAAGTCACCCAGCGAGTATCCATCATGATATACATTACTAGTATAAGAAATGTAGAAGACTGCACCACAAGCTGATTGATTCAAGGCTGCGATTTCAATGCCATGTTCAGCTGTTACAAAACGCTTGTGTTTCATTCATGTAGTTTATATATGATCAGAAATTATTGTGGAAAAACATGTAAATTATACCCTACATCTCATCAAGTATCAGAATCAGAATGTTGTGGCACAGGGAGAGGCCACTCAGCCCATTGAGTCTGTGCTAGCCCTTAAAGAACTATCCACTCAGTCCCATGCCCTTTCATTTTTTCCTTTATCAAATATTTATCCACTTCCCTTTTAAAAAGCTATAATGGATTCTGCTTCTATCACTGTTTCTGTTAGGGGATTCAATGTCCTAACAACCTTCTTCAGAAAAAAAATTTCTCATAACCTTTTCCTTCAGTCCTTTGACAATCTCAAATTTATGCCCTCTAGTTACTGACTCACCTCAATATTCTGGACCTTCCCTTAAATAATAAAAACTTTCCAGAAGATGCAAAGGAAGCAATGGAATACAAGGCCAGCAGGCATCAAACTTGTTAAGAGGACTTTCTTAAATTTATGGGCGTGATTAATCCTTCAGTGATAATTACAAAGTGTTCATTCAGATAACTCATACCCTATTTAGGGTGTTATTCCATCCATAAATATTAAGTTAATGTCACAAATATATTTCATTGAATTTTTACCATGGTTGATGTTACTCATCATCAGCTACAAGATGTGTGATGCACCATGTATCAAGTCTTCTCATCTTTCTTCTTCCACCCTTCTTCTCGCCCCACCCCGCCCCCTCCCAACCCTGGGTTAGGCTGCATCTACCAAGGATTAAAGGGTTAAATTGTGAGGACAGGTTGAGGGGATGACTTAATCAAGGTGTTTAAAAGGTTCAAAGAATTCGAGAGGGTAGATACAGAAAAACTATTTCCTCTGCTGGGGGAATCCAGATCAAGAGGACATAATCTTAAAATTAGAGCTTGGCCATATAGGAGTGAAGTCAGAAAGCACTTTTTCACACAAAGTGTAAATTTGGAACTCTCTCTAAAAGGCTGTGGATGCTGGGTTAATTTAAATTTTCAAGACTGATTGATAGTTTTGGTTGAGGTGCAGATCAGCCATGATCTAATTGAATGGCCTACTCCTGTTCCTATGTACCAGTCTCTAATCAGACAAATGAAATTAGGAAATTGCTACATAGGGAATAAGGAGAAAAATCACATGTCAAGTTTCATAAAGCAATAGCTACCTGTCCCAAGGTGGAATAGGAAAATTCCCCTCTGGTAGTTAGACGTGGATATAGTATAAATCTGTAATGAAATGAGGAACTAACTCCAAATGATTATCACTTAAGGAGGTCCCAGACTATTTAAAAAAAAACTATTAACAACGATTCAAGTCAATGGGAGTCTGCAACCTGAAATGAGTATGCAAGTGGTTCAGGACATTACTCACATTCTCAATTGTTAAATAAGTTTACTTCCAGGATATAAGGTTCAGAAGACAATGAAATAAACAAATACAATTTATTAAAGCATTAACTTGAAATTGTAAATCAGTAGAACCAGAGTTAGAAATTATATGTAAACAAAAGTAATTTTAGCATAATTCTTTTCAGCTTTAGAACTCCTTCTTCTTAAGGTGGCAACTCAGTGGCAAACGGTTCCACAAGCACCAGTTGTCGTTAAGTAACTCACCCAACTTGCCAGTCTTCATGTGAAACTGCTCAAAGAATGTTAGCAGGCCATGCAATGTCTAGTTTCCAGCAGGGGGCACTGCTTGGTGATTGGGAGAGGGAACCCTCCCAGATATTGCCACTCCCCAGAGTGGTGGGCAGAGTGGGAGAAGAGACCAATTTTCCTGCCAGCGTATCCACCAAGATCAGATAACCTGGCACAGACCATGAATCAAGTCTGGGACATTTCTGATCTCTGATCAATAGTGCGTTTATCTACTCAACCAGCACTGGAGCTCATTTGTGAACCATGCTTGGAGTCTATAAAATGTTGAGAGTAGATGTGACTTTAAGTGCAATCTCACCCCTATAGCATGGAGTGCAACAGAATATCTATTTCATTGAAGAATTTAACCACCACAAAAAGACATTTAAGTGATCATATCCCTGAAATTTGGATATAGCTTCCTTCAATAATTTCCCTTAAGCAACTATAATAGTTTTCTGGTGGATTAAACCAGACTTTACTATACACTCGCTCCCCCACCCACCCCCAAACTGGTTCACAACTGCAAGTGAAATGCAGAAAGAGCTCGAGTCTGACCCAATCGCAGAGGGTGACGCAAGCCCTAGTGTCTGCTTTAACTGGTTAGTTTTGTATCCATTCAATGGAATCAAATTAATTAGCTATCAAAAAAATCATCTGAAATTCTGGTGGATGCTCTGGGATTATTAGGTGACTCCTCTCTACCCCTATCACTCCCCAAGCCAATTATACTTGCATACAAGAATCGTTTCATGGGGTTCAACTCATAGCCATAATGAAAGGAACTGGAAACCCAAGGCTTAAGCCGAGCTATAGCTCCCTCCATAACTTAGCTTGTCAGGGCTGAACAAGAGCGGGAAGATCCCCAGTTCAATCTCCAGCTTGTGTTGAATTAACTGATGAGCGGTAGGTTTACTACAAAATTGGATGAATGGGAGGCAAGTGGTCAGGGTACCCCACTTGATCACCATGACAAACCATTGCTGGAAATGTGCATGTGTGCAGATGGTGATGACAGGAAACACTCAGCTATCATCCAATTCCCTACCTTGCTCATGATTCAATAATCTGCCAACACTCAGTCTAAGGTGGTACCTTGCCCCAGTAGTCACCTGGTGGTCATGGTTTGTACCTCAGAATGGAATAAATGATTGTTCCAGAGGGGAGGGAAGGGGGAAAAAATAACCTTAGAAGTTTACAGCACAAAAAGGGGCCTTCAACCCATTATGTCTGTGCCAGCTCTTTGCTAGAGCAATCCAAAACTAATCCTTCTGCCCTGCTCTCAGCCCATAGTCCTTAATCTTCCTTTACTGTTTCCTTGAAAGATCTAGTATCTCTGCCTCAACTACTCCCTGCAGCAAAGCATTCCATACTCCCTGCAGCAAAGCATTCCATACTCCCAACACCACAAAGAAATTTCTCCTAATCTCTCTTCACCGTGACAATTTCAAATTGATGACCCCTCATCACTGGCAACCAGAGGAAATGGTTCTCCTTATTCACCCTTCAAAAATCCTTCATAATTTTAAAGACCTCTATTAAATCTCTTCTTGGCCTTCGCTGCTCCAACAGAAATGATCCCAGTATCTCAAGTCTCTCCTCATAATAGTTTCCCATCCCTGTGCACGCTAATTTTAATGCCCATTTAATATTGAGGCATCAAAACTACCCATGGTAGTCTAACTGTACCCTAACTATTCCCTTGTACAAAATTTATGATCTTTTACTCTACACCCCTATTTATAAAACCTATTGGTCTTGTTTATTGCTTCATCTACCCGCACTTTCAAGGGAATTATATATTTGAACCCATAGGTGCCTCTGTTCCTCCACACTTTTAAACATTTTTCCATTGAGCATACACTCCCATTTCTTATTATTCCTCCCAAATTGCATCTGCCACCTGTCTGCCCATTCCACTAACCTGTCGATCTCCCCCTGAAGTCTACACAATCCTCAGCATTTGCCAAACTTGTGTCATCAGCAAATTTCAATATTGTGCTCCTTATGCCCAAGTCCAAATCATAGATAGAACAAAAATGGACCACTTTCCACCCATCTCCAGTCTGCCTAACACCATTAATCTATCCACGCTGCTACATTTCCCCCTCCCAATACCCCCCCACCCCCGATACCGTATGTCTGAATTTTTGTAACAAGCCTCGAGACAATTTATTGAATGACTTCTGATGATATACACTACAGCTACTGCAGTCCCTTTACCTAGTTACTTATTCAGAAAACTCCATTGAATTGGTCTTACCCATAACAAATCCATACCAGCTTCCCTTTTATCCCATGCAACCTTAGAAGCTCAAGAGTTTCCTCACAACTGATGTTAAACTAACTGGTCGAAAGTTAATCGTTCTCTCTTTTCCTGAACAGATAGGCTTCACCTCATCTACCCAAACCCTGGCACAATATGAATATTCAAGCAGGGATAAAAGCCTCTGCTACCTCCTCTTTGACTTCCTTCAACAACCTAGAGTGCCATAAGGGCACTGCATCCACTTTTGAGTTCTGCTGATTTTTTGTTCCAAAACCAATTTTTCTAGTTATCCCTTAATTGTTTCACATCTTGCTCTAGCATACTTGCATTCTAACTTCCACCATTTGTAAACAATACTGCAAACTTGGTGAAAGGTGGGTGGCGGGGGAAATGGGGGGGAGGGAGGGGAAGGAAGGCCAACATGCCAGTGATTCTCAAAAAGGGTATCCACACAGCCTTTCTGAAGCTGACCGTGCCTATGGAATGTTTCAGCACTGCTCAACCCAACTAAAATGGCCAATAAAATCTGGTAAGTAGCCACATAGAATTCAGCACACCTTCTATGTAAACATTCTCCCTATGGCACCTGATTTCAGAGACTCCTTCTCAAGACATCCTTATTTATACAGTCTTCACCCTTGGTCATTCCAGTTTCTAACTAGTGATTTTTAATTTAATTTCCAATGAGAATCAGAAATTAAGCCCATCATTATAACTTTTACTATTTTGGTATTAAGTGCTAGGAATGAAGCAAAACATAGGTTTTTAAGCTGAGAGTCACTGGGGATCCTAGCAGATTCCAGGGATCTGTATTTTCTGCAATGATAGCAGCATTTCCCTGAGTGAGGGCAAGGGGTCCCACCCCTCCCCCTAAACCAAAAGGTTTGAAAACCTTTGAAATAACAACAGAAAACGCTGGAAAAACTCAGCAGGCCAGGCAGCATCCGTGGAGAGAGAAACAGAGTTAACGTTTCAGGTCGAAGACCCTTCGTCAGAACTGGAAAAAAGCAAGAAATGAAATGGAAAACCTTTGATGTTTACTCATGTAAGCAATACCTTTCAGGTAGATACCCTCTTTCAATTCTATTACTTCCCTTTTACATCTTTTTAGCAGTGCACCCCAAAGATAAATTGGGGTTCTGTACATGAGAACAGTGGCAAGGTCAAAATACTGCAATTTATTTTGTTTGAGACACCCTGAGAGGTTATTACAATGAGCAGCACTGGTAAAGAATCTCAAACTTACAATAAATGCTAGGTTACCTGATGTAAATATAGTCTTCATTCATTTCAATAAACAAATAGGCTATCTTCTAAATTTGGGAAGCAGATAGGTCATGCGATCAACTCCCCTCCTCCCACTGCAGTTGTATATAGTACTTTATCTTGGGAGGAGGCTGTAATAGCACCTGTTTTCAAAAAAGCCCAAATTCTTCTGCAATAACACGGGTGTAACTCAAGAATAGTTAATTCACCTGCACATGGAGAATCAAATGAGGTATGGCAAATGGGAGTAAAAGGGGCCTTTTCTGTGACTAGGTGTCTATCCAATTTGTCAGGCCTGATTGGGTCCAAGGTAGCCAGGATATTTCCAGATTGAAACAAGTTTCTCAGGACATATACACCAAATTCAGAAACAACACAGGTATTAGTTTTCTTTCTGCTCTTCTCTGGCAGAAGCCAACTGTTATTCAACTATTTCAGGTTCACAAGTGACTGGGTTACAGTGCCTTAGAGAGGCACTTCAGTTGGTACCAATACCAACCTCTAACCCAACTGATGCAACAACTGCATTTATATAGCACTTTTAACAGAAAAACATCCCAAAGTCATCTTCAGAAACAAAGAAACATAGAAAAATAGGAGCAGGAGTAGGCCATTCGGCCCTTCGAGCCTGCTCCGCCATTCAATATGATCATGGCTGATCCTCTATCTCAATAACATATTCCCGCTCTCTCCCCCTACCCCTTGATGCCTTTTGTGTCTAGAAATCTATCTCTCTCCTTCTTCAATATATTCAGTGACTTGGCCTCCACAGCCTTCTGTGGTAAAGAATTCCACAGGTTCACCACCCTCTGAGTGAAGAAATTTCTCCTCATCTCAGTCCTAAATGTTCTACCCTGTATCCTGAGACTGTGACCCCTCGCTCTAAACCCCCCAGCCAGGGGAAACATCCTCCCTGCATCCAGTCTGTCTAGCCGTCAGAATTTTATACGTTTCAATGAGATCCCCTCTCATTCTTCTAAGCTCTAGTGAATACAGGCCTAATCGACCCAATCTCTCCTCATATGACAGTTCTGCCATCCCAGGAATCAGTCTGGTGAACCTTCGCTGCACTCCCTCTATGGCAAGTATATCCTTTCTTAGGTAAGGAGACCAAAACTGCACACAGTACTCCAGGTGTGGTCTCACCAAGGTCCTGTACAACTGTAGTAAGGCATCCTTGCTCCTGTACTCAAATCCTCTTGCAATGAACCATTTGCCTTCCTAACTGCTTGCTGCACCTGCATGTTTGCTTGCAGTGACTGGTGTACAAGGACACCCAGGTCCCTTTGTACATCACCATTTAAATAATACTCTGCCTTTCTGTTTTTCCTACCAAAGTGGATAACTTCACATTTATCCACGTTATACTGCATCTGCCATGTATTTGCCCACTCACTCAACTTGTCTAAATCGCCTTGAAGCCTCTTTGCATCCTCCTCAACTCACAATCCCACCTAGTTTCGTGTCGTCAGCAAACTTGGAAATATTCTGACGAAAGGTCTTCGACCTGAAACATTAACTCTGTTTCTCTCTCCACGGATGCTGCCTGGCCTGCTGAGTTTCTCCAACGTTTTCTGTTGTTATTTTGGAAATATTACATTTGGTTCCCTCATCCAAATCATTGATATATATTGTGAATAGCTGGGGCCCAAGCACCGATCCCTGCGGTACCCCACTAGTCACCACCTGCCACCCCGAAAAAGACCCATTTATTCCTCTCCCTGTTTCCTGTCTGTTAACCAATTTTCAATCCATGCCAGTATATTACCCCCAATCCCATGTGCTTTAATTTTGCACACTAACCTCTTATGTGGGACTTTATCAAAGGCCTTCTGAAAATCCAAATACACCACATCCACTGGTTCTCCCTCATCTATTCTACCAGTTACATCCTCAAAAAACTCCAGTAGGTTTGTCAAACACAATTTCCCTTTCATAAATCCATGTTGACTTTGTCTAATACCGTTGATATTTTCTAAGTGTCCTGTTATCACATCCTTTATAATAGACTCTAGCATTTTCCCTACTACTGATGTTAGGCTAACCGGTCTGTAGTTCCGTTTTCTCTCTCCCTCCTTTTTTTAAATAGTGGAGTTACATTTGCCACCCTCCAATCTGCAGGAACTGTTCCATAATCTATAGAATTTTGGAAGATGACAACCAATGCATCCACTATTTCCATGGCTACCTCTTTTAAGACTCTGGGATGCAGATTATCAGGCCCTGGGGATTTATCAGCTTTCAGTCCCATTAATTTCTCCAGCACTATTTTTTTACTAATACTAATTTCCTTTAATTCCTCCTTCTCACTGGACCCTTGGTTCCCTCGCATTTCTGGGAAGTTATTTGTGTCCTCTTCCGTGAAGACAGAACTAAAGTATTTGTTTAATTGCTCTGCCATTTCCTTGTTCCCCATTATAAATTCTCCCGTTTCTGACTGTAAGGGACCTACATTTGTCTTCATTAATCTTTTTCTTTTTACATACTTTTAAAAGCTTTTACAGTCCGCATTTATGTTCCTTGCAAGTTTATTCTCATACTGTATTTTTCCCCCTCTTAATCAATCTCTTGGTCCTTTTTTGCTGAACTCTAAATTGCTCCCAATCCTCAGGCTTGCTACTTTTTCTGGCAACTTTATATGACTCCTCTTTGGATCTAATACTATCCTTAATTTCTTTTGTTAGCCATGGTTGGGCCGCTTTTCCTTTTGTGTTTTTGCGCCAGAAAGGAATGTATAACTGTTGCAATTCATGCATTCGTTCCTTAAATGTTAGCCATTGCCTATCCATCGTCATGCCTTTTAATGAAGCTCCCCAATCTATCATAGCCAACTCACGCTGTTTAGATTTAGGACCAGAGTTTCGGATTGGACTTCTTCACTTTCCATTTTAATGAAGAATTCTATCATGTTATGGTCACTCTTCCCTAAAGGACCCCTCACAAGATTATTAATTAACCCCTTCTCATTGCACAATACCCAATCTAGGATAGCCTGTTCCCTAGTTGGCTCCTCAAAATACTGATCTAAAAAACCATCTCGTACACACTCCAGGAATTCATCCTCCACAGTATTATTGCCAATTTGGTTTGGCCAGTCTATATGTAGATTAAAGTCACCCATGATTACTGTAGTACCCTTGTTACATGCATCTCTAATTTCCTGTTTGATGCCATCCCCTACATTACCACTACTGTTTGGAGGCCTATAGACAACTTCCACCAAAGTTTTCTGCCCCTTCAGTTCCACCCAGACTGATTCTACATCTTGATCAAGGTCGTATTCCCTAGAATTTACAAGGTTAAGGGGTGATCTGATTGAAGTTCTCAAGATATTAAAGGGAACAGATGGGGTAGATAGAGTGAAACTATTTCCGCTGGTTGGGGAGTCTAGGACTAGGGGGCATAGTCTAAAAATTAGAGCCAGACCACTCGAGTGAAATTAGGAAACACTTCTACACACAAAGGGCGGTAGAAATTTGGAACTCTCTTCCGCAAACGGCAATTGATGTTGGATCAATTGTTAATTTTAAATCTGAGATTGATAGCTTTTTGTTAATCAAAGGTATTAAGGGATATGGGCCAAAGACCAAATATGGAGTTAGATCACAGATCAGCCATTGAATGGCGGAACAGGCTCAATGGCCTACTCCTGTTCCTATGTGCCTAATGGGTGCAGCTGAATTTCTAGTCCTCAAGAGTTAAAGTGTTGTTTGATAAGTTTCAGACTGCATCACAGAAGCGGCCAGTATTTTAAAATTGTTTTGCATTTGTGCCAGTGTGTGAAATCTAGAGAACAACATCTCCTGTTACTAAATATACCATTTTTAATGTATTCATTTTTATATTTGTAGATAGTAAAGCAAAATATTTAAGATTTGTAATGATTTAGCAACTGAACCATGGTGGAACTTTGTGGTAGAAGCATGTGTAAGAGGAGTTATTTGTTGTGTCTAAATATATAAATATGAGCAAAAATATTTAAGATTTGCAATGATTTAGTGAAGGAACAAGGATGGACTTTATTGTGTTCTTGTTTAGGGACCTATATAGGGTCTCAAAACCATTCAAAAAATGGTTGTGTGCAACTAATTATTTCATTATTTCCATTTTAAATACTTTATATATTGGACAATTTAGAATTAAGGAATTGAGAGTTTATATTTTACTTAGGGATGGCTAAGTTGAGAGGTCAACTTGTGCTTGGACTTTGTGTGAGGCTGAAAATCAATACAATATTCACTCGGTGAACTGTCCACATCAAATGTAGATCATTAGTTACGCGGTTAGGATTTGGAATGCACTGCCTTATAGGGTGGTGGATATAAATTCAATAGTAGCCTTTAAAAAGGAATTGGATGAATACTTGAAGGAGAAAAAATTGCAGGGATATGGGGAAAGAGCAAGGCAGTGGGACTAACTGGATTGCTCTTCAAAAGAGCCACGCAGACTCGAAGGGCCGATTGGCCTCCTTCTGTGTTGTACTATTCTATGATTACAAAATTGAAAATGTAAGATTTCCATAAAACATATTTTTAAGTAAGTTTAAGAGGACTGGAGAATTGCAAATGTTCCACCCTTGTTTAAAAAAAAAAGGGGAGAGGGGTAAACCCAACAAGTACAGGCCAGTCAGCTTAATGTCGGTGATGAGGAAACTTTCAGAGACAATAATCCGGGACAAAATTAACAGGTATTTGGAAAAGCATGGGCTAAAAAAGTCAGCACGGATTTGTTAAAGGCAAATTGTGTTTGACTAACTTGATCAAGTTCTTTGATGAAGTAATAGAGAGGATTGATGAGGGTGTTGTGTATATGGACTTTCAAACGGCGTTTGACAAAATACCACATAATAGACTTGTTTGCAAAATTAACGTCAGTGGGATTAAAGGGACAGTGGCAGCATGGATAGAAAATTGGCTAAGGGACAGAAAGCAGAGTGTAGTGGTGAACGGTTGTTTTTCAGGTTGGAGGCAAGTATACAGTGGTGTTCCCCAGGGGTTGGTGTTGGGAACACTTTTTGATATATATTAATGACCTGGACTTGAGTATAGAGGGAAGAATTTCAAAGTTTGCAGATGACCCGAAACTCAGAAATGTTGTAAACAATGAAGAGGATAGTAACAGACTTCAAGACAGACAGACTGGTGAAATGGGCAGACACATGGCAGATGAAATTTAACGCAGAGAAATGTGAAGTGATACATCTTGGTAGGAAGAATGAGGAGAGGCATTGTAAACTAAATTATACAATTTTAAAGGGGGTGCAGGAACAGATTGGCAATAAATGCTGGCCTTGCCAGCGACGTCCACATCCCATAAAACGAATTTAAAAAATGATTTATGATCGTAATTTCACCCTCTGGAAATGCCAATAGGTCATTTAACAACATTTTTGTTTTATGAAAATCACTAATGGAATTAATTAGTAAAATCCTTTTAATGACTACAAATATCTTAAAAACTCCTAGGCATCTGGATGTTGATATGCAAAAATAGGAAGGGAAAAATTTGGCTCTGAAATATACTCCCGGGATTGGTATTTCTCCCGACTCCCCAAAAAACAAGCCTTGCGTGGTTTCTCCACAATAAGCACACAAAGAGATACTTTGTCTGCTACACCTCCCCAACAAACGTACAGCTACCAAACCACCTGGTAGAAAGCAGGAAACAGGCCATTAAATTCACCCCTTCAAAATACATCATGGCAAACAGCCCAAGGATTAAAGAAAAACCCGACCATTTTTGTTTGTCACGTAACCAAAAACATAAACCCCCACATGACATTTCCCCCCCTTAAATGAACCTATGACAGGAACACTATATGAATGAAATATTCCACACTATATGAATTAAATACTCCACACTATATGAATTAAATACTGCTGACACCATCAACAGTGTTTCCTCTCTGAAACTTGCAGTGGCTCATATCAGGAGTGTCCACGCTTTTATATTCATGGGCTTAATAGGCATGTACTATGGAGCCACTCGGGCCATATATAACGTTTAAATGCACATTCCCATTAATTTGCATAGATCGTGTTGTTCCAATGAGGATTACTAGGACCACTGCTTTTCTTGATATATATTAATGACTTGGATGTGGGTGTACAGGGCTCAACTTCAAAATTTGCAGATGACACAAAACTTGGAAGTATAGTGAACAGTGAGGAGGACTTCAAGACGACAGACAGGCTGGTGAAATGGGTGGACACGTGGCAGATGAAATTTAACGCAGAAAAGTGCAAAGTGATGTATTTTGGTAAGAACAACAAGGAGAGGATACAATTCTAAAGGGGGTGCATGAACAGAGAGACCTGCGGGTATATGTGCACAAATTGTTGAAGGTGGCAGGGCAGGTTGAGAAAGCAGTTAAAAAACCATACGGGATCCTGGGCTTCATAAATAAAGGCAGAGTACAAAAGCAAGGAAGTTATGATGAACTTTTATAAAACACTGGTTTGGCCTCAACTGGAGTATTGTGCCCAATTCTGGACACCGCACTTTAGGAAGGATGTGAAGGCCTTAGAGAGGGTGCAGAAAAGATTTACGAGAATGATTCCAGGGATGAGGGACTTCAGTTACGTGGATAGACTAGAGAAGCTGGGGTTGTTCTCCTTAGAGAAGAGAAGGTTGAGAGGAGATTTGATACAGGTGTTCAAAATCATGAGGGGTCTAGACAGAGTAGATAGAGAGAAACTGTTCCCATTGGTGGAAGGGTCGAGAACCAGAGAACACAGATTTAAGGTGATTGGCAAAAGAACCAACGGCGACCTGAGGAAAAACTTTTTTACGCAGCAAGTGGTTATGATCTGGAATGCACTGCCTGAAAGGGTGGTGGAGGCAGACTCAATCACGGCTTTCAAAAGGGAACTGGATAAATACCTGAAGGAAAACAATTTGCAGGGCTACAGGGAAAGGGCGGGGGAGTGGAACTAGCTGAAGTGCTCGCTCGATGGGCTGAATGGCCTCCTTCTGTGCTGTAACTATTCTGTGATTCTATGATTTATCCATTGAGACAGCCTTTCTCAAACCTCCAGGCCAAGAAAATTCAAACGGGACAAATAACATGTCCGCATATAGGATCGAGCTGCTGGGCTCGGAGGGCCCGATTGCCTGGGCTCAGGTGCCCCGTGTGGCTCCAGGGCTGCTGATGGGACACCCATTGAATTGTATCCCAGTGAGGAATCAATACCCTCAGAAGGGAAGGAGAGGAATTGAGGGGGGGGGGGGGGGGGGGGGAAAGAGATAATATTTTGACCTTTAGACCATTACAACAGGAGGTAGTTGTTAAAACTTGAGTTTGAGTTTCTAGTTATTTCACTGAATGTCCCTTTCCACATAGTAAATCACACACACAACATTTTAAATTCTATATTGTGCGAATGGATATTATGCAGTTACCATATGTAGCAGATTTTACAACATAAAAATATATAGGAAAAACAAAGGCACAATGAAATCCAACTCATTCTTCAGGCAGAAGAGCTGAAATGAGCCACCTTAAAGAGAGATTTTAATTTAAAATTTATAAAAAGGATATAAATAACCGAGGCCAAAACACTATTTGTATCATTAAAACAGTTTCATCAGCAAGTAAAAATCTTGCAGTTTTATATAAGCTTGTATCGTTTAAAGATACAAGATATGGTAGTCTTTAAAGTGGCTCAGTCTTGGCGGCAAGGTATTATGATGGATATAAACCTGCACAATTTTGTTCATCAATGAGAAACAACTCGTCAGCAGAGCTTTGATTGCATTTTTCGGATTCAATTACAGTAGATACTGCCCACACTTGATAACTACATTAGCTCAAATGCAATCTTCTGTCCCTTTACAATAATGCGTATGGGGAAAGTTTACATCCAGTCACCATGGCAACAAAACCCATCCCTGAATGGTGTCACCTAGCCCAATACCTACAAAAAAACCTCCCTACGTATCTTAAATACAGTAAATAAAGCATTCAATGTTAACGGACCAGATGTACACTTAACTGTAAGCCTCTGTACAGCCTTATACAATGCTTACGTTGCATTCCCCGTAAAGATTTACACTCCTTTTTGTACATTTCATCAATTTGCTTCCAGTCATTTGAAAAAAAAGTGTGGCTTTAGATCCTTGTCAATAACGCTCAAGTCCATGACCAAATTTAATAAGAGAGCTGCTGGTTCACAGCCATCAGCAGTATCCACAGTAAGGAACGGTCAATTTACGATGCAAGACTGTCTAAGACTGTGTGTCACTGCAAACATGGAAGATCCACCGTTTAAACCCACTAAAAGTCCAACAATTTATTTTACTACTGGATTGGCTTAACCTGAAATTAAAAAAAAATACTGATTCACCTAACAGTTGGAAGCAAGATTCTCAGTAGATTAAATGGCTACTTTTAAGTGTTTTTTTTTTGTACACAGATTCGGATTTATTTAACGGAGCAAGAAACTGAACGTGAACGTGAAACGTGGGTGAATCTTGCTTTCAGCTTAAAGCAGAGGCTCAAGTCACACTGATATAATAATTGCAGCTCAGGTAAAACACCATGCACAGCATTTGTTAAGTACTTCAAAAGAGCAGGGAGAAAAAAAAAATTAAACACAGGTTCCTAGTAGTGGTTGTAGTAATCAGCAGGGGCTCTTTTCACAGAACTTGCGCAAACTGTCAAGAAGTCGTGGTTAAACTTGGCTCCATTCATTAAGTTTAGTTTCCAGCCCTAGTCTGTGAGGCAGTGCAAGCACAACAATCTAACATGGATGCAAGCAGGATTTTTTTTTTTAAAAAAACCTCCTTATCGCAAAAAAATGTTTTTGCAGTCACCAGAAAAATAAAAATCCTGGTTTCGGTTCATCCATGGACTACTTTGGCCAATGGTGGTTTTACAGTATTTGCAAATCCTTCTATTGTAAGCCCCGGTGAAAAGTCTTCTAAAAAGCCTATTTCACACGTCAAAGCCAAGTCTCTTTGCAAGTCCCATTAATAAATACCTAATCGTTCAGAAATCTTCCTGTGCTATGTAGAGAGCTACTATCTTGTGTGCCTAATATGCAACGTTGTAAGTGAGATTGCTACTACTGTCACAGGAGTGAGGTACCAGGGAGGGAAAGGTAGAATCACAGGCGATGTTGGGGATTACTCTCGTTTGTTGATATGATAGTTACTCATGGGCTCACAAGAATCATGCGCACGTGTCAACAATCCGTGTGGTAGCAAATTTTGGCAATTGCTGAGTGATTGATAATTAGGCTTTTCAAAAAGCATCAAATGTAGATGCGTGGATGTCTCTCGAGCCTCCATCACACTTCTGCTTGGTGAATTGTTTTTGGTGTTTCGGGTTGGCAAGGGGCAGGGAAGCTACAGCATCTTCTCAGCTTAGAAATTGAACTCCTTTGTTTGAAGGTTTGCTGTGGGGTCGAAACTGAAAGTTCCAGCTTGAGTTGCTTCAGGAAGGAGACTGGGATCTTCATCAATCTATTGAGGAGAGAAAGAATTAGTGAGCACCATATAAAAAATCACTTCCAAAAAAAGCAGCAGTTTATGTAAGAAATGGTTTTGAATATTTAAGACCCTCATGCTTTCCCCTCTATTTAAATTGCCCCATTAACCCATGGTAAATATTAAGATACTTGGGGCTCTTCAGGTCTCAGCCAGCAGCTATAAACTATCTGACTTGAGCTGTAGCTTCAAGGTTTAGCCTGAACCCTTTTACAAGGTTATAGCCCCATGTTCACTGCTTGCAATCCAATTATTCTCTGTAAAACGAGGAGTCTAAACTTAAAGGAAATGGAACGTCTGGAACAAGTCCAAAGTGGTAAATGTTCTTTTTCTACATCGAGCAGACGTGTATCGCTATTCATTAAGCAACGAGATGCTTCAAAAGGTGAAACTGAATATACAAGCAGAACTTGTAATTATTTTCAGGGACAACAGACTATCGAGAGGGTTTACACATCATCAGTATCAACAGCTAAGACGCTGAAGCCAGTACTTTCCACACAAACTTTGAGCCAAGATGCACAAAGACAGATAATTCATGGCCATTGTACCTGTGGGTTATGTCAACTGACGTACCCCTACTGTACTAAACCAGCCGAGATTAGCTAACCCAGCACAGACGGAGGATCAAAACTGGGAATTTCCGAACTGTATTGTTTAGCTACATATTAGGTAAATTCACTGGGATTATGCATTTTGAGTAATAGGATCCAGTCGACTGCACACATTAAAATGGCCAGCACAACACATCTCAATCAAAATTTGGGGATAAAACTATAAAGGAAACCTTACTGAATAACTCTTGTAGAAAACAGATCACAAAGCCAAGAGGTCAGGGAAGCAGTTCACTTCAAAGTTAGTTGGCAGTTTTAATATTTGTAATTCTGAAATGACGGCACGAGTAAACAAAAATTCAGCCAGATGGGATTCTATTGCTCCTTAAAATGCATACATTCTAAGAACATAAGAAATAGAAGCAGGAGTAGGCCATTTGGCCCTTCGAGCCTGCTCCGCCATTCAATGAGATCATGGCTGATCTTCTGCCTCAACTCCATTCACCGGCCCTATTGCCATATCCCTTGATGCCTTTACTAGTCCGAAATCTATCGACTTCTGTTTTGAATATACCCAATGACTAAGCCTCCACAGCCCTCTGGGGTAGAGAATTCCAACGATTCACCACCCTCTGTGTGAAGAAATTTCTTCTCATCTCAGTCCTGAATGGCCTTCCCTTTATCCTGAGGCTGTGGCCCCTGGTTCTAGACTCCCCAGTCAAGGGAAACATTCTCCCAGCATCCACCCTATCAAGCCCTGTAATAATTTTGTATACTTCAATGAGATCCCCTCTCATTCTTTTGAATTCAAGAGAATACAGGCCTAGTTTACTCAATCTCTTCTCATACGACAGTCCCGCCATCCCAGGAATCAATCTCATGAACCTTCGTTGCACTCCCTCTATGGTAAGTATATCCTTCCTTAGGTAAAGAGACCAAAATTGTACACAGTACTCCAGGTGTGGTCTCACCAAGGCCCTATATAATTGGAGTAAGACTTCTTTACTCCTGTACTCAAATCCTCTTGTAATGAAGGCCAGCATACCATTTGCCTTCCTAATGGCTTGCTGCACCTGTGCATTCACTTTCAGTGACTCATGTACAAGGACACCCAGGTCCCTTTGAGCATCTGCATTCCCCAATCTTTCACCATTTAGGAAATACTCTGCCTTTCTGTTTTTTCTACCAAAGTGGATAACTTCACATTTATCCACGTTATATTCCATCTGCCATGTTCTCGCCCACTAACTGAGCCTGTCGAGATCCCCTTGAAGCCTCATCACATCCTCTTCACAACTGACACTGCCACCTAGCTTTGTATCATCAGCAAATTTGGAAATGTTACATTTAGTCCCCTCATCCAAATCATTGATATAGATTGTGAATAGCTGGGGCCCAAGCACCGATCCTTGCGGTACCCCACTAGTCACAGCCTGCCATCCTGAAAAAGACCCGTTTATCCCTACTCTTTGTTTTCTGTCTGTTAACCAATTCTCAATTCTTGCTAGTATATTACCCCCAATTCCATGTGCCCTAATTTTGTTCACCAACCTCTTGTGTGGGACCTTATTGAAGACCTTCTGAAAATCCAGATACACCACATCTACCGGCTCCCCTTTGTCTACTCCACTAGTTACATCCTCAAAGAACTCCAATAGGTTTGTTAAACAGGATTTCCCTTTCATAAATCCATGTTGACTCTGCCCAATCTTACTATTAGTTTCTAAGTGCCCAGTTATTGCATCCTTTATAATAGATTCCAGCATTTTCCCAACTGTGAGGCTAACAGGAATAGTTCCCCGTTTTCTCTCTCCCTCCTTTCTTAAATAGCGGGGTTACATTTGCTATCCTCCAATCTGCAGGAACCGTTCCAGAATCTATAGAATTTTGGAAGATGACAACCAATGCATCCACTATCCCAATGGCCACCTCTTTCAAAAATACCCTCTCAATGAGTTGACCCAATTAGTAGTTGAATGATGCATCTCAGAACTTTCCAGTTTTGATCCCTAGTCTGAGCTGAGTTAGCAGATCTCAGCTGGTACAGTAATAGGGGCACTACAATTGACATAGGCATCTCTGGGGTTGGGCGGAATTGGCCAGGATTCCCAATCGGTGGAAATGTGTGTGTGGCTGTCACGCAAGGTCAGGACCAGGCTGTCCTGTGATGGGCCCACAATTACATGGAACAGCCAACACTTACTGCCAAGACTCATATATTAGTAATGTCCAATTGGACAGTACTAGAGGGCACTCAACACCCATGGAACCATACTCGCAAGCCGGGAGGGGAGGGGGAGAAAGGAGAAAAAAAAATGCATAAATTTTAGACTTCTAAATAGTTTCATAGAGAGGTGTCAGGTATCCTTCCATAAATGCACCATATGCTTATACATGCATCAAATAAGACTAATGTTGTTATTATATGTATACAAGAAACATTAGCGTAGAGCAAGAGGCCCGAGAGAAACTTTAAGTCGTTCAGGGGAAACAGGTTTCCTGCTTTTGAAATACCAACAGGCTCATGTTCATTCCTGAACGACTTCAATTCATTAAGATGTGAATTCCACACGACAATGACTACTAAAGCCTTTATGCCAGATCTCACGAGGTAAACCATCTTGCTACAATAATGGGGAAGCACAAATATGCACAAAACCATTATACACGCTGAACAATTCATTCAATACACAAATTTGCTACATCTGATACAACAAATATTCAAATCAGGGTAAGAACATAAGAAATAGGAGCAGGAGTAGGCCAACTTCTACATCAACTCCACTTTCCTGCCCTATTCCCATATCCCTTGATTCCCTTAGTGCCCAAGAATCTATCAATCTCAATGACTGAGCATTCACAGCCCTCTGGGGTAGAGAATTCCAAAGATTCACAACTCTCAGTGAAGAAATTTCTCCTCATCTCAGTCCTAAATGGCCTACCCCTTATCCTGAGACTATGCCCCCAAGTTCGAGGCTCTCCAGCCAGGAGAAACAGCCTCTCAGCATCTACCCTGTCAAGCCCTCTTAAGAGTTTTATATGTTTCAATGAGTTCACCTCTCATTGGGTGATTGGCTGCCTGGTCGCTCAGCAACACAATAGATTGAAGTCACAAGTTACTTTCCAAAGTGTCTTTCAGCATGCTGCAGGGATTGGTGGTTGGGATGAACAGTGACTCTACACTGAGAAACACTGGCAGACTTTTACTTTACATTGTGGAGAGAAGAGGATTACAGATGTGGTTAAGCAGCAAGCTAAACCTGTAATAATCTTCTACCCAAAATGTAAAATAAAATCTACAAATTTTCCTGGTTTTTCCACACTCACTTTTATGCAACAAATTTAACCTTCGTCTCTGTTCAAATGGCTTTTCACCTACTATTTTTCTTCAAAAAAATACCACTGTTCCCATGGTACTGGGTTTCCCTTTAAGCTTCCTAACTAGGTTTCACCCAACAAGCTATGGGTGTTAGGTTGGGAGCACAAGCAAACCATCTTTTCTGCAATATTCTATATCCATTTTCTCAGCAATTCAAGTAGCCAGCATTTCAAGTTCAAACCATCAGTATTAGATTAAATCACTAATTCTGAATTGAAGCCAAAGAAATTTTTAACGCTGAATATTAAAATTCTTAAGTATTGCAGAAAGTCTTCTTTCCTCCAGTGTCTTGCACCAAGAGAACTGATCCCCTATCATTTCATATTTCACACACTAGCGCTGGAGAACAACTGCAGCTTAAAGCGGCAGCATTTGGCACCAAATACGTTTGAGCTATTAGCAGACGAAAGAAAATCAAACTGCAATTTTAAATGAAATTAACAATGAAGAAATATATTTAAAAAATATATAAAATCGCTGTTGCAAGTTTTAGGCTTAAGATGCTTTTTTTATTAATTGGTCAAGTTATTGCTTCAAAAGGGTAAGAATAAATCAGAATCTCCTTTACCAGGGCTACTTACAAACTAAAAAAACACACCGTCTGGCCTCATTTGAATATTTCAAATTAATATTTGTCTCTACTGAATGTCTGGTACGCATTATAACTAAAGGGAGTCTAACCACCACTCAATGACATTCCCATCAGAGTCCCCTACCATCAACATCCTGGAAGTCACCATTGAGCAGAAACTCAACTGACCAGCCACATAAATACAGTGACTGCAAGAGCAGGTCAGAGACTGGGTATGCTGTGGTGAGTCTCTCCACCACCTACGAGTTACAAGTCAGGAGTGTAATGGAATACTCTCCGCTTGCCTGGATGGTGAAGCTGCAACAATCAAGAAGCTCAACACCATCGAGGACAGAGCAGTCCACTTGATCAGCACCCCATCGACCACCTTAAACATCCACTCCCTCCACCATCGGCATACTGTTGCTGCAATGTGTACTATCTACAAGATGCACTGCAGCAAGTCACCAAGGTTTCTTCGGCAGCACCTCCCAAACCCTCAACCTCCACCACCTAGAAGGACAAGGGCATCATGTGCATGGGAACACCATCAACCCCAAGTCTCACACCATCCGGATTTGGAAATATATCGCCGTCCCTTCATGGTCGCTGGGCCAAATTCCTGGAACTCCCTCCCTAATAGCAGTGTGAAAACACCTTCACCACACGGACAACAGTGGTTCAAGGTGGCAGCTACCACCACCTCTTCTCAAGGACAACTAGGGATTGTCAATAAATATCGGCCTTGCCATCGATGCCCACATCCCAAGAATTATTTTTTTTAATTTTGAAAAGAGCTTCCTTCACTCAGAAACACAGCCTCGTTAATGGTTTAGTTCCGCAGAATAATGCACGGATTTGATCCCACAGACAATATATTTTGGCCATCAAAATTAAAGCAAATATCAGCTACTAGTTCTGCATTTACAGAATAAATTTTGCTCCTTGGGAAGGAAAAGAAAAGGATTACTTTAATAATTAAACAAGAACTATAAATAAGGAAACTCTCGTTTAAACGGCACCTAAATATCCGGAATTCTCTAATAACCGGCAGAATTCATACTCCGAAAACTACAGTATACAGTCGTTTATAAGTTTTGTTTTACTGTTAAGTAATTAAAGAGTTATGATTACCCTCAACTGGCAGTACTGTACTTAATCAAGCATCTTCCACCATCCATTTAACACAACATTCTGTAGGGGAGTACCCAATTATACTGCACATTTCTTGATTTTTTTATTTTTGTTTGTTAAAAATAGCCTCGGTAGATATACCTCTCCGTTATCCGGAATTTTTAATCAACCGGCACCATCCCGGTCCCGTCGGTGCCGGATACAAAAGAGTTTCCTGTTTCTGAAAAGCCAGGACTGCATCCACTGAGGAACAAAAATTATATGGAAAATTGTCATGGAGGCCATAAGACATTTGACTTAGAGGGGACTGGATTCAGGTCTTCAAAATTATTCAGGCGATTGTCTTCGAGGGGTCAGAGAGGAATTTTGAGGGGTTTCAGAATTGGCCATGGGTCCTTGTGCTTTTTTGCCTCTCCTGGGATGTGGGAGACGGGGAGCAAGGGTGAGGAATATAGGGACAAATCCAGTAAGGGGGGGCAAATGTGTATGAGCCTGATTTTTCTACTTGTTTACTTTCTGTACAGGGCCATCCATTTTTTAAATTTAGATTTTGTCATCCCACTTTATGGATTAAGCCAAGGCATAAAGCAGCTTCTTACTCTGGATAAATTTACCTGTTTTTTTTTTAATGATTTTTGTGAGGTGCAAATCAACAGTTAGCCACTATTAAAATGGATAAAACTGGTGCCTATTTCCATCATTCCAGCTACAAGTTATTGGTTTGTTGCAAAATGTCAACAAGATCAAAAAGGCAGCCGACTATCACTTGCACACTTCAACTGAAACAGTACTGCGCCACTTCACAAGAAAAGCGAGACAGTGACTTCCTGTGTGATGCATGTAAGCAGAACTAAACACACAGGGACCAAACTCACTGCTGAAAGGTGAGTTGAACATTTATGACACTGCATACGTCCCTAGTCGACAGAGGGATGAGGGAACACAGGACCACATTTCCAATATCCACTTTTCCCTTCCCGACAAATCAACTGCCTGTGAGTTAAACAAGCTTCTGGAAGAACCCAATTCTCTACTTACATCATCACCAGAGAAGTACTGATCTATGATTTCATAAGCTAGTTTATAGATCTCTTCATTTTCATGTTGCTGCAATGCTTCTATTTTTTCCAAACCTGCCAGGAAGAAAATTAGAAGTTGTTGAAACAATTGTGAAGATCTTGCAGGTTATAACCCATTTTGAAATACTAATGGAGCAGCAAAGACTTACATAAAGTTTTATCTGCAATCCATACATACACTCTTTCAGTTCACATGATTTAAGTGGGCATGGCCAAAAATGAAATGGATCTATTGTTAAGGAAGTGGTATCAGGGCACTTAGAAAATCATAACATGATTAGGCAGAATCAACATGGTTTTATGAAAGGGAAATCATGTTTGACAAATTTATTAGAGTTTTTTGAGGATGTAATGAGCAGGGTAGATAAAGGGGAACCAGTGGATGTAGTATATTTGGATTTCCAAAGGGCATTCGATAAGGTGCCACATAAAAGGTTATTACACAAGATAAGGGCTCATGGGGTTGGGGGTAATATAGTAGCATGGCTAGAGGATTGATTAACGGACAGAAAACAGAGAGTAGGGATAAACGGGTCTTTTTCAGGTTGGCAGGCTGTAACTAGTGGGGTGCCGCAAGGATCAGTGCTGGGGCCTCAGCTATTTACAATCTATATTAATGACCTAGATGAAGGGACCAAGTGTAATGTACCCAAGTTTGCTGACGATATAAAGCTAGGTGGGACAGCAAGCTGTGAGGAGAATACAAAGAGTCTGCAAAGGGATATAGATAGGCTGAGTGAGTGGGCAGTAAGGTGGCAGATGGAGTATAATGTAGGGAAATGTGAGGTTATTCACTTTGGTAGGAAGAATAGAAAAAACAGAATATTTTTAAATGGTGAGAAACTTTCAAATGTTGGTGTTCAGAGAGATTTGGGTATCCTTGTGCAAGAAACACAGAAAGCTAGCATGCAGGAACAGCAAGCAATAAGAAAGGCAAATGGCATGTTGGCCTTTATTGCAAGGGGGTTGGAGTATAAGAATAAGGAAGTCTTACTACAATTGTACAGGACCTTGGTGAGACCACACCTGGAATACTGTGAATAGTTTTGGTCTCCTTATCTAAGGAAGGATATACTTGCCTTGGAGGCGGTGCAATGAAGGTTCACTAGATTGATTCCTGGGATGGGAGGGCTGTCCTATGATGAGAGATTGTGTAGAATGGGCTTATACTCTCTGGAGTTTCCAAGAATGAGAGGTGATCTCATTGAAACATACAAGATTCTGAAGGGGATTGACAGGGTAGATGCCGAGAGGTTGTTTCCCCTGGCTGGAGTGTCTAGAACGAGGGGGCATAGTCTCAGGATAAGGGGTAGGCCATTTAAGACTGAGATGAGGAGGAATTTCTTCACTTAGAGGGTTATGAATCTTTGGAATTCTCTGCCCTAGGGGGCTGTGGATGCTGAGTCTTTGAGTATATTCAAGACTGAGATAGATAGATTTTTGGACTCTAGGGGAATCAAGGGATATGGAGATCGGGTGGGAAAGTGGAGTTGAGGTGGATGATCAGCCATGATCTTATTGCATGGCAAAGCAGGCTCGAGGGGCCGTGTGGCCTACTCCTGCTCCTATTTCTTATGTTCAATGAGAAAGAATTCAAGTTCTGGAAGCTTACCTCCACACTCCTCTATCATTTCTGCTATCGTGCTTGCTTCCTCACCAGCCATTTTTAGAATATTGTTCAGTCCATCAAGCACAACCTGCACTACCTGAGCATCTTTCACTCCGAGTAAATTACAGAAAGGGGGGATTACATTCTGCTGTACAAGATACTCGACCTAGAATGAAAGAAACAAAATAAGTTGCAAACTTGTTCCATTCAAGAACTTCAGTCAAACTCATTTATAAATGGCATTTCAAAATTTCTGGTCCCAACACCCATGTACTCAAGGCAGGTTTATGGAAAGACAATTAAGAATGTACAAAGAGCTCTAACTATAAATTGGTTTTAATTATACTTTATAATTAATTTGTTTTCTCCGTTTTCTCAATTAAAAGTACCACCCTTTAATTGTCAGCAATATTTAGGTCGACCTTTTAAAGTGTTCTCCGACAGACATTCCACCCATGCGGGTTGCAAGCTCAGATGGCTACTAGGAGATTGTCAGAGCGTCAATCTATTCCCAATATCAGCCTCTTCCACCTGGCGTTATATGACCTCAGAGGGCAAGAATTTTGGGATCTGAAGAGCATACTAATCAATGATGACAGACAACTTTAAAAAAAGAAAGACTTGCATTTATATAGCGACTTTCATGACCACCAGACGTTTCAAAGTGCTTTACAGCCAAAGAAGTACTTTTGAAGTGTAGTCACTGTTGTAATGTTTACCCAACAGTCTCTCAAGAATTGAACCATCTGTCATAGGTTGGGAGGAACTATGCCAGATCTGGCTTCTAAAAAACAGCTAAAACATGATGGCAATTCAGCTTTAATGGAAAGAAGAACCAAGCTTTTATCACCAGAGTGAAGGCTGCTATTCCCATCCAAACATATTCTGAAGATTTTCAACTCAGAAGGAGCAAAGTAAATGCCTGTGGGACTCTGGCCTCTATGGAGAAAGCATGGAAAAAGGTTGCAAACTTGCTGATCCTGAGCTCTTCAACAAATGATGCAGAGTGGGCAAGAAAGAATTCTGTTCCATTCATTAATGGGTTGAACCAAAGGGTAACGTACATACAAATCTGCACTGTTTCATTAAGTCTATGTTTCAGGATCAATCATTGGTGTTGGATAGTAGAGATCAGTAAAATGATGTGTTTTCGGACATCCCATCCCTTCAGACCAAAATATCTGGTTTGATCAAGTTTGAATTGCTGATTTTCAATGGACCCATGTGTGGCTATGTCGTCTAGTCCACTGTGCATGCAGGTGAATACTTTCACTTGGTTGTTGCTGCTGCCACTGATGGCACTGCATTGCAAAGTCATCCGCGCTGCTGCAGTCCTGAATGCCATCCTGTTTGCGTCAATACCACACAGTTTCAAGCTGTGCTTCACTGCATCCTTAAAATGTTGCTTTTTCCTACCATGCAAATGCTTACTTTGTTTGAGCTCACTGTACAGTGCATACTTATCAATTCCATCATGAACCATACGAGTATGTCCTTCCCAGTGGAGCCGTACTTTTATTAGCATCATCTTGACATTAATTGATTTTCCACATTTTGGCTTTGATAATGTGTTCCTGCCATTTGAGGTGCAGAATGGATTTGAGGAGAAACTTGATGGTGGTAGTACAGCCAGGGTTCACAACATTGGGAATCGAGATGTAATAAACGTGGAGTGTTAGTTTTAGTGTGAAAACTGAAACCATGCTAACCAACTCATTGTTTTAGTCTGCCAAAAGAGAAACTCGTGTTTCTGATGTAAGGGCATATACTTCTTGATCAACAAGAGCAGTGCTTGACAGCACACTTGAGAGTTAGGTGAAGTCCATTACGGTATTGAGTTCAGTTTCTTCATTGTTAGTGGACAGTTATATATTCTGTTTACTGCATGCAGGCATGTACGTCACTTCTATTTTCTTCAGGTTGATGGGAAGCCCAAATTCTTCACGACTGTCACAAATAAGTCCAGGATCGGTTGTAGGTCTTGGCATTGTGCTTTAAGTGCACGGTCATCAGCAATCAAATGAGCTTTTCACTGACCGACAGTCTGCTCAAGTTCAAGAGCTTGCCAGATACACGAAACCCGAGGTGCACGCCTGCATGCACATCTTTCCTGACGCCAATCTCTGCTACAAAGAGACCAAAGAGGCTTGATGCGAAGACAAAGCCTTGCTCAACCGCAGTGGAAATGTTAAACAGTTTGGAAAGGGCACAATGCACACCATATAATGTAGTTGACAAACGATGCAAGCATAGGTTTCCAGACATCCTAACTTGGGAGAGCAGTTTCCATTATTCTCAGACTGCGGACTGTTCCATGTGCTTTTGTCAGCACTGTAAAGTATGAGGACCTGCCCACTTTCTGTTTTGGCATTTTTATCTTGTGTTTGACAAACAAAAATTTATGAAATAAAAATAGAAAATACTGGAATCGCACAGATCAGTCAGCATCAGTAAAAAGGAATAAACAGGCTAACGTCCTAGGTACAACCCTGCGTCAGAACGTAACAAAAATGAATGTGATTTTCTCTAAATCCATGCTGTGTTTCTGGAAGTACACTTTGATATGTTGGCAAGAATGCAATTCTTAAACACCCCGCCCTGGGCAGTACTTTCCTGACAACGGACAAGAGTGATGCCCCAGTAGTTACAAGACTTCCCTCATGTTTGGATATGGCAACATCTTTAAGATCCTGAAGGACTGCATCATCTATCTAAATTAACCAAAAGAGCGAATGGAGTCAGAGAGTTGTATCTGTAAACCGCTGCTGGTATTCCAGTAGGACCAGGAATTTTGAACGGGTTGGTAGTTTCTTCCAGTGTGGGTTGCTCATCCATGTTAATATGGCTGGGTCACTGTATCACTATCTACAACTTCATCAGTAATGTTGGATGGGAAATTCAGTAATGTCAAAATGCTCAGCAACCTATCAAGGCACGTGCTGACTAGATTCATCTCCACATTTACAAGGTACAGCATATGGACAAATCCAGTAAGAGACAGACTGGGCTGACACACATTAGAAATCGAGTCCCTATGAATGATGGATGTTGGGACTTTACTTGTTTGAAGAGAAATCGTAGCTTGGAGCACCTTTTGAATGGTTGAAATGAACAGAGGAATCCTTTGCTTCAGTTCACCTCATCTATGAGGCTGACTATTTCGGGTCTCAGGTCTAAATAGCGTTGGAATGTTCCCCAGTAGTTGGGTCGGAAATAAAAATGGAGAAGGTGACCAACAGTTAAGTGCTTGGTGTTGAAGAATGACCGTAAACTTACATTTCTTTCTTACCAACTTGCTTGAATCAAGTGCAAGACTCTTTGGCATTGAAAGGAATTCTATTTTACTTCTGTGGGCAGACAGTCAACTACATTAGGAGCTGGACATTCCCTGGAGTTAAGATATTCCTGGGATGGCTTTGCACTTGTGAAATTACAGCCTTGAAATGACTCCTATATTTTCCCTCCTCCCCACAATGCATACTGTGATTTATTTACCTGATTTTATTCTGTTCTGGTACTTAATATCGAATGTCATTGCAGATACAAGCCAGTAAACTTCATGTAAGTTATCAAATGATAATCAAATTATATGGAAATAAGATAAAAAGTTAGTGCAAAGAAATTTTGGGAGAAAGAATAAAGAGAAAAAGCAGAAGAGCAGAGAGACTTAGGGGAAAAGTTGGACGACAAGTTGATAAAGCTGTTTAAAAAAAGCGTATGGGATCTTAGGTTTTATAAATAGGGGCATCGAGTACAAAAGCAAAGTAATGATGCTAAACTTGCACGAATAATTGATTAGGCAGCAATTAGAATGCGGTGTCTAGTTTTAGGTGTTTTACTTCAGGAAGTTGGCATGGCTGTGGTAAGTGCAGCAGAGATTACCTACGGTCATACCTGGGATGAGAGGCTTTAGTTATGAGGAGAGACTCAACAAACTAGGCTCTTTTCATTGGAACAAAGAAGGTTAAGAGGCGATCTGACTGAGGTGCTCAAGATTACACCTGGAATACTGTGAGCAGTTCTGGGCACCACACCTTAGGAAGGATATATTGGCCTTGGAGGGAGTGCAGCGTAGATTTACCAGAATGATACCCGGACTCCAAGGCTTAAATTAAGTGGAGAGATTACACAAGTTAAGATTGCATTCCCTAGAATTTAGAAGGTTAAGGGGTGATCTGATCAAAGTTTTCAAGATATTAAGGGGAACAGATAGGGTTGAGAGAGAGAAACTATTTCCGCTGGTTGGGGAGTCTAGGACTAGGGGGCATAGACTAAAATTAGAGCCAGGCCTTTCAGGAGTGAAATTAGGAAACACTTTTACAGACAAAGGGCGGTAGAAGTTTGGAACGCTCTTCCACAAATGACAATTGGCGCTAGATCAATTAATTTTAAATCGGAGATTGATAGCTTTTTTTTGTTAACCAAAGGTATTAAGGGATATGGCATATGGATATGGAGTTAGGTCGCAGATCAGCCATGATCTCATTGATAGGCGGAACAGGCTCGAGGGGCTGAATGGCCTACTCTTGTTCCTATGTTCTGAAGATTGAGAGTTTTTGAGAAGGCAAATTAGGAAAAAATAGTTCCACTAGTCAGTAAAGCATAAACTTCAGATTGCCACCAAAAGAACAAAGGGAGCGGTTAGGAGAATTTCTTTTATGCAGAGGGTTTTTAGGACAAGGAATGCCGCTACCAGAAGCAGAATCCATTAAAAGGGATTTGGATAGAAAAAAAATTTGAAGGGCATGGGGAAAGGGCAGAGGAATGGGAATAAATAAATAGCTCCTTTAGAGAGTTGACCCTTCTATGCGGCAAAAGTCTATGATTCTTGGAATATAAAAGTATCTTTCACTTACTTGCTCCTTTTTGCCACTAATTGTCAAGTTACTGATCGCCCATGCAGCTTCTTTTTGAGTTCCAAAATCTCCCTGCAACAAAAAGAAGAATGCAGCTCAACTTTCATTGCAAGGTTAACACCAGGAATGCAGCTTTAGTAACTATTTCACACTTTCGAAGAGTTCTCAACTTGCCAAATAAACTGCAGACTTGATTGAAGCATTCGTTTTTTTTATATATGCTTCAATAAGGAAGGCAGACAGATGGGCAAGTGAGAGACTAAAATGCTCTGCATAGATTGTGAACATGGTCTGAACAACTTTTCCTTCCCTGATCTTCTCACGTTCTTCACTTAGACTGATAGCTATATTTATGATAGATATATTTCTTAAGGCTAAGGGGATCAAGGGATATGGGGAGAAGGCAGGGACAGGGTACTGAATTTGGATGATCAGCCATGATCGCACTGAATGTCCCACCATTTTAGCTGCAAGTCTCAAAATGTGTGGATTGCATTTTCCCAGGAATCACGTGTATCCATGCATATTCAAGTTACAGCAATTGGGACCTGCTAGAGATCCTGCATTTGGGCAGTCAGACGATCAGCCAAACACTGGCAAGGGGCACCAGCTGTAAGTGAGATTCTAATCACACTAAATAAATCAATCTGGACTGTTCTCTAAGGTGAGCTGTGTTTCATAGGCGCACAGGTGAAAATAACCAGACCTTCCTTAACTCCTTTGCTTTGCTATGATAATTAAATATTATTTCACTTAAAAAATATTCTCATTGAACTGATTTCAAGCTGCGCAAGGAGGTCTGGCCTTCATATTGATTCGGTTTCATTTTTTGTTTACCTTAGCCAGTTGATGAATAATCATGGGAATCAGACCAGCATCTATTACAGCTTGCACTTGCAGCTGGTTTCCTGCTGTAATGTTGGAGAGGAACCACACTGCTTCCTGCAGAAAACAATTCAAGCAAAGCATCAACTATGGATTCTGGCCACCAATCAATGAACATTTTCTTGCAGGTTAAGTATGTGCACAATAGCAAGACATGATTAAAAAAGGCTTCCAGGGTTAGCTCTTTAAAGCACAATTGGCTCTAATCCCACCTACTCCCACAAGTGTTCTAGACATTTAGTGTTGTATGAAATCAAAAGGAGACAAACAGAGGTAGGGTTTTGGGTGGTGAGAAAGACACTCAAGTTTTGTATGTTAGATAGGCAAAAACGACTGTGGCCCTCAACTGGACTTTTACAAGCTGAAGCCAGTGGCTCTATAAACCATGAATATGCAGCTATGTCGCCTCCTTAAGTTTTGTAGTCATTCTCACACATCCAGATTTTATCCAAAAAACCTCTAAAACCTACACTATGCCTCCTGCCCTAGTACATAACTATCATGGCAAGCTTATGTCATATAAACACTTGTTTAATTAACAGACTGTGGAATCACATGGGAATTTTACGATGCTATTACCACCCACCTTGAAAAAAAGTCTTGGCAGTATTGGGTCAAATTATTCACAGGCAAGACAGTGAAACCCCACCACCATTTCAAAATATTTTACAGTTTTCATCATATTGTACCCAATGGAACAGAAAGAAAAATTGATCTCAGACCCACAGCTCTTTCAAGCAATCTTCAAAATTATACTCTAAAAGCAGCAGATTCTGAAGACTATAAAATGTTTTAAAGAAACATATACAAATACAAGAATTGATGGATTGCAGACAGAAGGTGGGCCTTTGGCATTCTTTGTATACGGTCCAGCACAAAATAATGGATTTCCATCAATGGAAAAAAATAAGACATCCGATTAAAATTCAGTTGTAATAAGTGCACTACGGCTCGCACTCCTCTTTCCAAACTACAAATACGCCATCCTACATGGTCTTTCTCCTCCCTACATCCTCACTGTGATGAAATCAAGACTTGTTGCACAGTCTCCGACTCTTAACTCATCCTTTCCTAGGACTTCAAAACTGTGGAACTCATGACCATGCTCGATCATTTATTCCACCAACTTTCAGGCTTTTAACACCAAAGCTCTGCACGCCCCAATTTTCATCATCTCTCCAACTCTTTTCAGCCTTGGTGGGATCCTGATCATGGATCTTGGCCCTTCACCTTCACTTCAACAGAAAAAAGGGCAAAAAACTAAACCAAAAGCATGCAATTTGGCCTTTACAAATGAGTTTTCTCCTTGCTGCAACTTGAGAAAATGGAGTTAAATGTAGGTACACAATGCAAACCAGAATGTTCATGTGTCTCACTGAAAGTGATTTATTTCTGGACACAAAATCCCAACTATCACTGACTGAGATCCGTTAGAAAGGCCGAGTACAGTTTCAAATAAGAAGACAGAAGGTGCATCAAAAACCTCAGACCAACAGGAAGATTCTGAATGGCTAAATGTTAACATGTATTTCTATAGCGCCTGTAACGTCCCAAGGCATTTCACAGGTGTGTTATCAAACAAAATCTGTCACCGAGCCACAGAAGGAGATATCAGGACAAAGAGGTAGGTTTTAAGGAGTGTCTTAAAGGAGAAGAGAGGGGTAGAGAGACGGAGAGGTTTAGGGAGGGAATTCCAGAGGTTAGGGCCTAGGCAGCTGAAAGCACAGCTGCCAATGGTGGAACAATTAAAATAGGGGATGTGCAAGAGGCTAAAATTGGAGGAGCGCTGAGATCAGAGGGTTGTAAGGCTGGAGGAGGTTACAGAGATAGGGAGGGGCGAGACCATGGAGGAATCTGAAAACAAGGATGAGAATTTTTTAATTGAGGCGTTGCTGGATAGCCCCCACACCCCTTTGAATCTTCTACTTAAACCAGGGGACACTTTGGTCTCCTCTGCCCGGCTCAGTTACTGGACTCTTCTGTTAACTCAGAGATTTGGAAATAACGCCAAGGCAGACAACTCTACCTCAGCTCCCATTGTACAAGGGGGGAAGCCATGATAAGTTTCAGCTAATGCAACCGTTCAGAAACTACGCAAATTTGCGTGGTATCCCGATTGCGTCACAGATGTCACTCATAGGGTGAATCGTTGTCTGCCCTGTTTACAGCACAATCCAAGTGCTCACACTAATCGGGCACTGTTGCGCAGTCGCCCTCCTCCCGATGGGCCGTGGACCTACCTTCAAATTGACTTCATAGGCCCTCTACCTACAGGACCTTCTGGCTTGCGGCATTGTCTGGTTATAGTTGATAAATTTACTAAATGGGTGAGGCTTTTCCGTGTAAAACAAACGCTACATTGACAGCAGCTCGTCTTTTATTGGTTGAGGTGGTCTGCAGGTGGGGTGTGCCAATTCAAATTGATAGCGCAGGGATCACACCTTACCAGACAAATTTTTTACTGAACTACAATGGATAATGGGTATCTCACACAAACTTCACACCTCCCATCACCCACAGAATCGTGCTTGACTAATCTACTGGAATTTTTTGAGGATGTAACTGGGAAAATAGATAAGGGAGAACCAGTAGATGTGGTGTATTTGGACTTTCAAAAGGCTTTCGATAAGGTCCCGCATAAGAGATTAGCGGGTAAAGTTAAGGCACATGGGATTGGGGGCAAGGTATTGACTTGGATAGAGAACTGGTTGGCGGACAGAAAGCAGAGAGTAGGAATCAATGGGTCTTTTTCCGAGTGGCAAGCAGTGACTAGTGGGGTACCGCAGGGATCGGTCCTTGGACCCCAGCTATTCACAATATACGTTAATGATCTAGATAAGGGAATTAAATGTAATATCTCCAAGTTTGCAGATGACACAAAGCTGGGTGGGAGTGTGTGCAGCGAGGAGAATAGCGAGAAACTCCAGGATGATCTGGACAGGTTGGGTGAGTGGGCAGAAGCGTGGCAGATGCAATATAACGTGGATAAGTGCGAGGTTATCCACTTTGGTGTCAAAAACAGAAAGGCAGACTATTATCTGAATGGCAATAGATTGGGAGAAGGGGAAGTGCAACGAGACCTGGGTGTCCTTGTGCACCAGTCGCTGAAAGTAAGCATGCCGGTGCAGCAGGCGGTGAAGAAGGCAAATGGTATGTTGGCCTTCATAGCGAAAGGGTTTGAGTATAGGAACAGGGATGTCCTGCTGCAGTTGTACAGGGCCTTGGTGAGACCACACCTTGAGTACTGTGTGCAGTTTTGGTCGCCTTATCTGAGGAAGGATGTTCTTGCCATGGAAGGAGTTCAGCGAAGATTCACAAGGCTGATACCTGGGATGGCAGGAATGACATATGAGGAGAGATTGGGTCGATTGGGCTTATACTCGCTGGAGTATAGAAGAATGAAAGGGGATCTCATCGAAACATATAAAATTCTGACAGGTCTGGACAAACTAGATGCAGGAAGAATGTTCCGATGGTCGGAGAGTCCAGAACCAGGGGTCATAATCTACGGATAACGGGTAAACCATTTAGGACAGAAATGAGGAAGAATTTCTTCACCCAGAGAGTGGTGAACCTGTGGAATTCTCTACCACAGAAGGTAGTTGAGGCGAAGTCATTAAATATATTCAAGGATGAGTTAGATATATTTCTTAAAGCTAAAGGTATCAAGGGATATGGGGAGAAGGCAGGTACAGGGTACTGAGTTTAGATGATCAGCCATGATCTCATCGAATGGCGGAGCAGGCTCGAGGGGCCGAATGGCCTACTCCTGCTCCTATCTTCTATGTTTCTATGGAATGGTGGAAAGGGGAAACCGAACTCTGAAAACTATGTTAAACAAATTTTGTGCAGATCACCCCACCAAATGGTCCAGCATGCTGCCAATGTGTCTAATGGCTTAGATCCACCTGGCATAGCACAACGGGTATCTCGCCCCACCAGGCTATGACCGGGCAACTCATGCAAATGCCAGCCCATCTGTTAACCCCTTTAGCCACATCCTTAGTGCAGGGAATTGCCAACCAAAAATGGCTTGAAACGATGATTGAAAACATAGAACAAACTAAATTGTTTGTAGCCAGACAGATAGGCAAATCAAGGAGCCAGGCAAAAAAAATACTTGGACAAGAAGGTCTGACCATTTGAATATCAGGTGGGAGATGCCGTAATGGTACTGAACTATGGGAAGAAGCAACATTGCTTCGAACCAAAGTGGAATGGCCCCTTCCCGATTATTGACAGGGCCAGTCCCTCGGTCTATCTGGTGCAATTCCCTAAGAAAAAGGGGAGGGCCAAGGTGGCTAAATGGTATCATATTAATCAGTTGAAAACTGTGAAGAGTAAAATATTGGGTATTTTGCCTTGCAGAACCAGTTAATAATGATAAGGAAGCATGTAACACGCTGCATCAGTCATCGAACCCTCCTGCTGGGGGGTCATCATATACATAAGACACTGGAGTGCCTCTCCAAGCTCTACAGACTGGGTCGAGTACTACAGCCAAACCCAACGGCGAAGGTACGTCATGTTGAATTCTGAAGGAAATATGTGGAGTGAGAATCATATGCGAAGGATGTGTGGGCCGCCCACCGACAGCTGCTACTTGGATACACCACCTTTCGGTTCCTGAAGGACACGGAGTTCGGATACAACTACACTGTAGCACAGGAGGGTACAACCCTGGAGCTCCGGGAGGCCAAGCCCCGGGGTGGTATCGGAAGGTATCCACAACATTGGTTAAAACTGGACTCATTGAGATACCCTATGAAGTAAAGAGCGAAAAATGGGACATTAAGGACTATGATTTGAATTGGCCATCTTTTTGGCCAAGACACGAGGGTGAATATCAGTGGAAAGCCAAGTGGCAAGAAAATAATACGAGAAATAACACACGATGCTGTGCAGGATGGTGTGTTAGCAGCGGGGCGATAGTTATAACAACACAGAGAAAATAAAACCAGTACCGGGAAAAGAAACTGTCCTAAAACAACAAAAGGTCCCGATAATGGTCTGATAGTAGCTCGTACCCATGAAAGTTTATCCGATATGAGATTGTGCCAGTAGTATTCAATCTTTCGGCGGTTCAAATGCCGGAGAGGTTATGCAATTACACCTACGTGCTATTCTATAAAAAAAACTGGTAAGACAGATACTGCGGGATTTTACAGAAAGGAATGCAGGGGGAGACATTAACGAACCCTGGCTCCCTATCAATGAACCATGGTACCAACCGGCGGTAGAGAAAGGAAATGGTACCAAAAGTAGAAGAAGGAAACGAGGACTAGGAGAATGGGTAGGAGTAGGAGCCACAGCAGGCACTGCCGCACGGAATAGAATAGACATAGAATCTATGTGGGAACATGATGAAGCTATAAGGGGACAATTGAAGGGAATTTTAACCAAAATAAATAAGGGAAGTTCAGACCAAATTAAAGAATTGCAATTAACACTAAAAAACACCTTAGACATGGTACACGATTTTCGAGAGATTCAGGACAAGATCAATGAGATAATAAAGGAATCTGAGGGAAGCAAGGACCAGTTTTCTAAGGGTATTACTTGTGCTATGTATGGGAGTTTCCTACTGGATCAGGTACAGAAGGGTCTGACAGACATCGAAATAATCAGATATCCAACTTTGAGTGATAGACATTTAGAGAAATGGTTTAACAAGACTGAACCGTGGTGCACTGCTAGGAAATATGGGCTAGCTTACTACGCCAAATTACCATGCCCAGGTGGGGAGAATAATGATTATCTAGACTCCAAAAGCACTCTCATACCAGTAGTCCTATGGCTGCCTTGATTGAACAAGACAAATAAGTGGGAAGTATTCAGGTTTGAATCAATAGGATCTATGGAAGGGAAGGTACACAAACAATATGAAGAATATCCACACTACCTTATTAAGCAGGGCGTGACCTGGAAGGCCCCTAATCTGGATTGTTGCACAAACAATAGGGGATCCTGGATTTGTAGGTGTGATAGGCTGGAGTCAGGGATAGCAGCATGCGGGTTCACAGTAGAGAGAGAATCACCTGCTTGTACCATCCAAGTACAAACATGGGGGGCCAATCAGACGCAAAGTAGTTACATAGGCCAAAGACGATATTGTGTGACTACTTCCGCCACCCAATATACACATGGGCCAGACATCTGCCAGGTCAGATGGCCAACCTTCTGTTTGAAACCTAACGAGGTGACTAGGATAGGGAACGTTTATTTGATTCCAGTAAGAACTCACAATGTAACTCAAACGACAAGTAAACATAACTATGCAGCAGGAGGCTCTAGAGGCGATAGTAAAATTCGGACATCCAATTCCACCATTATCTCTCAGTTTAAAATCCATCATTGAAAGAAGTAGTACCTCTCAGAAACATTTGGTTAAGATGCAGCAGGATAATACCCAAGTTGAGAAGACGATAAGTAAATTAGGGGACCACAAGTGGTGGGAAGTGGCCGATAATGCTAGCCAGCATCCCTGGGCATGAATGATATCAGCAGGCCTAATGATTGCCCAGTGTCTGGTCTTAATAGTCCTTATTATAATATCTTGCTATTTGAAACATCTGATCCTCCAATTAAACCATCGAACGAACAATTTAGAGCTGGCACGATGTATGCAAAATCGAAAGAGAGAGGTCGAAATAGAGTTTCTCTCCCTCTCAAGGTGGAGAGTATGTTAGAAATCAGGGGTGTTCAAAATGTATATGGTTTTGCGGATAAAACTGTGACGTGAGTAATGCTATATTTACATGATTGTATTAGAACTAGAGACAGAAAGTCTCTCAGACTAGTCTTAGAATAATTAGATAGATGCGTAGAATCTGCCTGTGTTTTGGTTCCCTGCGGATGTTATAGCATTCTGCAGTGTGACGGTCATAGATAATCTTGTTTTCAAGTTAGGATTTCAACCTTGTTTATGTTTCTCTAATTTGACCAACCAAGGCCCAACGTTATATTTCTTCCATTACTGCTAATAACCATATTATAATGCGAAGTTAGGATTTTGACATTGTTTAACAAAACTGCTTTAAAATGCGTAAGTTAACCAGTGTATGAGAATAGAATAGAAGATATATTTGGGAATTTAATGATTCATTCCATGGTACAATAGTCTGATAATGAAATAGTTAGTTTTGCATAGCTAAAGCTGCATGAACCTAAATAACTGATAACAAGCAGTTACGAACTGATGGCCAAGAATGGCATGTCCGACTCCAAACTAGGGAGGATAGGGACAAGAGAGATAAGACACGAATTCCAAAGAAAGAACCTTCAGAAAGATTAAACAATAAGACAAATTGAATGAGGTTTTGGAGGAACCTCTATAGGTTAAATGGTCTCGTCAATAACTTGGCCTCAGGCCCACCCCTAAAAAAGAGAATAAAAGTGACACCCCGAGTGCTTGCCCACACAGACGGTGGAGGGGAGATCCAGACAGAAGTTGGGCTGGTCGAACGCTCTTTTGAGAGTGATCCCCGCTCACCAACTCGAAGGCCCTAGAGAGAGAGAGAGAGAGAGAGAGAGAGAGGCCGGAAGCCAGAGAACTGTTCACGCATGCCAGCCGTCTGTCTGATCGGGACCGGTACCAGCTGTTTGTCATGGTCGTATGTTTTTGTTGTATAACTAGCATGTTATATTCCGTCTTAAACTCTGATTAAACACAATATACCCACCATATTGGTTTGCAGTCGATCCTGATTATTTGAAAGACTAGAGATAAGCTACTAATTGGCCAAATCTCTACACCAGGAGCCAATGTAGGTCATCAAGTACAGGGGTGATGGGTGAACGGCACTGGTGCGAGTTAGGATACGGGCAGCAGAGTTGTGGATAAGCTCAAGTTTATGGAAGGTGGAAGATGGGAGGCTGGCCAGGAGAGCATTGGAATAGTCAAGTCTAGAGGTAACAAAGGCACGGGATGAGGGTTTCACCAGCAGATGAGCTGAGGCAAGGGCGGAGACGGGCGATGTTACGGAGGTGAAAGTAGGCAGCCTTGGTGATGAAGCGGATATGCGGTCGGAAGCTCATCTCGGGGTCAAACAACACCAAGGTTGCGAACGGTCTGGTTCAGCCTCAGACATTTGCCAGGAAGAGGGATGGAGTCAATGGCTAGGGAACTGAATTTGTGGCGGGGGACCAAAGACAATGGCTTTAGCCTTCCCAATATTTAGTTGGAGGAAATTTCTGCTCATTCAGTACTGGATGTCGGACAAGCAATGTGACGAATTAGAGACAGTGGAGGGGTCAAGAGAGGCGATGGGGAGGTAGAGCTGGGTGTCATCAGTGTATTTATGAGTCTCCAGCAGTGCTCCTTTGTACTACATTAGGATACCACCACTGAGACATTAGTGAAGTTAAGTGTGGGACATTTTAATGGGTACATATGGGTCATCATTCAGTGGCACTGTGGCTTATACCACTTCAACCTCAGTCACCCTAAGCCAAAAATCTTCACATAGTGTCACACATCTAAAAATGCAAGACAACATTTGAGTGATGTTATATTGCAATGCTCTCCATCTCAACAATTGACTATTTTACATTTCTACTTTATAAATATTTCAAAATGATAATGGCACTAGTGCAGCCAACACTTTTGCTGCATGCAGCTTTACCAGTTACACTCATATTTACTTTGTCTAAAGCTCATTACCATTACATTTTCCTTCTTTGCGGGAATATAGTCTTGTATTGTCCATTTCTGTGTCTCGGCCTTGATGGGCTTTCAGTCACATTCAGTACAAGGTGCACTCAAGCCCAACTTGGCAAAGCAAGCTGAGGCTTTAGATTTGGGGAGAGTGGGGATAGAGGATTATAAAGCTGCTCAGAGTCTGTTGATATATTTGCAGCTACAGAAAGGCAAAAGCAAACAAGATTTTTGGGGGGAGCAAGAGGGTGATGGTGTATTAAACTAAATCTAAAGAAGTCAACAATGTGGTGTGACCTATTGGAACAAAAAAATCCTCTCCCCACATTTCCCCAAAAAGACCAGCAAACCTGGCAAGGACTCGTTACCATAATCTCAGATTCTTCTGTGTGTTGACAGTGGCAACTACTGAGATCCACCAAAAGAGATTCAAATTGAAACTGGCTACGACTGCTTTCCTAATAACTGGGAACAGTCTGTTGAAGCTAAATTGTGTTACTGTCACAAGATCATTTGATGACACCGACAGAGCCTCTCAAGTCAGATTGGCAACATGTCAACTTTCTTTTACCTTGTTGATCTTCTCTTTATGATGGGTCAGGAGATTGGAAAAGTGTGACAGTACATCACAGTTAAGAACCACCTGCGTCTGTTCATCAGTACCCGTCACTATGTTGCCGACTGCTCTCAGTGCAGCTGTCTGTATGGAGGGGGGGAAAAAGGTATTGTGAAATTCTATTCTTCTGCAAATATATTCAAAGTACCAATTAAAATTACAAGCTTTATTACTTCATTGTCATTATTCCCTCCTGCAAGCAACTCAACATCTCCCAATGCGGACTAGCTAGGATCGTCATCAAGAAGCAAGGTGCTGCTTTCTCTCCCTTCCACACTGGGAAACTGACCTGGCACACAGGGTCCTTGTACAAATACATTAATATAATCTGTAGAAGGAAAGGCACCGTCAATGAGTGAGGTAGGAAGGGTTCTCCCCCACCTCCGCCCATGCCTATGGGGAAAACCATAGCCTACCTGGCAGAGGGAAAACTTCTGCAAACCCATCCTGCCATTTCACAATACTTAACCTACATTATATTAAATCTCAAGCAAAATGTGAAACCAGCACCTGCGCAAAATATACATGATTCTATTCTTTACGTTCTAGTGTAATGAAATCAAATCCAGTTGTGGCAACTGAGAAAACAGAAAATTCCTAACCAAATATGTTGAAGTTAGTATTTAACACCAAAAACTAATGAAGAAGGTTTACCTACATTTCATACATAACATTGTTAACACAAATTTATTTTTTAATATGAAGTAACTTTACTTATCTCAAAAGCAATACAGTGTGCATTTATCCCAAACACAAACTCTGATCAGGAATGAATCAACAAAGCTCTGCATTAGTTTTATTTTGCATCCAATTTTATCTTTTAACAAAACAATAATGGAAAGCACCGATAACTTTAGTGCAACTGAAACGTGGTTAAAATAAGCACTGGAAAATAACAAACACTGGAAACTGTATGAGAAACATTAGCCCTTGAATAGGGCTAATCAAATTGTGAATTCAGAAGAAACTTCTTTACCCAGAGAGTGGGGAGAATGTGGAACTCGCTACCACAGGGAGTGGTTGAAGCAAATAGTATAGATGCATTTAAGGGGAGGTTAGATAAGCATATTGATAGATTAAGTGAATGGGCAAAACTGTGGCAAATGGATTTCAATGTAAGCAAATGTGAGGTCATCCACTTTGGACCCTAAAAAGGATAGAACAGGGTACTTTCTAAATGGTGAAGCGCTAAAAACAGTGGAGGTCCAAAGAGACTTGGGGGTCCAAGTACAGAGATCATTAAAATGCCATGAACAGGTACAGAAAATAAACAAAAAGGCTAATGGAATGCTGGCCTTTATATCTAGAGGACTAGAATACAAGGGGGTAGAAGTTATGCTACAGCTATACAAAACCCTGGTTAGACCACATCTGGAGTTCTATGAGCAGTTCTGGGCGCCACAGCTTAAGGAGGACATATTGGCCTTGGAGGGAGTGCAGCGTAGGTTTACCTGAATGATACCCGGACACCAAGGATTAAATTACGAGGAGCAATTACACAAACTAGGGTTGTATTCCCTAGAATTTAGAAGGTTAAGGGGTGATCCGATCGAAGTTTTCAAGATATTAAGGGGAACAGATAGGGTAGATAGAGAGAAACTATTTCCACTGGTTGGGGATTCTAGGACTAGAGGGCATAGTCTAAAAATTAGAGCCAGACCTTTCAGGAGTGAAATTAGGAAACACTTCTACACACAGAGGGAGGCAGAAGTTTGGAACTCTCTTCCGCGAATGACAATTGATGCTAGATCAATTGTTAATTTTAAATCGGAGATTGATAGCTTTTTTTTGGTTAACCAAATGTATTCAGGGATATAGGCCAAAGGCGGGTATATGGAGTTAGGTTGCAGATCAGCCATGATCTCATTGAATGGCGGAACAGGCTCGAGGGGCTGAATGGCCTACTCCTGTTCCTATGTTCCATATGAGGGAGAAGGGAATAGGGGGTTATGCTGATAAGAGTTAGATGAGGAAAGACGGGAGGCGGCTCAAGTGGAGCATAAACGCCGGCATGGATTGGTTGGGTCAAAAGGCCTGTTTCTGCGCTGTACATCCTATGCAATCCTATGAATATTAACAATGAAAGTGCCAGTATATTTATGGGCAAAGTCAAAATTTACACAGCATTGTGGCAACCAAAAGATTGGAAAAATCTATACAGTGAAATAAAAATCCAACCAATTTTGAAGAGCTGCACACAAATCGAGGCCAAAAACGTTTTGATCAGCAAGTATGTTTTTTCTTTTTCTACCTTATTTTAAACACCCCATAATTTTTTAAAAATATTTTCTCACCTGAACCTTGACCTCTTGATGACTTAAAAGTGGAACGAGGAAAGGCACCACACCCGAGTCAATCACCATCTGTATTTGTTCATTACCTCCATCTGTCAGGTAAGACAAAGCCCAGACTGTGTCCACGAGTATCTTAAAAATATTTTTAAAATAAAAATAATTAGATCCTATCAAAATCACAACTGGTTAACATCTCGGATAGAAAACCTGAATTCAGATATGAACCTGCAACTTATATCAAATATTAGATAGGGAATTCAGGAGCAACTCCTTTACTCAGAATGGTTAGAATGTGGAACTCGCTACCACAAGGAGTAGTTGAGGTGAATAGCATAGATGCATTTAAGGGGAAGCCTGATAAGTACATGAGGGGGAAAGGAATAGAAGGATATGTTGATAGGGTGACAGGAAGTAAGGCGAGAGGAGGCTCGTGTGGAGCAAAAACCGGGATAGATGTTGGGCCGAATAGATCATTTCTGTGCTGTAAATACTATGTAATCATTCTGTGGCACAGCATGATGGAACAGCAATGGGCTACGACTGCAGATTGTTTCTGCAAAAGAAACTATGACAGCGAATTTATGTTAGTGGCCTGCCACTTCCAAAGTTACATAAGTGCTGCAAAAAGATGGCGCACACCAAAGTCGGCAGTTTTCAGAATCATTTTGGATGGCATTAATTCCTCAGTAACCAACATGAAGCAGAGGGGGAGTTGGCCAAAAACCTAGCCAATAGCAAGCGGATAGGTCAACCATCACTGGCCTGCACAGATCTTTCCCCAGTGAAAGAAACAATAGTTGTTTGCAACTTTAAAACAACTGTTCATGTGCAACATTTTAAAAAAAAGAAAATTGTGCTGTTCTAGAAACTTCCTGGTAATATAAATGAAGTTTTAACAGCACCAGGAGTGGCAATTGGTATGGCAGAAATTCGCAGGAGGAGCCGAGCTGAAAGATCACTAACTACCTACATCCACCTATTTATGGGCAGTCACACAGCAATAAGTTTACAGCATCGTCCAGGACCTGGAAAAGTTATACAGTACATGCTGCTGCAGCAAACCATCTGACACCAAATTTACACAGAAAATAAAACAAGCATTGCACAAAATAAGTCAACTCTTTGGATCCAATTTGCTTTAGAATCTATTACAACATTGATCGACTTAACTTCTAACTACTCAAAAGTTATGTTCCTCCAAAAAACAGAAGTATTACACTGTGCTTTATAGTTGGCCAAAAGTCCCAAACTAGCAGGAAATCTCCCTGCGCTTGAAAACACTGCTTATATTAAAATCAGCCAAATCTATCCGAGAACGATACTTTGGTCTCCAAAAACTGCACATTTTCCATGCCACGAGCCAGTACATTACTTACATTAATGTCCGTATGGTATATCAACACACACAATGCTGGTAGGATCTGTGGGGGAAAAAGGAATAATGTATTAGATGATTAAATTCTTAGAACATTAGCAGTAACAACTGGTACGTATAATCAATTTAGGATTGCACACTCACCACCACAGCTGCACAAACCAGTTACAATCAGTATCCAATTCCAAGTTTTTCTTTCACCTTTTACACGATTGGGCACTTTTCACATGTGACACGGACGTATTTTTAGTTGAACAAATAATCACTGGCCATTACCAATGATGATAATGGCAGTAAACATGGGAAGGGAAGATGTATGAAATAATGGTTGCTGGGAGGAAGTTATGTGACTAATGCAATATGACCCAATGGCATCACACAACAACTTGCATTTAGATAACATAGAAAAAATGTCCCAAGGCATTACACAGAGACATAATCAGGCAAAAATGGCCAACGAGCCAAAGGAGATATTAGGAGCTGGCGAAAGAGGTGGATTTTAGGAAGGGTTTTAACGGAGGAGAGATAGGAGCGGGTGGGGCAGGAGAGGCAGACGGGTTTAGGGACGGAATTCCAGAGTGCAGCTGAAGGCATGGCCACTTATGAAAATTTTAAATTTAAGGTGTTGGTGGACTGGAAGCCAATGTAGATCAGTGAGTACAGGACTGATGGGTCAGCGGGACAGTGTGGGGCAGGATACAGGCAGCAGAGTTTTGAATGAGCTGAAATTTACAGGGATGGAGGATGGGGGGGGGTGTCGGCCAGGAGAGGATTGTCTGATGGTGACAATGGCCCAGATTTTGCGGTAAGAATAACCGTGAGGCTATAAGCGCTCGCCGTTATTACAGGGTAAATCGGACAGCAACTTCCGGCGTCCGCACATGCGCAGTTAAATGCAGAAATCCAGAAGTTGCTGTCGGAGATACCCTGTTCCTCACAGGGTGCGCTGTTGCAGTCCTCACTGATAGGCTCATCACTGAATGGCGTGAACTTGGGGTACTTGTCCATCAGTTCCGCACTAAAAACAGCTGAAAAAGTTAGGGCTGGTACGTTTAGAAGTGAGTTTTAAACGGCGTAATAAGTGATAATTACTGAACAACCTCTCTGGCCCTGAAAAATTAATTTTACAAATGTGGGGTCTCATTCCCTCAGAAGAAAATTAATGTTGCAAATTTTTAAAAATTAAAGTAATTTTTTTTTTTACTTTTTCTGTTTGACTCTTATTACTCTCCCTTAATTCAATCTTTATTTCACTTCCTGTACATGATTTAAATATAATTTATATTTCCTGTTTTTTAACTTCCTGCTTTAGACTATGTGTCCCAGTGAGGATACTTCAATCTGATTGGTTGAAGAGCCTCGCTGCTGCTTTCCCTGTTCAGACACTGGATGACTGGAAGTCTCCGCTAACAAGCCTGCGAAAAGTCTGTCATAGAGTCATACAGCACAGAAAGAGGCCCTTTGGCCCATCATGTCCGCGCCGGCCATCAAGCCCTGTCTATTCTAATCCCATTTTCCAGCACTTGGTCCGTAGCCTTGTATGCCAACCACCCTCTGGGTGAAAAAGTTTTTCCTCAAATCACTTCTAAACCTCCTGCCCCTTACCTTGAAACTATGCCCCCTGTTTATTGACCCCTCTGCTAAGGGGAAAAGTTCCTTTCTATCTACCCTATCTATGCCCCTCATAATTTTGTACACCTCAATCAGGTCCCCCCTCAGCCTTCTCTGCTCTAAGGAAAACAACCCCAGCCTGTCCAGTCTCTCTTCATAGCTGAAGCACTCCAGCCCAGGTAACATCCTGGTGAATCTCCTCTGCACCCTCTCCAATGCAATCACATCCTTCCTATAGTGTGGCGACCAGAACTGCACACAGTATTCCAGCTGTGGCCTAACTAGCGTTTTGTACAGCTCCACCATAACCTCCCTGCTTTTATATTCTATGCCTCGGCTAATGAAGGCAAGTATCCCATATGCCTTTTTAACCACCTTATCTACCTGTCCTGCTGCCTTCAGGGATCTATGTACATGCACACCAAGGTCCATCTGATCCTCTGTCCTTCCTAGGGTCCTACCATTCATTGTGTATTCCGTTGTCTTGTTAGTCCTCCCAAAATGCATCACCTCACACTTTTCAGGGTTAAATTCCATTTGCCACTGTTCTGCCCATCTAACCAACCCGTCTATATCGTCCTGTAGCCTGAGGCTTCCCTCCTCGCTATTTACCACTCCACCAATTTTCGTGTCATCTGCGAACTTACTGATCATACCTCCTACATTCATATCTAAATCATTAATGTACACTACAAACAGCAAAGGACCCAGCACCGATCCCTGCGGTACACCACTGGACACAGGCTTCCAGTCACAAAAACAACCTTCGACCATCACCCTCTGCCTCCTGCCACTAAGCCAATTTTGGATCCAATGTGCCAAATTGCCCTGGATCCCATGGGCTCTTACCTTCTTGACCAGTCTCCCATGCGGGACTTTGTCAAAAGCCTTACTGAAGTCCATGTAGACTACATCAACTGCACCACCCTCATCCACACACCTAGTCACCCCCTCGAAAAATTCAATCAAATTGGTTAGACATGATCTCCCCCTGACAAAGCCACGCTGACTATCCTTGATTAATCCTTGCCTCTCCAAGTGGAGACTAATTCTGTCCCTCAGAATTTTTTCCAATAATTTCCCTACCACTGATGTTAGGCTCACTGGCCTGTAATTCCCTGGTTTATCCCTACTACCCTTCTTGAATAATGGTACAGGAAACTCTTTATTAACCGGCACCGACGGGACCGGCATGGTGCCGGTTAATCAAAAAGTCCGGATAACGGAGAGTTATATCTCCCAACGTACGAGAGCCCCGTACACACTGACATGCGCCTGCATTCGGAGCTCCGTCTCCCCGGGGACCACCAGCTGACCATCTGTCGTGTCCGCTGCCTACCCGGGCTGTACATTCCCCTCCCAATCTACATGCTCCGATACAAGGCAAACGCCTCGGGGTTTTTTTTAAAGTTATTTTTAAAGGAGAGATGAAGGAAAACCCCGGTTACCTACTCAAGAATTTTGCCGGTTAAGAGAGATTTCCGGTTATTTGGGTGCCGGTTAAAAGAGAGTTTCCTGTACTATGTTAGCTGTTCTCCAGTCCTCTGGCATCTCTCCTGTGGCCAGAGAGGTTCTGAAAATTTGTGTCAGAGCCCCTGCAATCTCCTCCCTTGCCTCACACATCTCGTCTGGGCCTGGGGATTTATCCACTTTTAAGCCCGCTAAAACCGCTAGTACCTTCTCCCTCTCAATGTTAATTTGTTCAAGTATATCACAATCCCCCTGCCTGATTTCTATGCCTACATCGTCCTTCTCCATAGTGAACACAGATGCAAAATATTCATTTAAAACCTCACCTACATCTTCCGGCTCTACACACAGATTGCCACTTTGGTCCCTAATGAGCCCTACTCTTTCCCTGGTTATCCTCTTGCCCTTAATATGCTTATAAAACACCTTGGGATTTTCCTTTATTTTGCCCGCCAGTGTTTTTTCATGCCCCCTCTTCGCTCTCCTAATTTCTTTTTTAAGTACCCCCCTGCACTTTCTATACTCCTCTAGGGCTTCCACTGTTTTTAGTCCTTTGTATCTGCCAAAAGCCTCCCTTTTTTTCCTAATCCATTCTTGTATAGCCCTTGACATCCAGGGTTCCCTGTGGGCAACTGTACGCAAGGTGAACAGCGAAAGTCATTCCTTTGCCACTGAAAGCAAAATACTGACCAATGACATGATGAGAGTTTCAGCAGCAGATGGGCTCAGGCAGGAGCAGAGTTGGGCGATGCGATGAAGGTGGAAGTAGTCTGTCTATGTGATAGCAAGGACATGGCATCTAAAGCTCAACTTAGGGGAGAAAATAGAGAAGGATGCTGGATCAGGGCTATGACGGGGGTAGCCTGAAGGGAAGAATTGGCTAGATGGGCAAGGAGGAAGGGGGAAGCAGCAAAGGCAGCTGAGCGGATGGTCTGAATCTTAGTGACAAAGTCCACAAACTCCTCGTATTTGTCATTGGAGCTAATAACTGTTGAAATTTACATCTCAACTTAACGAAGACAATTGGATCAGACTGATTTAGAACAAATACAACATATGGGAAAAATATATCACGCCAACAGGAGCATTTGATCATGGTGGTTATTTTTTTATTCGTTCATGGGATGTGGGCGTCACTGGCAAGGCCAGCATTTATTGCCCATCCCTAATTGCCCTTGCTGAGGAGTGAGCCGCCTTCTTGAACTGCTGTAGTCAGTTTGGTGAAGGTACTCCCATAGTGCTGTTAGGAAGGGAGTTCCAGGAGTTTGACCCAGCGACGATGAAGGAACGGTGATATATTTCCAAGTCAGGATGGTGTGTGACTTGGAGGGGAACTTGGAGGTAATGGTGTTCCCATGCACCTGCTGCCCTTGTCCTAGGTGGTGGCTTTGGGAGGTGCTGTCGAAGAAGCCTTGGCGAGTTGCTGCAATGTATCTTGTAGATGGTATACACTGCGGCCAAGGTGTGCTGGTGGTGGAGGGAGTGAATGTTTAAGGTGGTGGATGGGGTGCCAATCAAGTGGGCTGTTTTGTCCTGGTTGGTGTCGAGCTTCTTGAGTGTTGGAGCTGCACTCATCCAGGCAAGTGGAGAGTATTCCATCACACTTCCTGATATGTGCCTTGTAGATGGTGGAAAGGCTTTGGGGAGTCAGGAGGTGAGATACTCGCCGCAGAATACCCAGCCTCTGACCTGCTCTTGTTGCCACAGTATTTGTGTGGCTGGTCCAGTTACGTTTCTGGTAAATGGTGACCCCCCAGGATGTTGATTGTGGTGGATTTGGCAATGGTAAAACCATTGAATCTCAAGGGGCGATGGTTAGACTCTCTCTTGTTGGAGATGGTCATTGCCTGGCACTTGTGTGGCGCGAATGTTATTCTGTAAACCGACATGAATTTAGTCAGCTTGTACTCAAAAGCACTGGAAATATTTATAAACTAAAAATATGTATACAAAGGAGTCTACAATTAGTTAGCTGAGACCTAGAGGATAGTCCTTGTATATTGGTATGATGAAAATCATAGCCCAACCGTCACTGCTTATCTGCAACTGCACTCATTCAAGGGCAACTGGTCTTCAAGTGGTGTCATTAACAAATCATCCTATATCATTTATACAGCAGACGTATGTCATTGTACCTCAGGACAACATCTTCAACCCCCCACTCAATTCTCTGCCCATTTGAATGCACTATTGCATGTTGATATATGCTGGGGTACAGTTGAATTAGCACCAACAGCCCTCCGCACCTCTGCTAAGTGCCCATCCTTCATAAGAGAGATCAGATAGCAGGCCAGTAGGCGGTTTGACATTTTTGGACAACACAGCCTGACCCAACACCCACTTTCCAACACGTAGTCACTAGTAACCAGGATTGAGAATCAGATCAGAATTTTCCATTTCCCAAGGCAGCTCACCGAAACCAACTGAGGTGCCTCTCTGAATAGCCAACTCTCCACTGTCCAGGGTTTGAATCTCAGCCCTTCTTGTTCCGTCAGATAAGTACCACATAAGCCTTAGCTCAGTGGTAGCTCTCTCGCCTCGGAGTCAGGAGGTTGTGGGTTCTACCCCCACTCCAGAGACTTGAGCACATAATCCAGACTGACATTTAAGTGCAGTACTGGGGAGAGCTACACCGTCAGAGGTGCTGTCTTTCGGATGAGACGTTAAACAATGAGGATGAGGCCCTGCTTGGCCTCTTAAGTGAATGAAAATGATTGCATGCCACTTTTCAAAGAACAGGGGAGTTCTGTGTCCTGAACATTTATCCATTAACCAACACCACTAGAAAGAGTGGTCATTTATCTCATTGCTGTTTATGGGACCTTCTTTGCGCAAATTGGCTACTGTGTTTCCTACATTACAACATTTAAAAGTACTTCATTGGCTGTAAAGTGCTTTGGGATGTCCTACAGTCATGAAAGGTGCTTTATAAATGCAAGTTTTCTTACTTTCTTTTACTACTTTGAACCAGTGGCCCCTCGCCCTACTCCCAATTTAATTTAAAATAATTCCCCCAATTTTACCATTTCCTTTCATGTTATCACATATCACAGGGCTACTTTCGGGGAATAAAGCACCATTTCTGCTCTAATGAAGCTCTACAATGGTAAACCATTCTACATCATTGAACAGAAGAGGACCAACAGCTGATTTTATGTTAATTGTCCCAAAAACATTAAATACACCTACACTTCATGTTTAGTGAAGATTCCTAGTTGCATGGAACAGCAAGTATCCATTATATTCACCATTGTTGAATTGACATGTGCCCTTGTTAAACAGGTGTACAAATTTGGGTGTGATTACGTGAAAAAAATAAGTTTGCTATATACCAATGCTCGGCGCTAGGCCAACCTCAATATTCCTCTTCGCCATGGACAAACAACTTTAATTGTACTCATTCCCTACAACTAAGAGGTTCCATCACATTTGAAAATTTGTCACCTATACAGACCTATTATAATAAAATTTCATAATGAGTTCAAGGCACTAAGAAAAGAAATTCAAGTTTAACCAGTTGATTTAAAAATGTATCTGTCCCAGCCAAAAGCATAAGGGATTTTCACTCAATAACCAAAGAGACAAAGTTAGTCCAATCTATTTACCTCCTGAACAGTCTCCATTGGTGGTGGTGGATCCTTATTCCTGCAGAGGTTAACTATGACCCATGTGACGTTACGGAGGAAAGTGATGGGGATGGAGGGATTGATGAAGGACAGAAGAGGTTTGACAACTCCCAATGAGATGACGTAGTCTCTACACCGAGGACCATCACCTAAAGAAGTGAAAATGAAAGCGTTTGCATTAGAGATGAGAACCTGGAAAGTTTTATGGAAGGAGCAATGCTGTGGCTGTTGCATATACAACAGCTTGATGAAAATGTTGATGCACCAACTCATTAAAACAGTTAAAAGCAAAAATACATGACATTTTGGTGGCTTATTTGAATGGTTGAGCTCAGGTCCTCAACACTAGAATCAAAATGCAAAGGAGGAGGCCATTCAGCCCATTGAGCCTGTGCAGCTCTTTTGAAAGAGCTAACCAATTAGTCCCACTCCACTGCTCTTCCCCCGTAGCCTGCAAAATTTTCATTTAAGTATATATGTACACACAATTCCCTTTTGAAAATTACTATTGAATCTGCTTCCACCACCTTTTCAGGCAGTGCATTCCAGATCATCATAACTCGCTGTGTAAAAAAATGTCTCTTCATCTCCCCTCTGGTTCTTTTGCCAATTATCTTAAAACTGTGTCCTCTGGTTGCCAATCCTGCTGCCAGTGGAAACAGTTTCTACTTATTTACTCCATCCAAAACCCTTCATAATTTTGAACACTTCCATTAAATTCCCATTACCTCCTCTGCTGAGAACAATTCCAGCTTCTCTAGTCTCTCCACATTAGTCAAGTCCCTCATCCCTGGTATCATTCTGGTAAATCTCCTCTGCACCCTCTCCAAGACCTTAACATCCTTCCTGAAGTGTGGTGCCCAGAATTGGACACAATACTCCAGCTGAGACCTAACCAGTGATTTATAAAGGTTTAGCATAACTTCTTTGTTTTTGCACTCTATGCCTCTATTTATAAAGCCAAAGATCCAGTATGCTTTAACAGCATAAAAAAGGTTTTAAAAGCGATACAAACCTATGATGTTTCCTAGAGCCCAGACTGCTTGTTCACAAACGTTCTGATGAGGGGAGTGAAGTAGTCGCAGAAAGAGAGGCACAGCATCTGGAACCAAAACACAAAATGTTAGTTCCATTCTAATCAAGGTGAGAGTCGGGGGAATTGTAGTAAACAGATTATATATGGAAATCTCAGGTTTTAACTTGGTTTAAGATGCATCAGATTATTTAGTGCTAGCAGTTATATTTTTAGGATTCGGTTTTGAAGGGTCAGTCATGAAAACATTCCTTTAACAAGTTTGCCTGTCAAGTCAAAGTTGTCAATTTTTACTACGCAGATGACTAGCTCAACAACGCTGTCACTCAGGTTTCAGTAGAACAATGGTGGGAATGCAAGATTTGTGTACGCTATCACTTTTATTGTGCAAAAATAACTGTACAATTATAGATTTTGTCTATACAAATATGTCTTGTGTCTAGAGAAAACATTCAGAACTATATAACACTGCTGGTGAATTACGACTTTTGCACAATAAATATATTGCATAACAAAGCGTATTTGGCCCAAGTTTAATTTTCTCTATAGCTTATTGATACCGATATATTAAGTATAGCTTGTAACAATATTGCATAGTGCTGATGACAATCTCCAAGTAGGCTTTGCTAAAATGAGGGCAACAAAAACTCGCAGATTACTCAAAGACCTTCCTGCCAATTTGCCTCTCCATATACATGGAATTGGAACCACACTTTTAGAACAGCTCTCCATCACCTCCCTTGACCCTACAAGCCTCCATACTGTCAGATATCAATTCACGAACGAGCCAAAAGTTCTGTCAATTGAAGACCGAGAAGACCATCATTCTTTGCCTCCACCAGAAGTTCTGCTCCTTTGCCGTTGATTCTGCTTAGGCTGAACCAGACTCTACGAAACCTGGGTATCCCATTTGACCCAGAGTGAAGCTTCGAACCCTCCATCCTATCCACCACCAAGACTACTAATTTCCACTTATGCAATACTGACCATCTCCACCACTGAAACCCATGCTTCTTCTACCTTTAGACTCAATTTCTCCAAAGTTCTCATTGCTGGCCTCCATAAACACCACCTTGTCTAAGTGACCTGTATTCTGTTCCACTTTCCAATCTCCCCCATCCTTGCTGACCTACACTGGCTCCCTATTAATATCCATGGCCTCGCCCCTCCCTATCTGTGCAACTTCCTCCAGCCATATCCCCTTCCACACCCTTCTGTGCATCCCCTCCTCCATCCCTTCACCCCACTATTGGTGGAAGAGCTTTCAGTCGCCTTGGTATTACTTTCTGGAACTCCCTCCAAAAGCCTCTCCACTTCTCTCTCAACCTATAAAAACCTGAAAACCTTTCTTTTCTGACAAGCTTTCAGTCACTCCTCCTAATGTCTTCCCTCCATGGCGTTGCATCTGTTCCCTTATTCTCTGTAAAGGGTCATGAGGCATTTTCTAAGTTAAAGGCACAATATAAATGCAAGTTTATCTATTTAAGATATTTAACTACTGCAAAAGAACTTTCAAATGCATGCATAATCATTATATAACTGCTGAAAATCTAAATACCAATATGTGTACTTAAGATTTATTTCTATTGATGGAAAAAAGTTATACAATCACCAATCAACATCAACTTCCATTTATATAGTACCTTTATTACCTAATAAAACTCCTCCAGGCACTTCACAGAGATGGAAGAAGTAGAGGATTTAGGAAAAAAGGGAGAAGTTATGGAGTGGTAAAGGATTTAGGAGAATTGGCCAACATTACCTTCAAAAAGGTTTTAAAAGGCAAAGTGATTTAAGGAGAAATTCCTGAGAGTAGTGCCAGGACTTCAGATAGTTCTGCCACCAAGTGAGGAATACTAGGAGACCACCAAAATCCGAGGATTGCAGAATGTGGGCTGGAGAAGGTTGCTGAGGTGGGGTCGAACAAGGCCACAAAAAAAGGATTTGTAAACAACCGCAAGGATTTTGAATTAGTGTGCTGGGAAACAGGAGCCAATGGAGGTCAGCAAGGACGGGGCAATGGATGAGCAAGACCTACTGCAGGACAGGATGTTGGTGGTGGGATTTGGACAAATTGAAGTTTGTAGAGGGAGAACCTCAGGAAGGTGAAGAGGGCATTCAAGAAATTAAGCCCGGAGGCGATAAAGGTTTCAGGGGCAGAAACAGTGGGATGGGGGAGGGAATGTTGGGCAGGTGGAAGTGCATTATCTTGGTGTTGGATAGGATGTTGGGTTTGAAGCTCAGCTCAGGATCAAACAGGACACAAGGTTACACAATGGCTAGTGCACCTCCCCCCCCCACCCCCCCACCCCGCCGAATGATCAGAGAGTCGAGAGCAAGGTCAAAAAGTTTTTTGCTGTTGCTAATTTTGGTCTTCCCAATATTCAACTGGAGGACGTTCTGCCTCATCCATGACTTGATGTCAGATAGGCAGCCTGACAACATGGAGGTGGTTGTGGAATTGAGGAAATTGGTGGCAAGTACAGCTGCGTGTCGACAGCATACAGGTGGAAACTGACCCAGGTCTGCAGATGATGTTTGCAAGGTGCAGCACAAACAAGGAAAGGGAGGGGGCCCAAAGGTGGTATCCTGGAGGTTACTGAATGAAGGACGAGTGTGAAACCTCTGCGGGCTCCAATGGGACAAGGAGGTGTAGAATTAGTCATCGGTGCACCCCTGAAGGTGGATTAGAAATGATGGACAGCGGAGGAGGACAGAAGGATGTGTCATGTTGAATGCTGCTGAAAGATCGAGGAGGACAAAGGGAAATAGCGCACCATGGTCACAGCCACTGAAAACATCAGTGCTGTGGGCAGGATGTAAGCCAAATTTTAGAGGCCTACATCACATCTACTGAAACATTCTAAAATTAAATGAAACTGTTCCGTAAACAAACACTCGTTTGTACATTCCCTCTTTCACAAAAGAAACAAAAAGTTATGTTGAAACATTTGGCATGGATGGTTATACAATGGTACAGTACTAAAATTTACATTTACATTAAAATACCTTTCTATATTTATCAATTGAAAAACTAATCACGTCTAAGACACTTGCACTGAATTCAAGTCTGAGAACAGTACTCTCTGCAATCATTGTGCTTTCACACACTATAAAACTGTTGAAGTATTCCTGCATCGACACATGCATTCTAGAGATTGTTTTATAGGAAACACGCTGTTCTAGGTTTCTGTCGAGCACTGCCAGTGTTTAGAAAAAACATATTTGACATTTAGTACTGGATGATATCATCTTCATTTCATTTGCACATCATTATATGTAGAAGAGTGTAGCAACATATGTAACCAACACAAAACAATTTATAAAATACGATTGCATTATTATCTCCAAGAGATTGTTCTGTCACTTACTTGCTTCAACCACAGCTTGAGTTTGTGCAGAAGTCCCAGATGCTATATTAGTCAATGCCCAAGCAGCTTCAAACTGAAGGGATGGACTGCAACATCAATAAACACACAACATCAATAAACACAAATCATAAACACTTCTAAACTCTAAAGAATATAACTATGAGCTTTAGTGATATTTGCACTGCATTAAAATCGGAGAACTGCGGCAAGAAATAAAATTTCTACCTGTACTTAGTTGTTACTTAATGCCCAAGTACGCTCATCAACTTCCATTTTGTGTCTTTTACACTCCTGCAACAGTGTTACCGGTGCATTATCCAACATGGGATTTGTTTTTTTGTTGAAGGTATTTACTCTCAAATGAGCAGCACATAAATCCTGGTTATTTTGTCCATTTGTCTGTCAACCAAAACAGACAGCTCTCTTCTAGGATTCTACCAATTTGGTTGGTTGCAGGGAGACATATGATAACTGCACAGCAAAAGTACTCCGAATTCAACCCACCCTACCCATCTTCAAGGAGATGCTGCAGTCTCTGCTCAACACAGGAACTGACCAGAGTGGGGATCAAATCTTCAATCTCGACTGAGTAGCAGGGAGAATCAATGTTCAAAATGGCCATGATACCACACAACTTTATAAGATCTGAATTCTTTTAAATTGAATATTCACTGGCAATGGTGGGTGTTGGCAGGAGGGGGTGGGTGGGGAACATCGAACCAAAATGTGTTTCTGAGACACACACACACACACACACACACACACACACACACGGCATTGATTTGGCAGCTTCACTCTCAACCATCTGCTAGAAGGCAAGCGAGTGTGGTCAAGGGACACTCACTCTCTGAAGGCACGTGCCTTCTACTCTACTGTCTTCACACAGCAACACGGCTGAGGTCAGGAACTCAATGGAGTGAGGAAATCAATCCGTATCTTATTCTGTCTGCATGATTACTGACTTTCCAATACTCAATGCCACTATTCAAGAAAGCTCAAGGGCTTGATCTAGCACACACTCCTTTCAATAATTGGCACACTGGCTTTGATTATGAAATCAAAGGCATAGCGCAGAAATTATACAGAGATCTAAGGCACCTGCAATGTGCACGAAAATAGTGTGAATTCCAACACTAACTTTAGTCAGTATTTACAGAGCACATGGGCAACAGCTCGATCTCAAAGCTTACAAGCTCATTTTTTTTCCTGCATAAACCAGAACGAATATTACATCATAGGATATTACATCATAGGATACTGCAAAACATTCTGAACCAACAGAACTGGAGAAAATCAGCTGGTCCACTGAAGGATGAATTATCCCTTCCAGCACACCCTTCAGCTGAATTGCAATGATGGTATACTGTATATTATTACGGTATGTGAACAGTCCTGTGATGGGCTCCCGATCTAAGTCTGCACCTTCGTCTGAGCGAGGATCTTCAACAGAGAGGGGTTTTAGTGGGCAACTCAATCCGCTGCTCCCCTGCAGCTTCTTGCAGCCAATGGTGACAATGGTGTGGAAATTAATTATCCTGCCAATTTGCTTGGCCAATGAACCATTTTGGATCAAGAGAGAAAGCGAACGAGATGTGAAGAGGCAGTAGACACCTCAAGATGCTAAAGAAAATACTTGAGTTCTGCAATTGGTCAACATATCAAGTACTCAAATGCAAAGTAGAGTTAAATCAAAGTCTAGATCAGAACAAAGCTAAATTTTATTAGCAAACAGCATCGACATGCATTATTAGTTGAGTCCTGCTTGTTTGCAACAAAAATAACTTAACATCTCAAAATATCATTGTGCTTAGTGTACCCAAGGGGGAGTGAGAGGGCAAAGTTTAATGCATGCAGGAATAGAAATTAGTTTAACTGTAGTGCAGCATTTAAAATCATATTCTCAATAGGGAAAGCATAAAGGCCAGCAGACAAAGCAGCAATCTGACGCAACACTTTGCTTTCAAAACCTCTCTCAATTCATATATGTTAATGAAAAGTAAACACTGAAGACTGCTATATCACGACACTTACTTGTCATCTCTCTCGAGACATCGTACCAGGACTGGTAAGATTCCAGAGTTTATTAATTCATCAATTGGAGGATTTCTATCACTTGACAGCAACTTCCTGCAAGATTTTGATAAACAAAGTTAGAAACACAAGTTAAATTTTCCATTAGCCTTAACAACATCTACAACAAATAAAATCTGGTAGCCATGAATGCTAGTGGAAGCACAAATGGTAGTGTCTGTTAGCAGGTAGAGAGATACATCCACAAAGAATCAATTCTAAATAAACTGCACCACGCACTACGTTAGTTAAAGCAGTACAATAACTTTCAAGACAGCATCAACAACCCACACTATTTAATCCAAATCTGGACTTTCAATACAGGAGTGGCCAGACACCCCTGAAGAAAGGTGAAAATCATTTTACATTACTGGGAAACAATAACCTACTCGACACACTTAATAGTCCTAACTGAAAGTATTTTTAAATTTTGGACAGTAGGCTGCTTAATGTACAATTGTTAATCAACCTTTTTATCCTACTTATCTGTTTTGTAGCCTCCCTTTCTCATTGAATAATACTGTTCCAATTACCGTTTAGCGCTCTCTATATGCAAATGTCATGGAAGTTTCCAATGTGACTACATCATTGCCAATAGAAAATTTGCGAACAAGAACCACTCCTGATTTCACTGTTCATTGTAACATTACATGCAATCCATCATTCAGCTTGGATGGAATGGCTAGGTTTCCTCTAGTTTTTCCCATTGCCATGCAGCATAATAGACAGTACCATACAATAAGTGAAAAATTGTGGTTGCTGTACAATCATTAAAAATGAGAAAATAGTAAAATATAATTTTCAGAGTTTAACTAGAAACTTAACTCAGAAAAAAATACTTTTTACTAGAAATAGTTGCTGGCAATATTTATAATAAAGACACTATCACCAAAACTATTGTTCTCTGGCTACAAAACAAAATTTGACAACTTCTTTGACAACAGCATTCGTAACAAAATAGACGAGTTGACGGTACAAATAACTACACATGGGTATGATCTGGTGGCCATTACAGAAACATGGCTGCAAGGTGACCATGACTGGGAACTAAACATCCAGGGGTATTTGACTATTAGGAAGGACAGACAGGAAGGAAAGGGAGGTGGGGTGGCTTTGTTAATAAAGGATGGAATCACTGCAATCGTGAGAAATGATATTGGGTCAAAGGACCAGGATAGTGAAACAGTTTGGGTGGAGATAAGGAATAATAAAGGGAAAAAGTCACTAGTGGGCGTAGTCTATAGGCCTCCTAACAGTTGCAACTCAATTGGTCGGAGTATTAATCAGGAAATAGTTGGGGCTTGTAATAAGGGAACAGCTATAATCATGGGAGATTTTAACTTTCATATTGACTGGACAAATCAAATTGGGCAGGGCAGCCTTGAGGAAGAGTTCATAGAGTGCATTAGGGACGGGTTCCTTGAGCAGTATGTTACTGAACCAACCAGGGGGCAGGCAATCTTAGATCTGGTCCTGTGTAATGAGACAGGATTAATAAAAAATGTCCTAGTAAAGGATCCCCTTGGAATGAGTGACCATAACATGGTTGAATTCCAAATTCAGTTGGAGGGTGAGAGAGTTGGATCTCAAACCAGCGTACTAAGCCTAAATAAAGGAGAGTATGAAGGTATGAGAGCAGAGTTGACTAAAGTGGACTGGGAAAATAAATTATGGTGTAAGACGGTACAGGAGCAGTGGTGTACATTCAAGGAGGTAGTTCACAACTTTCAAGAAAAATATATTCCACTGAGGAAAAAGGGGCGTAAAAGAAAAGACAGCCATCCGTGGCTAAGTAAAGTAATAAAGGATAGTATCCGACGAAAAACAAGGGCATATAAAGTAGCCAAATCTAGTGGGAGGATAGAAGATTGGGAAGCATTTAAAAACCAGCAAAGAATAACTAAAAGATTAATTAAGAAAGGGAAGATAGATTATGAAAGTAAACTAGCAAAAAATATAAAAACAGATAGCAAGAGTTTCTACAGTTATATAAAAAGAAAAAAGGGTGGCTAAAGTGAATGTTGGTCCCTTAGAGGACGAGACCGGGAAATTAGTAGTGGGGAACATGGAGATGGCAAATACGCTGAACAAATATTTTGTATCAGTCTTTACAGTAGAAGACACTAAAAATATCCCAACACTGGACAAACAAGGGGCTATAGAGGGGGAGGAGCTAAACACGATTAAAATCACTAAGGAGATGGTACTCGGTAAGATAATGGGACTTAAGGCGGATAAATCCCCTGGACCTGATGGCTTACATCCTAGGGTCTTGAGAGAAGTTGCGGTAGGGATTGCGGATGCATTGGTGGTAATTTTCCAAAACTCCCTGGATTCAGGAAAGGTCCCAGCAGATTGGAAAACTGCTAATGTAACACCCTTATTTAAAAAGGGAGGTAGACAAAAGGCTGGAAACTATAGACCAGTTAGCCTAACATCTGTGGTTGGTAAAATGTTGGAGTCCATTATTAAGGAAGCAGTAACAGGACATTTGGATAAGCATAACTTAATCGGACAGAGTCAGCATGGTTTTATGAAGGGGAAATCATGCTTGACAAATTTGCTCGAATTCTTTGAGGACGTAACAAACAAGGTGGATAAAGGGGAATCAGTGGATGTGGTGTATTTGGACTTCCAAAAGGCATTTGACAAGGTACCACACAAAAGATTACTGCACAAGATAAAAAATCACGGGATTGGGGGTAATATACTGGCATGGGTGGAAGATTGGCTATCTAACAGAAAACAGAGAGTTGGGATAAATGGTTCATTCTCGGGTTGGCAATCAGTAACTAGTGGTGTTCCGCAGGGGTCAGTGCTGGGACCCCAACTCTTTACAATCTATATTAACGATTTGGAGGAGGGGACCAAGTGCAACGTATCCAAGTTTGCAGACGATACAAAGATGAGAGGGAAAGCAGTGAGTGAGGAGGACATAAAAAACCTGCAAAAGGACATAGACAGGCTAAGTGAGTGGGCAGAAATTTGGCAGATGGAATATAATGTTGGAAAGTGTGAGGTTATGCACTTTGGCAGAAAAAAATCAAAGAGCAAGTTATTATCTAAATGGAAAGAAACTGCAAAGTGCTACAGTACAAAGGGATCAGGGGGTCCTGGTGCATGAAACACAGAAGGTTAGTATGCAGGTACAGCAGGTGATCAGGAAGGCCAATGGAATCTTGGCTTTTATTGCAAGGGGGATGGCGTATAAAAGCAGGGAAGTCTTGCTTCAGCTAGACAGGGTACTGGTGAGGCCACACCTGGAGTACTGCGTACAGTTTTGGTTTCCATATTTAAGAAAAGATATACTTGCTCTAGAGGCAGTTCAGAGAAGGTTCACTCGGTTGATTCCGGAGATGAGGAGGTTGACTTATGAGGAAAGGTTGAGTAGGTTGGGCCTCTACTCATTGGAATTCAGAAGAATGAGAGGCGATCTTATCGAAACATATAAGATTGTGAGAGGGCTTGATCGGGTGGATGCGGGGAGGATGTTTCCACTGATGGGTGAGACTAGAACTAGGGGGGCATAATCTTAGAATAAGGGGCTGCCGTTTCAAAATTGAGATGAGGAGAAACTTCTTCACTCAGAGGGTAGTAAATCTATGGAATTTGCTACCTCAGAGAGCTGTGGAAGCTGCGACATTAAATAAATTTAAAACGGAGATAGACAGTTTCCTAGCTGATAAGGGAATTAAGGGTTATGGGGAGCGGGCAGGGAAGTGGACGTGAGTCTAGGTTCGGATCAGCCATGATCCTATTGAATGGCGGAGCAGGCCCGAAGGGTCGTATGGCCTACTCCTGCTCCTACTTCTTATGTTCTTATTTAGAAGAACATACATTTTTCAGTAAGATGCCCATACAAACGAGTTGAGAGGGAGACTTCAGAAACTTGTTCCACAGAGCCACCCACTGGCCATAGTCTGCAACTAGACCATTATAGGTAACTGTTTATATATAGGATTTCTATTCTAGATGATTACATAAGCAGTTTCATTGTTAAATGTTGACCGAAAAGCGTGACCACACAAGATTTTTAATATATACATGTAAAGTTGAACATTAGGAAGACTGAAGCCATCATCTTTGGCCCCCGCCACAAACTTCATACCCTCGTTACCGCCACTTCCACCTCCTTAACATCACCCACCTCTGCCCATCTGCTGCTGAAACCCTCATCCCTGCCTTTGTTAACTCCAGACTTGACTATTCCAATCCTCTCCTGGCTGGTCTCCCATTCTCCACCTGCCATAAACTTCACTCGTTAAAAACTCTGCTGCACATATCCTATCCCGCACCAAGTCCTGCTCACCCATCACCCCCGTGCTCACTAGCCTACATTGGCTCCCGGTTCCTCAATGCCTCTAATTTAGTATTGTCATATTTGTGTTTAAATCCCTTCATGGCCTCACCCCTCCCTTCTCTAACCTCTTCAAACCCTACAATCCTTCAAGAGCTCTGCATTCCTCCAACTCTGGCCTCTTGTACATCCCCCACTTCCTTCACCTCACCAATGGCATAGATGCTTTCAGTTGTCTATGTCTTACGCTCTGGAATTCCCTCCCGAAACCCTTTCCACCTCCTTCTTCTTTAACTCCCTCCTTAAAGCCCAACTCTTTGACCAAGCTTTTGGTCACGCCTCCTAATATTTCCTTCTTTGTTGCAGCGTTCAGTTTTGTCCGTTAACTGCTCAGTGAAGTGACATCGGACATTTTTCTACATTAAAGGCACCATATAAATGCAAGCTGCTTTTGTTAAAACCTAAAAATACATGTGCAAGTAGAAACTAGTTTTTCCCTGTACTTGCAAAACAGCTATAAGAGCAGCATTGAGTCGCAGACTATGAGAAGGTTTGTTTGCTGTTAAGTTTAACATTCAGATACTGAAACCCAGGTTTTTCCAATTTGCCATTAAAAGCTCATCTACATAGTTCTGTATTTTATGCTCCGTAAAATACTTACCTATTCAAGATATAATTAAGGTACCAAAGTAACTAAGTACCAGTGTAAAGCAGTATTGAACTAACACAAGTACCAATTCAGTCCAATCATATAGTCTCGGCATATTCAGCAGTTAATAACAAAGCCAACAAACCACCTCACCTTGCAGCCTGCACAGCACTGAGTTGAATGACGGGATTTTCATTAGTTGCATTCTGCAATTATAAAGCAAAATAAGGAAAAAAAACTCGGACTTGTTTAACTTCCACACTACAGTGGTCGAAAAAATAACATTTTATAAACTCTGGTCTTCTATATTTAAACAACTAGCCTTGATGCACAAGAAACTCTTTCATATGACTAAGTCAGAAGGTTGTGAGTTTAAGTCCCACTCTAGAGACTTGAGCACATAAACTAGACTGACACTCCAGTGCAGTACTGAGGGAGTGCAGCACTGTCTGAGGTGCCATCCTTTGGATGAGACATTAGGCCAAGGCCCTGTCTGCCTTCTCAGGTAGACGCAAAAGATCCCATGGCACTATTTCAAAGAGCACAGGAGTTTCCCCGGTGTCCTGGTCAATATTATTTTTATATTATTCGTTCATGGGATGTGGGCGTCGCTGGCAAGGCCAGTATTTATTGCCCATTCCTAGTTGCCCTTGAGAAGGTGGTGGTGAGCCACCTTCTTGAACCGCTGCAGTCCTTGTGGTGAAGGTACTCCCACAGTGCTGTTAGGGAGGGAGTTCCAGGATTTTGACCCAGCGGCGATGAAGGATCGGCGATATACTTCCAAGTCAGGATAGTGTGTGACTTGGAGGTGGTGGTGTTCCCATGTGCCTGCTGCCCTTGTCCTTCTAGGTGGTAGAGGTCATGGGTTTGGGAGGTGCTGCTGAAGAAGCCTTGGCAAGTTGCTGCAGTGCATCTTGTAGATGGTACACACTGCAGCCACGGTACACTGGTGGTGGAGGGAGTGAATGTTTAAGGTGGTGGATGGGGTGCCAATCAAGCAGGCTGCTTTGTCTTGGATGGTGTCGAGCTTCTTGAGTGTTGTTGGAGCTGCACTCATCCAGGCAAGTGGAGAGTATTCCATCACACTCCTGACTTGTGCCTTGTAGATGGTGGAAAGGCTTTGGGGAGTCAGGAGGTGAGACACTCGCTGCAGAATACCCAGTCTCTGACCTGCTCTTGTTGCCACAGTATTTATGTGGCTGGTCCAGTTAAGTTACTGGTCAATGGTGATCCCCCAGGATATTGATGGTGGGGGATTTGGCGATGGTAATGTCTTTGAATGTCAAGTGGCGGTGGTTAGATGTTCGCTTTTTGGAGATAGTCATTGCCTGGCACTTGTGTGGCGCGAATGTTACCTGCCACTTATCAGCCCAAGCCTGAATGTCATCCAGGTCTTGCTGCATGCGGGCATGGACTGCTTCATTATCTGAGGGGTTGTGAATGGCACAGAACACTGCAGTCATCAGCGAACATCCCCACTTCTGACCTTACGATGGAGGGATGGTCATTGATGAAGCAGCTGAAGATGGTTGGGCCTAGTACACTGCCCTGAGGAACTCCTGCAGCGATGTCCTCAACCAACACCACTAAAACAAATTATCTGGTCACTATCGCATTGCTGTTTGTGGGAGCTTGCTGTGCACAAATTAGCTGCCACATTTCCTACATTACAACAGTGACTACACTTCAAAAGTACTTCATTGGCTGTAAAGTGCTCTGGAGTCCAGTTCTACAGAGTACTGCTTCTACAGAGTACTAAACTCTGGAATTTGGTGAGTGAGGGAATTTGGTGAGGTGGGGGTAAGAGGTGCTGCTTGACACATTAAAAAAATATAAACAACCAAGGTTAAATTAGGACTGTGGGCTAAGTTACAGTAAAGACCTAAAGCATATAACTAAATTTAATAAATTAAAAAGATTAACTAGATTAAAAACCTAATAGACAATTGAGTATTTCAAAACTGAAAACCTAATTAGTTAAATAAAATACAATAGAGATGGCAGGGCAGGTGATGTGTTGCAGCTGTAGCATGTGGGAGCTGGTGGACCCCAGCGTGATCCACAGCAACCACATCTGCAGCGCAAGGAACTTCGGCTTACAGTTGATGAGCTGGAGTCCGAGCTTCGGACACTGCGATACATCAGGGAGGGAGAAGGTTACCTGGACACTTTGTTCCAGGAGGCAGTCACACCCCTTAGGTTAAATACTTCAGATTTGGTCCGTGGTCAGAGACAGGATGGTGTGACTACGAGTGAGGCAGGTATGGGGATCCAGAAGGTAGCATTGGAGGAGCCTCAGCCCTTGCACTTGTCCAACAGGTTCGAGGTTCTTGCAGCTTGTGTGGACGAGAGCAGGGACTGCAGGGAGGATGAGCAAACTGACCATAGTACCGTGCTACAGGGGGCCATTCAAGTTGGGGGAGTAAAAAGGAATGTAGTAGTGGTAGGGGAAAGTATAGTTAGGGGGATTAGAAAGTGCGGGTAAAGTACACAGAAGCTTGAAAGGTCACGTGTATACTAGGCACAGGGCGGGGCGGGCAATGAGATCACTATGGGGTGGTCATACTTTAACAAGAGGCCTAAAATTATTGGGATCAACGGCACAGGTAAATGGGAAGGGAGAAGGCAACCAGAGGTCTTTGAGGGAGCAAATTCTTTTCGCTATTGCAAAATGGACAGGATGAGTTTACTGGCAAGTTTTGTGACCCCCCCCCAAGTGAGCTCATTGCCCGCCCCGCGCCGAGTATACACGTGACCTTTCAAGCTTCTGTGTACTTGGCCCGCACTTTCTAATTCAGGGTGGTGAGGAGTATGGCACCATATTCTGTTTGCTTACAGAAGCTTCTAAATTATTTTCCGATGCTTATGTTAGTTATTTGGTGCTTGGATTGTATATAATGGGGCGGTAAGGAACCAAGGTAACCTCTTGGAAGAGACTTGGAGCACATCTGAAATTTTTTCTGAGACAGTGAAGTATTTAAATGTTGCTGGGAAACCTGAGCCAGTTAGAATGCTCTGAATCCTATGGGCCTGCCAAAGAATTTCCTAAGCTCTACATACATTTCTTTCGTCTATGAACACCCGATGCAAAGCTTTTCTAAACATATAGAGGTAAAGAGTTTGCCATTTTTGAATTCTTTAACAACTGGGCTGTGACGCAACACCACCACATTTCTGCAATTCATTCATGCACTGCACGTCGGAAGTCAATAATGGAGAACCTCTCAAAATAGGACTTCAAACACAGACAACACATTCAGTTTATAGTGGAGTTTGTCTGGCATGCAGGTAATATGGGTGGAATGCAAAATAAGCAAAATGCTGCCGATTTGTTCATGAGCACTCCCCCTCCTTTAAGAGAAGGTTCCTGATCATAGTTTCAGTTACGACAGTCTGAACTGTGATAAAGGCCAGCCAAAGTCATTCCATTAATAGACAACAGAAAGTGTTGTGTCAGCTTTTTCCTCTCTTACCCCAATCCCTCTACTGGGCAGCGCCGTCCAGTGAGTGATCAGGCCACACGGCCCACTCACCTAATGAGATTAGGGATGCTCACTGACGCTCCAGGCTGGTATGCAAAACTCTTTGGCCTGCTGGTCGGGAGTCAATTGCTCCATAGATTAAGCTACAAGGCCCACGTGCTGTCTTTGCATTTATCTGTACAATCCAGACCCAACTTGGATTTAACTGGACCTTCTAACCTCATATAGTGTAACAGACTTCTATTGACAGTTTGTCTGCCAGAAAATTAACAATTAGCGTCTCCTCAAACAGGAGCAAATTTCCTCAGTGGAATATCTGACATGTGCCATTATGGAATTTTAAAAATTGCTACAAAAATGGGACTTTTTGCAGTCATGTTACTGGATTACATTGCTTCACAAAGCTCTAATCCACTGCATCACACTGCTCACAAAACATGCATGCAGGGATGAAAAGTGTGTTTTTGAAGTTACCATGGACATGAGTAAAAATGGGATATCAGAATTGCAAGGGAGAATCTAATTGAAGGAATCAAAATTGGCCAGGAGGAGGTAACAAGAATTCAACAGCCCCGGATTTTAGTGACTAGTTTTGAAATGAATCAGACTGCATTATAAACTACTGCAAATTCAGTAAAGCTGATTGCTTAAGAGGGACAAGAGGCGTGTGACGACGGGATGTAACAGCACAGTGACTAGTCATAGAGTGTGGGCGGTTACGGACTGCGGTGTTAAATGCTTTCTAATTAATTGAAAGCGAGAACTCTTTCCGATGTGAATTATAATCTGGTATGAAGCAATAGCAGTAACGGTCAGTGTCTGCACCATTTTGTCATACTAAAGGAATGCTCCAGGACAAGGCCAAACAGATGCATGACTCAAACTGCGAACGCTCCTCTGGAGTATGTACACTACAAAAAGAGCACAGAAATATTGGAATGGTTCAAGCAATCTTGTTCTGGGGTCAGATATTAGGCTTTCAACTGCTCAAACTTTCTTCTCACTGTTTACAAAAGCTATGAGATGCCTGCCTTATAATCATTACAAGTACAGTATCTAGTATTCTCAATGTAATTTTTTTTAAACTACGGAACAAATAACATGCATTAGTGCCTTATTTTACATTCATATAGTGCAATATAAAAATAAATAATAAAACATAGCTACTGTAACAAACAATTTAAAAGGTCAAATACTTGGCAAACAGTAGCATATTACAAGGATCCATCCAAAATTTCAGTTAACAGTTTCCTTACCTGAAGAATAGCATCTAATGTTATATTTTGCTAGAAAAGAAATTAAAAGCAAAATTAGATGGCAAACTTTTTTTGGCACCATTATTCTTGAGTACTTTTAAACTATGTGCTAGATCTCATTGCGGCACATACACATCAGTGTTATTTATTGTCTATGACGACGGCCTAACAGTAACAATTCCGAGCAGTTAATGAACTCCATCTACCCATATGATTCCAGTGTCCCGAAAGCTACCCTGAATACTTTGGTGGAATAATTATTTTGACATGACAAGCATCTAAAACAAGATTCTCCAGCTCCAAGAGTTAAGACAGAACTTTATTGCAACAGCAACTGAATTGTATCATTAAATGGTTACTTAGCATATTTATGCTGGCCCATCAGTAACTCCAGTATTTGTTAGAGAAATGGAACTGATGAACATGTATCATGGAAAATTCTTCCTTCACGCAAGGCAGCCACCATTAAAGAAAATCTGCCTTTTTTGGCTTATCTTACTTTCCAAACAAAATTGTCAGATATCATCTACAACCAATTCAACTGTTTCAATTTACCGGACATCTTTATAAATAAAAATCCAAGTCACAAAATCAACTAATTAAGTTGGCCAAAATGATACTTTGTTAAAAAAAAAAGTAAAACAGATACACTAATTTACTATATATATCTAGCTCAATTTACACGGATTTTAATCTCTTTTTAGCTCTCGCTCTAGTATTTTTTAAAAACCTACTCAAGATCTTGCCATTTTTGCAGGGCTGAAATTTATTGAGTGCAAACTTAATGACAAATTTGCATACCTTTAATTTCATGCCTGGCCATCTTTAAGCTTTGCTGTTTTTCAACAAAAGGGTAGACGCAAGATTTGCAAAACCAAACCCTGAAAATAGCCCAATTTCTCAGCATTGATGGAACGCACCAATACAGATCTCCTGCTTATGTATCGTTTGGTAAAAGTAAGCGTCACAAATGCATTGCGATTTGTTTAACCATTGGCCGATTTTAAAAACTGATCCAGTGGCTGTTTAACAAAATGATAAAAATATGTACACCACAAATCACAATAAAAATGGTTAAAAAAAAATCTAAACGTTTCCAATTCTTGAACTGAAGGCAATACCTTTTTATAGAGAATGCTCAGTGTTGTCACTAGGATGTCAATATGTAAACGTTTCACACAGCTAGAGTAGTTCTCCTCCCCTCACTACAATTTCAAAATGTTACATTTTGGTACCATGCCCACTTGAATACACCTTGAATTATACCTGGGGAGGGGGAACTGTGAGCTGTGTAACACTACGATGAAGTGCTGGTGGTTACAGGTCTCTCTAGCTTTCACCAATCTGGACCCGAGCGACCAAACAGATTAATACTTCAAACTACATGAGATCTCCTTTCTGAAAAGGTTACTGTGAAACAATTAGCGATGACATTTAGATGCAACCCTCGCCATATCCCTGCATTGATTTGGGTTAATCTGATATGTAGCAGCTATTTGTAAAAATTTCCTTTGTACACAAAAAAACCTAGAGATAAAAATTAATGCTTCTATAGGTATACATATTACCCCATATAATGAAATCAAGGACAACACTTACAGCTTTGAAATCTCCATCCACATCAGAGTCTTCTAAACTTTCCTCCTGTGGCACATTTCTTTTCTTGAGTAGATGTTCGTCTCTCTTGTTCTGCAAGTGACAAATAATCAGTTGGAAGGGGATGTGTACTTATGAGCGCGCATATATACATACTCGTTGCTCAATTTCACATATGAGCACAGAAAGTGCCTACGTACAAAGGACAAGCTACTTTTAAAACCTAAATATCAGAATCACATAATTGGGCCAAGATGAAATTAGAATCAAATCCAATATGCTAATGATCAGTTTTCTCCTTGTATCACAAAAAGTAGGTAGAATTAAGTGGCACTCAATGGTTGAACCAGAACATGGTTTAAACCAATGTAATTTTGATCAGGAATTGAAGCAAGCAGGTAATTATAGGGCATTCTCAAAACTTAGTGATAAACACATCTTCAAACACACAAGCCAGAATTTCCAGGGTTCACGTCATTTTGAATCCAACTTGGCAAGTTTCATCAACGGCTCAGCAGCAGCACTCTCACCTCTGAATGAGAAGACCATGGGTTCAAGCTCCACACCAGGACTTCAGTATTATCTGGACTGACACTTCAGTGCAGCACAGAGGATTACTGCATTGTCAGAGCTGCTGTCTGTCAGGTGAAACATTAAACCAAAGACCCATCTGCCTGCTCAGGCGGATGTAAAAGTGGGAGGGTTTAACGAGATTTTGTTTTTTTTAAACATTGCAGCAGTTTATCCCAGAAACAAGTCAAAGACCAAATAGGAGAGGAACATGGATGAAAAGGGAAGTCACAGACACCATTGAGGCGTATAAAAGATAAAATTGTGACATGTACAGGGAAGGAATAAGATAGGAAGAGCTAGGAAATGAAGCAGAGGATGCCAAGAAACTAATGAGACCCGAGGGAACATGTGAGGAATGTAGCATAAAATATGAAGCACAACAAGAAAGTGTTCTTTAAGTAAATCAAGAGCAAGAGAAGGCTGCAGAGGTACATTGGACTATTTACCAGTGGCAGTGGTATCTGAGGACAAGCAAATGGTGGAATTATTCAGTTATTTTGTAACTGTTTTACCATCGAGAAAGGGTGAGGAAAGAACGAAGAGGTGTCCGAGTTCAGAGAGACAGCTGACTGAAAACCCATAGTAGCACAAGGTAAAGCACGGCAAAAAGGTTTAGGAAGCTAAAGTTAAACAAGGATCCAGGCTCTGATAATTTCTACAAGCGCACTGTTGAAATGGGATGAGGAGCTTGCGCATCCCTTCACCAATATTTTCGAAGCACATTGGAATTAGGTAAAGTCTCAATGGGTTAAAAAGTAGCAAAACAAGTGACTCCCACATCTTTTTTTTAAAAAAGGAGCTAGGGATGAATTGTCAGTTTGTACAAATCAATGGTTTTCACAAACCAGATGCATTTCATTTTTAAATTTAAAAGCAAATATTTCAATTATATGACATGCATACTACCAGGCCCAACTGGAAAGCAATTTCACGAACCGAGCTAGCAGGCTCACCTATTCATTTGCTGAAAATTACTTCTGTCTAAATTGAAAATATACTTGTGACGGGTTGCAGAAATGCCCTTAATGTGTTTATTGCAGTTAACTGACTTCAATGAATGCAAGATTACTAAGTGGCTCCACAGAGATAGACTCCTGCAGGAGTGTGTGTGAAGCAGGTACACCTTTTTCCATTGTCGTCTCTGGCATGGTGGGCATGGCTGCATTTATTGCCCATCCCTAGTTGCCTTGAGAAGGTGGTGGTGGGCCTTCCTCTTGAACTGCTATTTGTAGTGGTTTGATAAAACTTCAAGAGAGCAGCTAAGAGTCAACATTGGTGTGGGACTGGAGTCACATATAGGCCAGGCCGGACAAGGATGGCAGGTTTCCTTCCCTAACAGACTTAATCACAGTTGGGTTTTTATGACAATCTGATTCTTCTGCCAACTGATACTAGTTACTTAATTTCCAGATGTGTTTTTAAATGAATTCAAATTCTTAAACTGCCATGGTGGGAATTGAACTCGCAGCCTCTGGATTACTAGTCCAATAACATAACCACTACACTACTGTACCTACACAGGCTTTCTGAAACACCGTTTAAAATAACTTCAACCCAAGACGATATACTTGCTGGAGTTTAGAAGAATGAGAGGGGATCTCATTGAAACTTATAAAATTCTGACAGGACAGGACAGGACAGGACAGGACAGGACAGGACAGGACAGGACAGGACAGGACAGGACAGGACAGGACAGGACAAACTAGATGCAGGAAGGATGTTCCCGATGGTCGGGGAGTCCAGAACCAGGGGTCACAGTCTAAGGATAAGGGGTAAGCCATTTAGGACAGAAATGAGGAGGAATTTCTTCACCCAGAGAGTGGTGAACCTGTGGAATTCTCTGCCACAGAAGGCAGTAGAGGCCAATTCATTAAATAGATTCAAGAAGGAGTTGGATATATTTCTTAAGGCTAAAGGGATCAAGGGATATGGGGAGAAAGCAGGGACACGGTACTGAATTTGGATGATCAGCCATGATCGCATTGAATGGCGGAGCAAGCTAGAGGGGCCGAATGGCCTACTCCTGCTCCTACCTTCTATGATTCTATGACAGATACTGCCACTTTGCAGACTGTGGCACATTGTAAAACACTATTCTTATTTAAACAAACACCAACTAACCTTACTCCCTCAGCACTTAGAAAGCCCTGTTCTAAACGCTCCAGTACTGTATTTATAACCAGAAGACAACAATTGATTCCCAGGGTTTTATTTTTAATGACTTCTTTAAAGGCCCTAAATGATTCATTTGATTTTATTAGCACTAGCCAGTACTGCAGCATCTCGCACACGGATCATCAAACAATCCTCTCAGGTTTTAAAACAAGAAATACATTTAATTTGCATTCAACATCAACGTGCTACTTGCTTGCCAGAGTGTTTTTATCTGAACTAAGCAGCCACTTTGTCTATTAGTACTGGTTATTAACCCACAAGAAACAGAAATTTGACCAGACGGCAGTTGGATTACACAACTTGATGTGAAGTCCAGCTTGATCAATGCCTATCTGCTCCGTTAACAAAATATACAACCCATATAAATCTTCCATAGGACCTCTCGTCTCCGATACCAGGGTATCACACTCTCACTGCAGAGCAGCTTTTTTAAATCTTCCAATGATTGAGAACAAGTTTTGGTCACACGTCCCAAAATCTAGGTAGAGAGAATGGTTAACTGTTGTCAAGTCCAAAGGGTTGGTAAGATAACATTTGGTGCTTGTTTACTTTGGATCTTGGGAGACCAGTAGCCATGTTCCAGCTTCCCGCACTGTTGCAATTCAATCTCACTCCCTTAGCCAGACAGCAGAATCCCACCTTTTTTTCTGGGTCTATCACTGTGCCACCAGGGTAAGAAAGCCAGAGTCAGCTGTGTAAATGTGGGGCATTTTCATACAAACGCTCGTCTCTGCCAATCCAAATTGAAGCAGCACCAATAGAAAACCACCTCGTTAAAAAAGATCTGTTCCTACGTGGAGTAAACTGAGCTCAGCCCGATTACATCAGTGGGGGCTCAACTGAGCTCAGTATTCTTGGGCTTGGGAGGCGAGGGAAATCAGCAGGAGTTCTTATTCATGGTCGTTGGCTCAATTGGTAGCACTCTTGTCTCAGTCAGAAAGTCGTGGGTTCAAATCCCACTCCTGAGACTTGAGCGCACAAAAAAAAAATCCAGGCCGACAGTCCAGTGCAGTGCTGAGAGAGTGCTTCACTGTCAGAGGTGCTGTCTTTCAGATGAGACGTTAAAACAAGGCCCCACCTGCCCTCTTAAGTGGGCGTAAAAGATCCTATGGCACTATTAGGAAGAGCAGAGGAGTCCCTGGTGTCTTGGCCAATATTTATCCCTCAATCAATATCACTAAAAACAGATTGTCCGGTTATTATCACATTGCGGTTTGTGGGAGCTTGCGGTGCGCAAATTTGCTGCTGCATTTCCTACATCACAACAGTGACTACACTTCAAAATAATGTACTTCATTTGCTGTAAAGCACTTTGGGGTTGTGCTTTAGAAATGCAAGTCTTTCTTTCTTTATCGTTATCTACTAATGCTTTCTGAAAAGTCTGCGCGTACGGGTTCGGCTGTGAAACACACGCATCCCAGTCTAGTATCCTTCCAGTGCTCACAGTCCAGTGCCCAGCCTTGCGCATGAAGATTAGGTGGTCTGATACTGGAGTGGCACTGAGCCACTTAAATTCACAATTAAACAGCTGAAGCTGGCGATGTGCCCTAAAAACCAAAGCACGTCTTGACTGCACTGTGAAGTTGCCCTATAAAGGAGCATCAGTCAGACCCTCTTCAGACTGCCAGGCATACACTGGTAAACAGATTTTAAGTGAACATGACTGGGTGAAGTAGGATGTGCGCACAGGATACACGATTGCAGGCGCAGTACAGTGGTGCTGAGCTTTTGCGGGGATGCAGAGTGCTGCCTCTACAAGCTAGCTTAACACGGTTCACATGAATATGGAATATGTCTCATTCAGACAAATAGCAGGCTAAAAACTAGGATGGTGAACTCTTTGCTATCGGATGATGCAGTGTCTCGAATGGGTGTACAGCTAAAAACAGCTTTTTCTTTTAACAAATCTACCCAGTCCACCATTAGTGGCTGTTTGACAGCAGACCATGGTGTTACTCTACTAGCTGAAAGTACATGGAAACCTAAAGTTGCACTTTTTAAATTGTACTTTTAGAGCTGGTACCACACCACGATTTTCCTCATGCCGACATGACCTGCATTGCACCGACTTCCAAGCTGTGGTCTTGCCCCATTTTTACTTTACGCAGGTCACTATATAACTTTCACCGAAGCTGCCCCCTGTACCACCATACTATATTATTTTGATTAACAGCAGCCGAGTGTCCCATCAGTTCTTTTCCAATCAGACACCAGCGCTGTAGCCGGGTAAAGTGCAGTCTGTTCAGCTCTGCCACACTCAATGTAGTCTCATGCAGACAGTATCATTTGGCACTCCCATCACTACACAAATACAGCTAGAAATAGTACGATAGCATAGTGGTTATGTTATTGGACTGGTAATCAGAGGCTTGGAATAATATTTCAGAGAACATGAGTTCAAATCCCACCATGACATTTTGAGAATTTGAATTCATTAAACAAAAAATCTGGTGTCAGTAAAAGTGACCATGAAGCTGTCGTTTTGTCATTAAAAACCCAACTGGTTCACGAATGTCCTTTAGGGAAGGAAACCTGCCATTCTTACCCAGTCTGGCCTATATGTGACTAGTCCCACTAACGTGGTTGACGCTCAATTGTTATGTACCTCTCAGTGGGAATATTCAGCTGGAAGTCTCATTTTTTTGTTTAAACAGACTGAGATTTTCTGTGCAAGACGACATTTGCCTCCAGGCACAATTTAAATGTTTACCAGTTGGTGAAACTGCTGACTGACCAGCAGATATAATAAAGAACTTTTCACCATGGACATCCAGTCCCTCTACACCCCTACCAGAATGGCCTGCCAACCCTCCACCTCTTCCTTGAATGGAGGCCCAACCAGTCCCCATCCACCACAACCCTCCTCCGCCTGGCTGAACTTGTTCTCACATTGAACAACTTCTCCTTTGACTCCACTCACTTCCTCCAAATAAAAGGTGTTGCTGTAGGAACCCGTGTGGGTCCCAGCAATGCCTGTCTTTTCGTGGGATACGTGGAACATTCTTTGTTCCAGTCATATCCGGGTCACCTCCCTCACCTCTTTTCCTGTACATCCAGTATTTTCTGTTTTTATTTCAGACATCTAACATCCAGAGTATTTTGCTTTTATATTATATAATAAAGAACTGTTTTTATAAGCTATATATCTAGTATTCAATAGGGCTTTATTTTTATAAAAGAGCTTCCAAATTCTTGCCAGCATGTGATCGCACTAGTGGTGACACTTTTGAGAGAACTGGCTAGGAGAGTTGTCTGCCTGGCTTTTGAAAATCAAGTCACAATTAGGTGTGACCACTTCAATCTTTACAGCCCTGAACCTCTAGAGTTGGAGCCCAGTTTTCAATCACAGACCAATTTCGAACGTCACTATGAACTTATTACCCGAGTGGACAGAAAATCATGGAGGCTCCGGAAAAATGGGAAGCTCAGAATGTTAGCATTACAAAGGTTAAAAGGAAACTTTTGAATAAGGTATAATAATGAGAAAGAAAAAGCTCAAAAGAGTCAAGAGAAAATGTGGAAAAGCAAAGTCAAGGTGCTCAGAAGCAAACTGCTTAAAACTATTTTTTAATTCAAATGTTTACTTACCATAGAGTTTATAATGAACAATTAAGTGTTTATTACTGGTTCATGGAGTTTTTTCAAAATTTGAATTAGCGTAACTTGAACTGGCCAGCCCTGGAAGCCTGCAGTTCCCAGGGCTCCAATGTTCTGTTTCAGCTACAAGTGGAGTAGCGCTTTTGCAAAGTTCCAAGATTGCCGGTACTTTGAATTTGTCTGCAGTATAATCCAGGTCGAGTGGGTGGGGAGGAAGAGAGAACTGGAGTCTCCTACTCTTTAGTTTATCTAGCTCATTTGGTTAGTTAGGTTGAGAGCGGGGATAAATAGCTTAAAAATAGTGGTTGTGGTACTAGACTCGCAATGCAGAGGTCAGGAGTTCAAATGCCACCATGGAAAATTGTGAAACAGAATTCAATAAATGTGGGAATTTGTGGGATAGCACCAGAAAATAACCGTGAAAGCTGCCAAATTGTCGTAAAAACCCAACTTGTTAACGAATATCCTTCAGGAGATGGGATCGTAACCGCTATGCTTAAGTTATTTTCCCCCACCCCCTGCCTATGAAGCCAGCAAAGTAGCAATGAGACTTTTTCGCCCTTCCCTCAACGTAATGAATCAGAAACTCAGGAATAGGAGAAACTCCTCCACCTACAAAATCCACATACACAAGCATTCAGTTTTTATGGGAGATCTTGTTAGGAGAATTCATAGGGGCTCATTAACATCAATGCTGCATTTATTTAGTAACACTGTCACTGTCCAATATAACTGCCACCCCTACCTGATCTTACAAACATGTCCACACTATTTTGGTTGACTTTTAATGCCCTTAGTGCAGTTCGGGATGGACAATAAATAATGCTTTGCCATTGTCACCCACATCCTCAACAAGAGACAGGAAGGTTTTGCACTCTATAGTTGACCTATTAACGCCTGTGGTACTGTTATACCTGTGGTACTGTTATACCTCGTGTACCACCAAATTTGGGAGAGACTCAAATTACCTGTCAATTTCTTATGATCAACTGGGGAGAGGAGTAACAGCACCCCATTGTGGCAGATACTGCAAGTCCCGCTGTACAACAGTTTTACACTGCATTTCAAAATTGTACATTTCCTGTTGTATATAATTTTATGTTTTAGACACAATGGCCTTCCATTGCGGATTTTCTCCCGCTCTGACGTGCTAAATTCCACAACAGCCTATCAGGTCGTGCAGGCATGTTGGTTTAGCACAAGGCATGGCCAAGTACTACGATGTGCAATGATTTACAACAAAGCAAGACTAACTGGACACGAGTCATAAAATGGCAAGTTTATATAAATCTTTTTTTTTTTAAATAATACTTAATTTCACTTTGGCAGCTTCAATACAAATTCTGGGACGTTGAAAAGAAAAAATTAGAACACACAAAAATAAATTTTAAAAGGACTGATGTTCAGTGGCAGATAGGATTTAATCTGATCATATGATCAGTGAGTGGAGCAGGAGACAAAATAAATCCCACTTACAAAGCTTTAAAACAGTACGACACATACCAGGCCTGGTGATCAACAGCAGACAATGCGTGAATAAGCCTGCAAAGGACTACATCGCTATTATTACTGCAGTGTGGACATGACTGCAGATCAACACAGAGCGCATGGCGATCAGCATTTACATGGACAAGTATTCCCAGGAAACAACGCGATGACAGACACTCCTCCAGAAAGATAGAGGGGGAAAAAGTATGTGTCTATATTACAAGCCCATTCATATGTACATACAGTTAATCCATTGGGCTTCCACAACTGCAAGCAGATGTCAAAGAAGAGGCTGACTCTCCTCTCACCCAGGGTAGCACAAGAGGATTTGTTTAAAAAGTACTACACCTCAAAGGATGGAAGGAAAAACAAACAGTTTCATGCTAGTTGCTGTGTGCGCAAAAAAGACCAAGATTAGTTGCACAAGAGTGCGGGAATGCAAGTCTCAGGACTGCAGTGACACCAGTCTCAGAAAAGCAAAGGACTGTCCAAATGATAAGTCTGGGTAAGGCAGGTACCAGTCTGGGGCAGGACTGGATGCAGAGGAATGCGCTGGTACTTACGAGTCAGATTGGGGTCAGTTATTCTTCCTTTTCACTAGTTTTATAGATATCAAAGCTGAGAGGAGCACTGAAATTATTTCAAAACATTTAAATCGGCACAGGCTAGCCAATTTGTCAGTTTATTGTAAATACTGATCCTATCCAGCTCACTCTAGCAATCCTTGGTGGCACTGAGTTTGTTTCATCATCCATAACAGCCACGTTTGGATCCAGTTTAGACTGATGGGATGAGCGTTTCCTGTGTCCTGGCCGCCAGCATTTATCCCTCAGCCAAAAACCACCAAAGCAGATTAACTGGTCGTTTCTCTCGCTGGTTTTTGTGAGGCCTTACTGTGCACAGCTTGGCTGCTGCTTTGCCTACAGTGATCGAGCACACTTCAAAAATAATTCACTGGCTGTGAAGCAAGATGTCTCCAGAATGTGAAAGCTTTTTCTTCTCTCTTTCTGCTTGCTGCAACACAATACCAGGCTTATAGGGTTAATTTAGGAGGACAGGCTGCACAAACTTGGCTTGTATTCCCTTGAGTTTAGAAGGTTGAGGGGTGATCTGATCGAGCTGTTTAAAATGTTAAAGGGATTCAGTAAGGTAGATACGGAGAAACTATTTCCTTTGGTGGGAGAATCCTGAACATGGGGACACAATCTTAAAATTAAGAACCAGGCCATTCAGGAGTGAAATCAGGAAGCACTTTTTCCGCACAGAGTAGTTAAAATCTGGAACTCTCTCCCCCGAAAAGGCTGTGGATGCTGGGGGTCAATTGAAATTTTCAAGACTTGAGATCGATAGATTTTGTTGGGTGAGGGTATCGAGGGATATGGAGCAAAGACGGGTTAATGGAGCTGAGGTACGGATCAGCCATGATCTGACTGAATGGCGGAACAGGCTCGAGGGGCTGAATGGCCTACTCCTGTTCCTATGCCCACATTCAGCACAAACCAACAATCCTCGACAAGCCACAAAGATGGGTGCTGGGAAAACCGAAGTAGAAAAATCCCACTCGCGCAGCAAGGATTGAAGTTCTAACTTGTGGTTACAGCACATTCATCGAGTAACGGCATAGCTGATCTCGGCTAAAGCTGGGCATCAATGGTGAAATTCCCAGCACATCCCTCACTCGATAGCAAAATATTTACCGCAAAACTAGGGAAGCACAGCACTGGAAGACGCAACAACATGGCAAGATTCCAGGCTCAGCTCTGCCATTATAAGGAGGTATGGAGAGGCCAGAAGCTTGCTAACAGGATTACGGAGAGGTGGAAGGGAGACCAATTCCCAGTCACTCTCACAGACCTATGATTATAACATGTCAGCCTTGGCTCAGTGGTAGCACTCTCGCCTCAGAGTCAGAAGGTGGTGGGTTCAAGATCCACTCCAGAAACTTGAGCACATAATCTAGGCTGACACTCCAGTGCAGTACTGAGGGATTGCTGCACTGTTGGAGATGTCATCTTTGGATGAGGTGTTAACCCAAGGCCGCGACTGCTCTCTCAGGTCATGTAAAAGATCCCATCGCACTTTCCCCAAATGTTCTCCTGGTGTCCTGGCCAACATTTATCCCTCAACCAACACTTAAAACAGATTATCTGGTCATTTATTTCACTGCTGTTTATGGGAGCTTGCTGTGGGAGATTTGGCTGCCGTGTTTCCTACATTACAACAGTGACTACACTTCAAAAGTGTTTCATTGACTATAAAGCACTTTGGGATGCCCCGAGATCATGAAAGACACCATATAAATGCAAGTCCATTCATTCATGCTTGTAACCTGGGATACAGATGTAGTAGATTTTTACATGCCTCTTGGCTGGGTTGGTACATTGCATGGCAGAAAACACCTTTAACGCTTAGACTACTGGTAGATTCACTAAAACGGCTGTCTCTGTGCCAACTCCCTCCACGCTCTCCCCTTTCAGACCTTCCTTTTTAAAACTTTGGTTTTACTCTTCTTCCCTCTACCTAAACAAACCAAATATATCTTTCCTGCAACTATATTTTTCTTTGGGGGGGGGTTTAAAACATTCAATTATTTTGTTACTTCTACCGTGTCAGTTTTGGAGGCTGCAGAAATTTGTTTTTGAAGACATTGGGCTTTAACGGGCTGAAAAAGCAGCTTAGAAGCCAGTTTTTCAACCAATCAAGAGCCTCATCACTGATGATTGCCATGTGATGTGACCATGTCAAAGTTAATCTTTGACTCACAGAAAAGCATCAAATAGCAGACTCATCACTTCCAAGAAAGTGATATGCTGCCGAGGCTTTTAAAAAACAAAAACAGATACTGTCAATTAAAGAACAAGATTACTTCAGCACCCACTTACTCTAATCATACCTACTGCGGTAGCTGGCTAGGTAGATAGAGCATTCATGTCAAATTAATTCAGGATTACTTTTATTATTCCATATCAAACGAATGTCTAAAAGCATAGAACCAACTTGGCCATGAGATTAATGCTTGAAGTGTAATGGTTTTCTTCGCTCCCTATTGTAACTATATCAAGGTCATCACTTGACATCCACCTAATCTGCACTGCAGCAGTTCCACACTCTAGAGCTGGACCCTGGAGTGTCAGCCTAGATTATGTGCTCAAGTCTCAGGAAGCTAACAGAACTTTTGTACTGTAGCTACTGGTGTGAGACCAGTAACTACAGGCGATTCCAGCCAGGCAGTACCTTATTTATATCACCCGGCTCAGATTTGAATCCTCCCTGCCAGGAGCGTGTTCTGGGCACGGGTGCTTATGACAAGCTCGGAACACTATCTCGTCCTGCGGATGAATCGTTAAGCCAAGGCCTAGTCAGCTTGCTCGAGTGGATGTAAAAAAACTATTTGAAGAAAAGTGGGGAAGTTCTCCCCTGTATCCTGGCCAACATTTATCCCTCAACCAACATCACTAAAAACAGATTATCTGGTCATTTATCCCATTGCCGTTTGTGGTACCTCACTGACTACTGCGTTTTCCTACATTACAACAGTGACTACACGTCAAAAGTACTTCACTGGCTGTTAAGTGTTTTGGGACGTCCTTAAGCCAAGAAAGGTGCTATATAAATGCAAGATCGTGCTTACGTTTTTATTAAAATTTAACATTCCAGCGAGCGGGTGCCAGCACCCATATTCAATAGATTGAACCAAGCGCTGGGAAAATATAAGTAGTGCTGAGTGGGTCTAAGAAGCCCAGAGCACCTTTAAAACCTGGTCGATACCCGACTGCAGGTATTCTCCACGTGGTGCCACACTGCCTTCGGAGGGCACAGGTTCCAGTTTTTTTTTTTTTAATTCATTCATGGGATGTAGGCGTCGCTGGCAAGGCCAGCATTTATTGCCCATCCCTAGTTGCCCTCGAGAAGGTGGTGGTGAGCCGCCTTCTTGAACCGCTGCAGTCCGTGTGGCAAGTGTTTTTTTTACAACTGAGTGGCTTGCTAGGCCATTTCAGAGGGCAGTTAAGAGTCGACCACATTGCTGAGGGTCTGGAGTCACGTATAGGCCAGACCGGGTAAGGACGGCAGATTTCCTTCCCTAAAGGACATTAGTTAAAACACATACAACTGCCAAGTTAATGACTAATAAAATGTCATCAATAAACCTTATTAAAATGACTCTGTCCTGTAGCACATCTACTGGAAGACACTATGATTAAGAAATACTTTGTGAATCCTAACACCCTGGCTATGTTTTAAATCACTTAGACAGACAGTCATTTCTCATTCAAATCCCCTCAGTTCAACAAAATACTGTCACAGATGAACACGCACCTCTTGCCTTTCCTATTTCCCTCACGTTCTACCATCAAAACTGTTCCAAGCTGTCTGCAGCTCGGACAAGCCAGCAATTCTGTATTTCCCTCCTTTATGCTAAATAGCACATGGCAATCAAGGATTTCACTAGGTTACCACCAAATCAACAGAGGCAAACCTATGGGGAAAGAGCAGGGCAGTGGGACTAATGCGATAGCTCTTTCAAAGAGCCAACACAAGCACGACGGTCCGAATGGCCTCCTTCTGTGCTGTATGACTCTATGTCATCAATGAAAGATGTGCAACACACCAATCTCAACAAGAACACAGTATGATGAAGCAGACCACCTTTTGCAGTCTCCTTTCCCAACCCATTAGTTTTAAAATGATCAGTGACTGGATTTGTACCAGAACTCCATCACAGGTATAAAAGACTCGCAGGAAGGAGTGTTTCATGCCTCTGGAATACATTCCCAATGATGCACAATTCTAGGATCAGAAAAAAAAGACTTGTATTTATATAGCGTCTTTCGTGACCTCAGGATGCCCCAAAGCACTTTACAGCCAATGAAGTACTTTTGAAATGTAGTCACTGTTGTAATGTAGGAAACGTGGCAGCCAATTTGTGCACAGCAAGCTCCCATAAACAGCAATGTGATAATAACCGGATCATCATGTTTTTAGTGGTGTTGGTTGAGGGATAAATATTGGCCAGGACACCGGAGAGAACTCCCCTGTTCTCCTTCGAAACAGTGCCATAGGATCTTTTACACCCACCTAAGAGGGAAGACAGGGCCTCAGTTTAACATCTCATCCGAAAGACAGCAACTCCGACAGTGCAGCGCTCCCTCAGTACTGCACTGAAGTGTCAGCCTAGATTACGCGCTCAAATCTCTGGAGTGGGACTTCAACCCACGACCTTCTGACTCAGAGGTGAGAGTGTGTCCAATGAGCCAAGGCTGACACTGTGCAATTTGGATTGCACAAAAAACTTGGATCAGAATACGACTACTTAGCTACTTCCACCCGAGAGGGCACAGAGACCCTGGGAAACTAACCAGTACGATGATTTTTACTGGCACCGCTCGTCAGTGGAACAATGTTGCTGTTTAGTGCACAATCTATCCAGAGACAAACATCGGAGAAACAGAGCAAAGCTTTGTAGAGAAAGTCAAAAAGCAGGCAAGCTAAAAAATATATATACTATATATAAGGCCTTCCTGCAAAAGTGAGAAACGATATCATAAAAACTGCAAACTGACACAGGCTGGTCCAGAATGTATAATAGAAACAGCAAAGTGGTGAGGCTCAGTATCTCGAACCTGATCTCGTAATCCAGGGATATCACTGTGTCTGGCCACTAAATTCAAAGAATATGATCTCTGCACAGCAGTAACTCTTCTATAGTCTACCACACACTCATCTGATAGGCTATTAAAACAGCTATTTAAATTTCAATTGCCTCTTTTCAATTACCTGACCGACATCTCTCAGCATTTTGTTTTAGCAAACATCTAATTGCTCATCCTGTTGTGATTACTCATCTCCTGGTTATAAATATGGTTTCATCAGTGCGACAGGGTACACTGAAGGGCAATCACTGCACATTCAAATTACATCTCCAATAATGAGTCCACTACAATGTGCTCAAACACAAGAACTACATCTTAAATGTGCAGCAATAGCATGGCTGTATGCCTGGAGGCTGATCAAACACTAAATAGTGCATTACAAATAGCAAACCAAATCTTTTTGTTACAATTTACATTCGATATATTATGAGTTTGTATACAGACAAAATGCTGCACATATGTCCTTAAGGCACTAACTGCAAACTACCTATTGGCTTCTGATGTCAACTCACTATGGTGCAATGATGACCATCTGTTAGAAACTGGGCAAGTAAAAAACAAATCACATATAGGCTGCCAAAGTTTCACACAGTCTTGTTAGGTATGGGCTTTTAGATGCTTGAGAGCTGAGGCCCGAGGGCTGTATAAGCTTTAAATGCATCACTGACCAGCCTGTATTTTATATTGACCCATTACCAGTAAAAGGTCACAAGTATACCTGACACTTTCAAGCGCTTATTGCTGCAAGCAAACATATCACCATAGGGTGATAGGTCACTATGATATGCTGCTGCCCCGCCTCCCTCCAAAGAATATTTTAAGGGTGCTTCTAACACAATGTGTGCACTTAGAGAAATTGAAGGTGGGGTTCTTCTGTGTAAATGAATCCACAACCACTTGAAAGTCACATGTTTCTCTTGCAAGAGGAAAGGCAAAGTATTTAATAATTGTAAGCACCATTTAGTGTGACCACCATCCTTTAATCTAGGGCTCTACCTCAAGACAAAGAAAACGCTGCTCCAGTGACACTGATGCCCCAAGTTAAGCCTGTTGGCAAGTGTTCTGGATTTCAGACACTAGAAGATGGTCCTCTGGTTCTGTTCACCCTATGGAGCTTGTGACTAACCAGGCAACTTTCCATTTACTACTGCTGCGTCACAACAGAAACATCCAACACATGTGGTTCAGTGGGTTCTCCGTACACATGTGAAAGGCGTTAACAACACAAACCCATACCAACAGACTGAATCTACAAAGAATGCTGTCCCAAAATATTGAAGAATTTTGACAAATGTCAAGAAGGCTAAGTGGCGATTTAATAGATGTGTTCAAAATTAGGACGGTCTTTTTGATAAATAGGGAGAAACTGTTCCCACTGGCAGGAGGGACGATAACCAGTGGACACGGAATTAAGGTAATTGGCAAAAGAAGCAGAGGGGAGGTGAGAATTGTTTTTTAATGCAGCGAGTGGTTGTGATCTGGAATGCACTGCCTGATAGGGTGGTGGAAACAGATTCAATAGTAACTTTCAAAAGGCAAGTGGATAAATACTTGAAAGGGAAAATATTGCAGGGCTAAGGGGAAAGAGCTGGGGAGTGGAACTAATTGAATAGCTCTTTGAAAGAGCCTGGCACAGGCACAATGGGCCGAAATGGCTCCTTCTGTGCGGTGTGATTCTATAGTAGGCATTTAAACTCAGCTCTTCACCACCACCAACCACCCCCCCACCCCTAATAGTATATTGCCCCCCTTAGATGTAGCACTAAAGCTGAAAGAAAATACAGTGAGAGGACACACGATCTACAACAGCAACAGCACTGGATGGTGTCTGGAGCACAGCCATTCTACCCGGGTGCACGAGGCATAGTGTGGGAGTGGCAGGGTGCTGGTGAAAGGCAAGGGGGTAAGAGAGAAGACTATTTATTTCTGAATGTACATATGTTTCACAGGATCCAAAACAAGCTCCAGTAGTCCATATATAGTTAGAAACACACCAAATACACAGCAGCCCACAGGTTCATTAAAGTGATTTACAGCAACTGGTTACACATTAAAAACATTCAAGACACAAGTAACAATGACGCAGCAAACAGCTTCGGAAAAAGCAGAATCATTACCTTTCTTAGTTCCACTGTTACTTCATTTCTGTGTCTTCTCATAGTCTGCAACAGAAGAGGCATCAGCCTGAATTAATCACCTTGTTCAACAAATTGCACTGGTAGTAATGTACTCCAAAAGCAGCAGACTTCCAAGTCATTGCTCACAGTACATCAAACAAGATACTTCTGTACAAGAACAGCACCATACCATCAAATGCACGATGCATTATTTTGTTAGAAAGATGAAACTCTGCCCATTTAGGAACATAGGAATGGGAGGAGGCCATTCAGCCCCTCGAGCCTGTTCCGCTATTCAATTAGATCATGGATGATCTGTAGCTTAACTCCATCTACCCGCCTTGGTTCCATAACCCTCAATTCCCTTGCGTAATAGAAATCTATCAATCTCAGTTTTGAAATATTCAATTGACCTAGCCTCTCCTTTAGAGTTCCAGATTTCCACTACTCTGTGTGAAGAAGTGCTTCCTGACATCACCCCTGAACAGCCTGGCTCTAATTTTAAGGTTATTCCCTCTTGTTCTGGACTCTCCCACCAGAGGAAATAGTTTCTCGCTAGTTACCCGATCAACTCCTTTAAATCATCTTAAACTCCTCAACTACATCACCCCTTAATCTTCTATACTCAAGGGAACATAAGAATTAGGAGCAGGAATAGGCCACTCAGCCCTTTGAGCCTGCTCCGCTATTCAATAAGATCATGGCTGATCATCGACCTCAACTCCACGATCCCCATATTCCTTGATTCCCCTAGAGTCCAAAAATCTATCGATCTCAGCCTTGAATATACTCAACGACTCAGCATCCACAGCCCTCTGGGGTAGAGAATTCCAAAGATTCACCACCCTCTGAGTGAAGAAATGTCTCATCTCAGTCCTAAATGGCCGAACCCTTATTCTGAGACTGCGACCCCTGGTTCTAGACTCTCCAGCCAGGGGGAACAGCCTCTCAGCATCTACCCTGGAACACAAGCCGAGTCTATGCAACCTGGCCTGATAATTTAACCCTTTTAGGCCCAGTATTATTCTGGTGCACTGTATCCCCATCAAGGCCAATATATCCTTCCACAGGAGCAAAGTAGTGTCCAGAACTGAATGCATTTAAGGCCACAAAGACTATTATTGTTGTGTAAACACCGGGTGAGAGATTTTACTTTTTCTTAAAGCAGCAGGCACAAGCCCTGGTTTTCTTTTTTTTTTAAACTGTGATTGGCAAAAGGGGTTACAGACATTCTGGCTCCTGTGTCGACCAAGGTATTTTCAAATGCTGTTTTATAAGAACAGGAGCATTATTCCATGTAATGCACAATGTTATTATTCTGCTAAGGGAGAGTTGTGCCCCTTTAGTGCAACAATGGCTAAAGTAACTGCAAACTTTAACTGTTGTTTGGTCAGGGAACTTTATAAATTGTAAAGTGCTCCTTAGTTTGGCTCCAGGCGAGAAGCACACAGTAAGTAACTTTTTTTTGAAGATTGTTTTGCCTCTGTAGGAATTACGACATCTGTACAAGCTCAGACACCATCTTTCACATATTACTTGAACATGTCCTGTGACGCTGCTCATGGTAAATCAGAGCTGCTCTATTTTATAGGATTAGGAACATCAGACCACAAAGTGCAGATCTGTATCCCTTCAAAGCTACAAGTCCAACTGTTCATAACTAAGCACTCAGTTCATAGAGAAAGAAAGACTTGCATTTATATAGCGCCTTTCACTACCTCAGGACGTCCCAAAGTGTAGTCACTTTTGTAATGTAGGAAACGTGACAGCCAATTTGCGCACAGCAAGCTCCCACAAACAGCAATGTGATAATGGCCAGATAATTTGTTTTAGTGATGTTGATGGAGGGATAAATATTGGCCAGGCCACCGGGGAGAACTCCCCTGCTCTTTTTCGTCCACCTGAGGCGGTTTAACGTCTCATCCGACAGACGGCACCTCCGACAGTGCAGCGGAGGCTCCCTCAGTACTGCACTGGAGATTTTTGTGCTCAAGTCTCTGGAGAATAAAGAGCACAATTAAAAGGCGGCCGCTGTTAAGTAAGGCGTGGCTGAGTTCATACGGAGGTCAGTTAAGAAAGTGCTGGCATCCTAGCCCCATTATTTTACATTCAGCAGTTTTACTATTTTCTTATACTTTTTTGTGAAGTGTGACACAGAATGTCGAGTGCGACAGACTAAGAAATACACGCTATATCTACCATTTTTATATTGTATATATTCAATCTAGTCATCAAGCATTACAATGAGCTAACAGAACAAAGGCTTCCACAAGAGAGAACAGCAAAATTGTCTTCGCACCAAACGTCCACTCAGCTACCAGCCCGCGGACACGAGACAACTTAATGTGGGTACGGTGTTATCCTCCTGGAGAGGATGAGCTTATGAAAAAGCCACAGGGGAAAGTCTCTGAACCAACTTGTTCTGGCATCAGATACAAACCCACTTTCCTCCACAACGTGGGCAGCCTACATCACCTCAGGAAAATTCAGTCATTATTTTATTCCAAGAACATTTGTTCTCTCTCCCACCCCATGCATTTTCCTGTTGTGGGAGGGGGAAGAGAGAAAGTTGTGTTCACTGACCTACACTGGCCCCTGGTCCCTGAATGCCGCGATTTTAAAATTCTCATCCTGGTTTTCAAATCCCTCCATGGCCTCGCCCCACCCTATCTCTGTAACCTCCTCCAGCCCTACAACCATCCGAGATCTTTGCTTCCTCCAACTCTTGCCTCTTCAGCATTCCCACTTCCTTTGCCCGATACTTGGTGGCCTTGCCTTCAGCTGCCTGGGGCCCAAACGCAGGTTCCCTCCCTCAACCTCTCCACCTCCCTCTCTTCATTTAAGGTGCTCCCTAAAACCTGCCTCTTAACCAAGCTTTTGGTCAGCTGTCCAAATACCTCAAGTGCCTCAGTGTCAATTTATGTATCCGATAACAATTCTGGGATGTTTTGCTACATTAAAGGGGATATATAAATGCAAGATATTGTAGTAAATGTAATGACTGTGACCATGCGACTTGCCAAAGAGAGGGGAAGAGCAAAACTGGACAGGGGGGGGGGGAAGAGACATCTGATGGGGGGGGGGGGGGGGGGGGGGGGGGGGGGGGGGGGGGGGGGGGGGGGGGGGGGGGGGGGGGGGGGGGGGGGGGGGGGGGGGGGGGGGGGGGGGGGGGGGGGGGGGGGGGGGGGGGGGGGGGGGGGGGGGGGGGGGGGGGGGGGGGGGGGGGGGGGGGGGGGGGGGGGGGGGGGGGGGGGGGGGGGGGGGGGGGGGGGGGGGGG